>OZ038515.1:6053449-6208449 GCA_964036315.1 Acanthosepion esculentum
AAGGCAGTAAACGGAAGGGAGTTCTACCGGCATGAAGCCCAAGAAAAGAAGAAGATGTAGTAGAAATGGCGGTTGAATTTATCTATTTCAACAGTGAAAGGGTGGGGCCCAGATGCCAATCTAGTAGCACCCATAGATTCATGCAGTTGGGGCACCAAGACAAAAATCGTTAGAGCAGTTGCCATGAAAACAGTTGTCGAAAGGACAGGCAGAAGTCATGTTCTGTCGGTGGTAAAGTGACTGAAGTCAAGATGCCTTTTATAACAGAACCCTCTTTGGATTTTGTCAAGAATCTCACGATGACCAGTAAGAGTACCAGAGCTGATTTGGCAACAGTATTCAATGCACGGATCAATGGTAGATTTAGCAATGGGCAAGATGAATTCTGTAAAAAAAAAATGAAATTATCTTATTTTATTACTAGTTTTACTCAGTTTTATTTTAATGCATGTGGCTTTGTGCATAGTGGCTGAAAATAAAAAATCATAGAACTGAGTTCGAATTCTGGTCGAGATCCTTACAATCGCTTACGCACAATACAAATTTGGGAAGGGTATGGATGTAGCTTGTCATCACCCATTAGCTATGGGCTAAATAGTAGTGCAGATAGTGCTTTTTGAAATTTGGTTATTACGTAATCTAGAGGAAGGAAAGCTCTGAATTCCTAAACTGAGGAGGTTCATTCGGAGATCCTATGGCTCAATATGTACACAAGTGTCTGTATCCGGTTCTGCCACAATCGTACAATCACCACTATATGCAAATTACAATTAAAACCATAATATATATGAGGGTAGTTTGGCTGTTCGATACTGTAGTTTCAGCTGGTGGACACTCATAATACAAAGATGGCGGTAGAGTTCATCATTGCCGTTTAATATATTTCCCTTTTCATTCGTCTTTCGATTAAATGAAGTTATTCTAAGAGATTACCATTACATTACCTCCTCCATGATTCACATTCGGGTCAGTGTTCTCTGTCTTGAATTCTTCGGTCGTTTATCAAAATTACGGATAGGAATTGAGGTCAAATATCTTAGTAGACCAAATAAAGTACACACTCGCCTTCACGTGGATTTCATTAGGAGCGGTAGTTTTCGTGTTCAGTAAGATAGCAAACCATTCTGGTAGAGCTTTTTGTGGTGTTTACTCGTTCCCCCACCAGGACGAGATGTGACACAAGGACTTATTAAAGTGGGGACCCGATCGCGTGCATCCGAGCAAGAGACAAAAATTGCCCACTGTCCCCGTAACCGTCGTTTGCGCTGGCCTTGGTGCGAGCACCGATCCCTCCCTCTGGGGCAATGGGAGGCCGCGGCCGCGGACAGCTGTTCCCCAGGGCTGCGCACCTCTCAGTATAATTTTCTCAGTTGCCCCTCTGTCCTTTGATAGAGAAGCCCCTGAGTGCACTCTGCCCAAAGACAGAGACGCAACTGAGAGATGATGAGGCATGCGTTACAAATCCCTCTAAGGAGGAATTTTTGCGCTTTTTGCACAAAGGTTGATATCTAATTTGTAGCTATGTGAAATGTCAGACGACAACAATGGTTAGCACGAACGCGGCAGAAAAAAAAAAGACTGTAGTTAACGTTATTGCCACGAAAATCATAGAATACAATAAAAAGTGTTATGTTAAGATATTTACTTTAGGCCAGTTTCTAAAATAAAAAAGATTATAATTTACATTGATTTTACATTTCCTTTGAATACAAAGATACTGTTATTGTTCCGCGAGTATTCGACTAAATCTTAACAAATCAGATATAAAGTATTTCTGTACAAACATAATGTTTTTTAAAAAGGATTATCTGCTGAAACATTACTTATATAGCGTATGTTCCCGAGAAATTTCAACTTGTTAAGTATAAGTCTAGTCTGCTTTTTGCTTCGATGTTATCTAAAACTTAATCGTCGCTCACTTAATCGGTCCATTGTATCCTCAGCTTGCTATTTTAAAGAATAGTGCGACGTAAGCGTTGTATGTCATGTGTTTTTCTCACTTTCAAAAACCCGGGTCTATTTCGCTCACTTTGCGCGCATGAGTGTACTTCAGTGAAGTCTATTTCTAAAATTTTACTCACCAAAGAACGACAAACAGAATAGGATACAGTATCTTGTGTAATGATTTTTTATGATGCTATCTGAGACGGCATACATGAAGATGAAGATGTCTTGATTGGATACGTAAAGAAAAAAAAATTAAAACGTATAGTTCAGAAAATTGATTCTCCGTTGCCAAACAAATTTAGTGACTCTGTTCCTGCAGCCACTGTCCAAATGCCGTAGGGAGTCGGTGTCATGATATCGAGCCTAATCCTAATATTAAATATCTGTCTGCAAGCGAAGCGTATTTACGACAGGAATCCGTTTAGGAGATATGAGCCGGAGTCGGAGAGTTTCCAATTCTAATAGTTTCGATTTTAAGAAAGACGCTTTACACAAGACAGATTAGTGGATTAAGACGTTACTATACTCTAGCCTGCAGAAAATCTTTCTCTATCCCCCTCCTCCACTTTGTCTCTCTCTCTCTCTCTCTATCTGTAAATACATACATGCATACACACACACTTACATATATATATATATATATATATATATATATATATATATATATATATATATAGTCCCCCGCAAATGTATACACAATTCAGGAAAGGAGAAACTTGTATGGATATTGTAATAGTAAATTTATTCAGACATGAGATTACTACAAGTTACGTTTGGACTCTACAATCGCAAGAGATGCTCAGAATGGTGGCGAACTACTACTTGAGCGACGTTGGCGAAGGTGTCCAGTGGGATTGCTGCAAATCCCTTCACTTGTTGATGCTACAGCCATGAGGATAATGCCACCTGTCTAGAAAATATCGCACTACAGTAAACAGTGTTATCACAATTTGATTAAATTACGAAATACAGTTTTTTCTTTGCTTGAATATGTATACATTATTATACTATTATTCTTTTACCCTCTCTCTCTCTCCCCCCTCTCTCTCTCTCCCCCCTCTCTATCTCTGTATATATATATATATATATATATATATATGTATATATATATTTATATATATATATATATATATATATATCCGTTAATAAAAACATATTTCGATTCGCATTTAATTTTTTGTGTCTGCTATTACCTGGATCTACTAAACAAGAACAAAAAATAATTTCCATGCCTGACGATGGCTGCGTGTACAGCCGAAAGTACTAGCACAATAAAAAATAACTTATACAACATGCAGTTATTAAAAACAAGGATCATAACATTCATAGAGTGGTTCGTAGGTTAATGAAACTTTAATAAATTTGTTTGCGAATATGTTTTGTGCCATTTATATCATTAATTTTACTTTTTGTATGAATGATTCATGTAATATAAATTGAACTTTACAACATATTTGATATATATATATATATATATATATATATATATATATATATATATATATATATATTTGTGTGTGTGTGTGTGTATATATATATATACATATATATCTATCTATATATAGAGAGAGAAAGAGTATATATCTATATCTAACTATCTATGAATATATCTATCTATCTATCTATCTATCTATTTATTCGGGTTTCGATCCTAGCTAGAGGCAACCGGACGTCTAGACACACTGATGAGCTGTGCCACAGCGAAACAGTCTCTCTGTGGATGACAAAAATATTGGCTCCTGAAAAATTAATTTCGGTTGACCTCTTTGGTTTGAGGTGTGAGTTTGTAAACAGTGACTATTTAAGCTAATATTGCACGACTCTTCGGCAGGATTGAGTCACTGTCAGTCACTGTGTGTTTATCTAAATCTAAAAATAAACACGCTAAAATTCACCTTCATCCCTACCTTAGTGGGAGAAGTTCCGACTGACGCAAATTCAGTCGGGTTTCGATCCTAGCTAGAGGCAACCGGACGTCTAGCCACACTGATGAGCTGTGAAACAGCGAAACAGTCTGTCTGTGGATGACAAAAAATATATATATATATATATTTGTGTATTTAGTTAGTATGTTTGATACGCAGACTCACTCTACACCTTTCTGATCTGTTGACAACTATATGCAAAAAAAGGCCAAAAATAATGGAAGCCTTATTAATACCCCCGCCAAAAAAAAAAAAACTGAATAATATTAACTATGAATATCAATAGAATATCTTGAACTTTTTTTCATAAATGAAAACATTTCATAAAACATACATACAACAAACTATTTCTTATTTAACAGTTAAAGTATTTAATCCTTGGAAATGTATAGCTGAAAGTGCTTGGATAAAAAGAACATTTTTATATAATTTTTCATCTGAAAAGAAAAAATATTATAAGATTGCACCTTGTCTGTCGTATTCATTAAAAATAATGTGTATATACATACATACATGCATATATATATATATATATATATATATATATATATATATATATATATATACATATATATATATATATATATAAATATAAAAGTGGACATGGAAGTCAGCATTTAGAGGCGACAGTCTGTTTCATGCTAGTGCCTGACGATTGCACTAGCATGAAACAGACTATCGCCTCTAAGTGCTGACTTCCATGTCCACTTTTATATTTACACACGCTCTATCTCTGATATTGAGCACTTTACCCCATAAATATAGCACACTTTAAGACTATATTTCTGCATATATATATATATATATATATATATATATATATATATATATGTATATGTGTATATATATATATATATATATATATATATATATATATATATATATATATATATGATTAGAAGGGAGAGTCCACGTTTGCTTTTTATAGTATATGAAATAGATAGATTGGTTAATAAAACAAGGGGAAAACGAAAGGGCACCAATGTGATCAGTACTAAAATTGTTTATTGAATATCAATTATTAAAGACAAGACAGAAATGAAGCATGGAAATTAAGGTTTTAAGTCCGGAATTCTTGGGCACTCTTGCGTTCTTCATCAGCGGTGCGAGAAATAAACAGAGAAACGTGTAAGCCTAACCAACTGTTGTCCTTGTGGCTGATGTGACTCCTTGGGTAGATCGTATTATTAGTAAAATTCCGATCTCTGTCTGATTCCTCACTCTATGTATATATATATATATATATGTATGTATATATATATATATATATATATATATATATATATATATATATATATATATATATATATATATATATATATATATATATATATATATATATATATATATAGGTAGCAATTTTTCATTGATACATGTTTCATTAAATAATATAGATGAGTTTTGCCTATATATTTTAAGTAAGTTCCTTTCATATTGTCGGATAAGCTTAATAACATTATCATTGAAAAACGAAAGGAAATCATGTGTATATATATATATATATATATATATATATATATATATATATATATATATATATATAAAACACAGAGAAAAAGAAGTTTTATCTTGATCATACATTACTTTTATTAATATATTCTATTTGAAAGTTTAGACACACACGCACACACGCATATCTATCTATCTATCTATCTATCTATATATATATATATATATATATATATATATATATATATATATATATATATAACTATGAACCGGATGCGCACTGCTGATGAGTCCCAAATATAGGACGAAACGGCCGTCCAGTGCTTTCTGCATTCTGTTGAGGTTTCAGACTCGATGAATCACTTAAATATAATTATCAAATTCTCATAATAATTTTATATATGTATATATATATATATATATATATATATATATATATATATATATATATATATATATATATATATATCTATATATATATATATATATATATATATATATATATATATATATATAATGTCCCCGAATTAATGCGAGGTGTAAATATATACACTTCTACGCATATATAGCATGAACTTTGACACTTTTTAAATGGCGGTAATGTTCCATTAAGGCTTTTAGAAAACCTGATAGCAAATCACAAATGCCAGTGGATTCAATGACTGAAACGCCATTGCTTACTACCTTAGTTTATATTGAGAATTATTATGAAACTTTCATCGATTTTAATATATGGCGTCTTTAATAAATAAATAAAAATAGCATTTAAAATGAACGACACCAGTGAATATAAAATCTGAAACTCATTTTTATTTTACTGATTTAATTTTTACTTTGTTAATAAAATATATTCACCATTACATTTTGATTAGTGATTTTATTCAATTTTACATTTTTGTTTTCCTTTTTTAAAAGGAAACATTTTGAGTTTCTTTATTTTATTACAAATTTAACGCCATTTAGTTAATGTTACCTGCGAGAAAAATGGTTGTTATTAGTGTCGTATTAGTTTTATTCCTTATTTCGCCATTTAGATTAAGCATTTTTTTTCTGTTGAAAAGGACAGCAACAGGTTGTAATGAACAAGGTTTAAGATTCAACGTTCACAGAAGGAATATATTTTAACACGTGGATACATTTTACATATATTTTGTATATCAAATGTAACAATACAGGAAGAGAGAAAATATACATGCGTATAGAGGGAAAAAGCTAAAAAAGAAGAGAAACATTTTAGGACTTGATGTTATAAAGTGTGTGTGTAAATGTATTAAATCTATTTATCTATCTTAATATCTATTAATCTATCTATCATAATAACTATCAATCTATCTATTTATGTCTCTTAATATCTATCTATCTATCTATTTATCTATCTATCTATCTATCTTTGTAGATCTCATAATATCTATCTTAATCTTAATATCTCCCAATGTATTTATGTCTCTTAATGTCTATCTATCTTAATATCTATCAACCTATTTAAGTTTTTTAATTATCTATCTATCTATCTATCTATCTATCTATCTATCTATCTATTTCGGTTCGTTCGGAAATCAAAAGTAGTACGAAGATATGTTGCTGTTTTCAGAGCACCACTTCTATGTGCCGTGTCCCTTGAAGAAATAAACGCTCACAATTTGTCCATATCTATCTATCTATCTATCTATCTATCTATCTATCTATCTATCTATCTATCTATCACAATCGGTCCTAATCTATCTATCTATCTATCTATCTATCTATCTATCTATCTATCTATCTATCTATCTATCTATCTATCTATCTATCTATCACAATCGGTCCTAATCTATCTATCTATCTATCTATCTATCTATCTATCTATCTATCTATCTATCTATCTATCTATCTATCTATCACAATCGTTCCATATCTATCTATCTATCTATCTATCTATCTATCTATCTATCTATCACAATCCTTCCATATCTATCTATCTATCTATCTATCTATCTATCTATCTATCTATCTATCTATCTATCTATCACAATCGTTCCATATCTATCAATCTATCTATCTATCTATCTATCACAATCGGTCCATATCTATCTATCTATCTATCTATCTATCTATCTATCTATCTATCACAATCGTTCCATATCTATCTATCTATCTATCTATCTATCTATCTATCTATCTATCTATCTATCTATCTATCACAATCGTTCCATATCTATCTATCTATCTATCTATCTATCTATCTATCTATCTATCTATCTATCTATCTATCTATCTATCTATCACAATCGTTCCATATCTATCTATCTATCTATCTATCTATCTATCTATCTATCTATCTATCTATCTATCTATCTATCACAATCGGTCCATATCTATCTATCTATCTATCTATCTATCTATCTATCTATCTATCTATCTATCTCAATCGGTCCTAATCTATCTATCTATCTATCTATCTATCTATCTATCTATCTATCTATCTATCTATCTATCACAATCGTTCCATATCTATCTATCTATCTATCTATCTATCTATCTATCTATCTATCTATCACAATCGTTCCATATCTATCTATCTATCTATCTATCTATCTATCTATCTATCTATCTATCTATCTATCACAATCGGTCCATATCTATCTATCTATCTATCTATCTATCTATCTATCTATCTATCTATCTATCTATCTATCTATCTATCACAATCGGTCCATATCTATATATATCTATCTATCTATCTATCTATCTATCTATCTATCTATCTATCTTATATAGGGTCTTCATATCTATTCATATTGTTACCTTTTAGATTAAGCATTTTCCCAGTTGAGAAAGAAGGCAACCAGATATAATGAACAAGTGTGCGTATGTGTGTTTTCGTGAGTGCATGTGAGTGCGTGTGCGTATATATATATATATATATATATATATATATATATATATATATATATATATATATATAATTATATGTGTGTGTATAGATAGATAGATAGATAGGTAGATAGATAGATAGATAGATAGATAGATAGATAGGGGACATAAACACAAGTATTATTGCTTGTGAGAAATTTTTCAGTGCATTTACCCTATAAATAGCCTAGGTGTCAAAAATGACATCTCGGCCATTCAAGGTAAAACCTCCAATATCAGCTATTCCACTGAATATTTTTTAAAGAATTAAGTCTGTTAAGCATCTTTGCTAAAATTCAATAATTGTCCATAAGCCTCCGCATCGAACCAAATCTAGTTATTCCATAGTAATTTGTTAAAAATTTGAAGGTGTCGAAAACGACACCTCGGCCATCCTGGTGTTAAGGAAAGGTGGTGCGAGACAGGATGATTTCTTTTGTAACAAAGAAAAGAATACTGGGCTTCTTCTGTCCTTCTTTACGAATGTTGGACAATTTCCTCGAAGATGAAGAAGAGACTCGAGGCGACGGAGATGTGGTTCTAAAGAAGGATGCTAAGGATATCATGGACCAAGCGTGTGAGCAACGATGAGGTCTTAGAGAGCTTACAACAGGAAGAGTCAGCTGAAGTTTCTGGGACACATAATGAGGAAGGAGGGCCGGGAGAATCTGATACTCACAGGTCAAATAAAGGTTAAGAGGGACATGGAAAAGCAGCGCGTGACATACCTGATGAGCAGGTAGATGACAGAACGTTTTCTGGAGGATGAAGAAGAGGGAAGGAAGTTGCTGGCAGCTTCTAGAGAGAGGTAGAGAGCCATGATCGCCTAGGCCCTGAAATGACATGGCACATTAAATGAAAGATAGGATCTGGACCATCTAATCACAGAAGAGATTTGAGAAACACAGAAACGTTTCTACAGAAGGATGATGAGAATACCATTGCTGGAGCATGTAGCGACGATTTTAAGAAAAGTGGAAACAAAAAAGACAGGAAAGACGGTTTAGAAAGATTGACACCCACTGTACATAAGGTAAGCATGAGGGGGACATTTACACATGCACGTAAGTGAACTAACGTGCATGTGTAAATGGATGCTTGAACAGTGATTAAGATAGATATAAAAAGGACTTACGCAGAGCAACAAGGACAAGAAATAGTGGAGAGCCATTTTCACCTACGTCATTTAGGGACAAAGCACACCAAAAACGAGATACATAATTATTTTAATTACGTCTTCAATTTAATAATTTACTTTCTCTTTTAAGACGGAATAATATGTAGGCATTCCTGTATTAAAATGCGCTTTTGATTAATGCGTTATCGATTAGTCGCCTAAAATATTTATATACCAAAATTCGATTAGTACATACATAAAACATGATTAGTGCGGTAAACATTCTTCAGTTTAACCGTAGTAACTGGAAATTGACTTTTTACATTTACCGATGTAAAAATTAGTCGCACTAATTGAGGGATACCTACACACACACACACACACACACACACACACACACACACACACACACACACACACACACACACACACATATATATATTTTAAGACATTTTTATGTTTATACATTCTTTTTATAGATACAAATATTTAAGTAAATGCGCTGTTTATAATAAACAGTATTAAACAACATTTACCGGCCTGAATGTCCGAGAAATTTTCGTAGAAAATATTCGTCTTCCGACAGGATTCAAACCTCACATAGACTGACGTGCCTTTAACCGATTTGGCCACAGAGGAGCGTTCGCCTTGGAAGGTCGATTTTACTGTCTTTAAACTACAATCTTCCATGATTCTCTCACGTACATTCATATCTGCTCATGGCGTATCCAAATGTAAACAAATGACGTCACTCATTATGAAAAGGAAAAAGTCCGACAATTATTTTAAGACATTTTTATGTTTATACATTCTTTTTTATAGATACAAATATTTAAGTAAATGCTCTGTTTATAATAAACAGTATTAACAACATTTACCGGCCTGAATTATTATAATCCACTGCCTTAACCAGATATTGAACTGACACTGTCACTGGATCTAACCTTAAGGATACATGGCACAGTGGATAAAGGCGTTAGTTAGATCCAGTGAAAGAGTGTGAGTTCAATACCCGGTTAAGGCGGTGGAGAACGTTGAGAGGGGAATTAACAGGAGATAACTGACAAGTGACATCCATTAGACATGGCATCTGGAAATAGAACAGTCTACCCCGGTGAGCGAAATAAAGGGTTCAGTTCGACATTCTAACTAGCTGAAGAAGGCCGGAGCGTACAACGGCCGAAACGTTGTAATAAATATGGCGACAAAGATGAGGATGATAGTCCGAATCATGCAAATAGTGTACATCATAAATCATCTCAGAAATCTAGACAAACATGGACTGAGTTGGACAAATGTCGAGCGTGGGGCTAGGAAAGGGGATATCTATGAATTGGTGATGAATGCGGGGGATATTATGACTTTCCAATGCAGTCATTGTTAACCGCCTGAGGAGTCGTATTGGGAGACCTTTCAAAATTTACGTTCAGTAATTCACCGGGAATAACCTCAGGAATCACTCCGGTCCCACGTTTCATATGGAAACCTATGAGCGATCTGAACATAATTTAAAAAAAACAGACCCGTATCACTGTCTGTCTTTATTTCTGAGATGAGGTATTATGTACATTATTTACATTATTCGGACTATTGTCCTCATCTTTGTCGCCATATTTATTACAACGATTCGGCCGTTGTACGCCCCGGCCTTCTTCAGGTGGTTGGAATGCCGAACTGAACCCATTATTTCACTTACTCATGGCCTTGAGAATCTGATACTCCTGAAATCTCCTGAGCCGACCAAGCATAGAAATGAATACAATATGGGAACCATTAATAAGGAGTGCCAGAGAAAACCGACAATAACAGCAAAAATTGCAATATGAGCACTGGTACAAAAGGATGCTGAAGACTTTAGTTTTATAATAACCAGAAATTCATACACAGATGTCCTCAAGAACACATGGCTCAGTGGATAAAGGCGTTAGTTAGATTCAGTGACAGGACCCAAAGAGTTTGAGTTCAATACCCGGTTTAGGCAGTGGAGAACTTTCAGAGGGAAATTAACAGGAGATACCTGACATTCATTAAACATGGCACGTTGAACTAGAGGGACGAAAATAAGGGTTCAGTTCGACATCGAAGAATGCCGCAGCGTACAACGGCCGAAACGTTGTAATAAATATGGCAACAAAGATCAGGACAATAGTCTGAATAATGTAAATAAAGACCATTATCAGTATCAGTGCTAAAAATCTTATTTCGTCTGCTTTAGTTTCTAACCTGACTAAAAGCATGGGTCAAACTAACCAAACAGTGGCCATACTTGTTTACCGAGTCAACAGGCATCAGGGCTTTATGTATGTTTGCATGTACATATGTGTTGTGATTTCCTCTCTCGGAAAACTTGATGCTATCATGACAATAAACTCATCTCGAATAAGACTGTTATCATTAGCTTGTTTCCATTGGGAAAATGTCATTGTCATACTTTTTTTTGCAAACAGTTATTTGTATGATTTGCGTTTTATTTCCGTATTGGTCGAAGCATTGTGTTCACTTTGCCGTGATATTTTCATAACATTATCTCCTCTCTTCAGATATAATTCTATCTTTTTTTTCTGATTTCAAAATGACATCTTTCTTCGTTATTGTGCATCGATGTCTGGTTATGATGCGACACAGCTTCAAGTATTAACAATGAAGAAACACGAGGCGTCAATGTCATGAAATTAAAGTTAAATTTTGTATTTTGTACACTCAACAAAATCTTGTCTTTTCCTTGGAGATCTATCTATCTATCTATCTATCTATCTATCTATCTATCTATCTATCTATCTATCTATCTATCTATCTCAGTATGATCTTTATCTATCTATCCCAATCGGTTCATATCTATTCCAGTCTGTTCATATCTATCTATCTATCTATCTATCTATCTATCTATCTATCTATCTATCTATCTATCTCAGTATATATATACCTATCTCAATTCCTTTCTATCTATCTATCTATCTATCTATCTATCTATCTATCTCAGTATATATATACCTATCTCAATTCCTTTCTATCTATCTATCTATCTATCTATCTATCTATCTATCTATCTATCTATCTTTCTATCTATCTCAGTCTGATCTTTATCTATCTATCCCAGTCTGTTCATATCTATCTATCTATCTATCTATCAATCTATCTATCTATCTATCTATCTATCTATCTATCTATCTATCTATCTATCTCAGTATATATACATACCTATCCCAATTTCTATCTATCTATCTATCTATCTATCTATCTTTCTATCTATCTATCTATCTATCTATCTATCTATCTATCTATCTATCTCAGTATATATACATACCTATCTCAATTTCTATCTATCTATCTATCTATCTATCTATTTATCTATCTATCTATCTATCTATCTATCTATCTATCTATCTCAGTATATATACATACCTATGTATATATCTATCTATCTCAGTATATATACATACCTATCTCAATTTCTATCTATCTATCTATCTATCTATCTATCTATCTATCTATCTATCTATCTATCTATCTATCTATCTCAGTATATATATACCTATCTCAATTTCTTTCTTTCTATCTATCTATCTATCTATCTATCTATCTATCTATCTATCTATCTCAGTATATATACATACCTATCTCAATTTCTATCTATCTATCTATCTATCTATCTATCTATCTATCTATCTATCTATCTATCTATCTATCTCAGTATATATACATACCTATCTCAATTTCTATCTATCTATCTGTCTATCTATCTATCTATCTATGTTTCTGTTTGTGTTTTTGTAAAAATTCAGATGTAGCTAAAAATATATTTGTAAAGTATACACAACAGTAATAATTCTGTAGCAGGTATATATAAAATACGCTTTCGCAACTGTTACTTACAATATATTGGGCATACTTGCAGAAACTTACAAAAAATATATATGAATACAAAAAGGACCTTATGCAATTTATCAAATGCATTAGTCATGCGTAAAAATAAGTTCAACCATATTTCCGGTCTAAATATGGCTACATATATTAAAAGAGAAAGTAATTTATTTACATCAGGAATTCTTGAGAGTGTCACTGTTGAATCTTACTAGAATATAAATATGCACCCCGGACATTTTAAAATATCTAATTTGTTAAAATGCGTACACTTTACCCAAATCAAAATACATGATCATAATTTATTTTAAAATAAAACGGTTAAATTCAAATATTATACTAGTTAAAATCTATAAATACACTAGAATCCCTCATATGCGGATTCCCGCATTTTCCGGACATGATTTTGATGTGTATATTTGAGCTATTTGGGTGATATGTAACTGATTTGAAATGTCTGTTTTACAAGAAATTTAATTTGGATAATTGTTTATGCTTATTACATCCTAATGGTTTGCATCAGTGACAAAGATTATGTGCATAAGAGGAAAGAATGCCAAAGAAACACGTCTGCAACAAGATAGCGACGGGATGCATGATTGTGATGAAATTTGGACTGAAATTGAAAAAGTTATTGAAAAGGTTGTCAGTTTTATGGAAAGAGAGCCATCATTCAGCTATGACGATTGCAATAACGTACGCGAAGTTAAAAAGTGTCTTTTGTTTAAAAATTTTCAAGAACAAAAGGAAAACGAAATGCGAATAAAGTTGAGAATGACATTAGAAGAGAAAGAATCATCATGCAACAGCGATTAAAAAATCCTCGTTACATTATTTGTTTTGCATACGTGGTAGACTTAATTTAATGAATTTTCATTGACATTACATAATGTATTTCTTTTGATTAAAAATCAATTCCGTTATATTTCACTCGCCATTAGCTTATTTTGTTTACTATAAAACAATGAAAATAAATTTTAACCCTGATTTCAGTTCTTTTATTTTAATCTAAGCATAACCCCTGGTATCCGGACTTTGTAAGCAATTCTTTATATCCGGAAGTCCTTCTTAGTCCGGTTGTCAGGGATTCTACTGTACATAAATTAATATATCAAACTAAAAAAGTAATATAAATTATATTATAAAATGTTCAATAAAAACTGATAAGGGGTTTCCCCTTTTCTCACAGATGAAATCGCGTGAGGTATACATATACTACTACCAGTGAATACCTGTAGAGAGAGTAGTATTAGAGGAGGGTAGCCCAAGAGTCACCTAGACTCGATAAGGAGTCATACCGCGATACTTCAATACCAAGACTGTATATATATTATTGCTACCAATCCGCCTTCCTGGATCTACTAACCCGTATTACCAGTTTGTATTATTACGTTAATACATTTATTTTCCTTATCCATTCCAGGCGTTTGTTATTCATTGATATCGGATTTCATCCCGGAATCTACAACAATAACAATATCATTTAAGCGCTTTCGTTTATTAGACATAAAATTACATCACTTTTATCCTCACAATTTTACCTCGACTTTCAGTTAGTCTGAAATATATTCATGAGCATTCTGAAATTGCGAAATATTAACGACATTTTTTACTTCTGTTTAAAATACTTATTGCAAAATAAAAGCATTGTATTTGCCGCGATTAATTTCTTCAGATGACTAAATGCCTCAGCTAAAAAAAAACATTTTCTTTTTGTCTTTGCATACATTTACAATATTTTGAGACAGGAATTGAACAACATTAAATGACCAATTAGTTTACTGAAACTTGAAGGAATAAATTTTCCACAAAACATTTACATACTAGAAACTATTTTTATTCTATGTGTCCTCCTTTTTTCTCAATAACTGTTTCCACACGACTCCTGAAACTTGCGCATTTCAACTTTGGAGTAACAAGTGCATTTAGCAAATCATAGATTCTTTCACGTTTGCTTTCCTGTTTACTCATATGGGTAAAGGTTTCTGAAAAGATATAAATAATGATATTAAATAAGGTTGTGGCGTCAATTAAAAAATTTGGCGTACAACTTGCTGAGAAAAAGCAACCAAACTTTTTCGTACAATTTGCTTCCCCACCATGTATATATATATATATATATATATATATATATATATATATATATATATATATATATATATATATATATATATATTTGTGTCCTCCTTGTATATACAAGAGAGGGCTATTAAGAAAATACATTTTTATACACATGAAAATAACATTTGTGTTCGTTTTCCCATTAAAGCGCTGTTAGACACTTGCAGATTTTACAAAATGGGTGATTACTTTTTGCTAACGTTCCGTGAATAATTTATTATAGAAAAGGAATCTGCCATATTCATTTAAGAACGTAATTCATGAACAATCACTGATGTTTAAAATCGAGATACATGCCAGTCAATAATAAATATATATATATATATATATATATATATATATATATATATATATATATATATATATATATATTATATATATATATATAAAAGGAAGAGATTATAGTAGTTCCAACGAGAGAAAAGTGTGTATATTAAAAAGAAGAGAGAAACTGCAAAAGTTTTATTATGCTTATATTCCATAATTTTGCTTCAAGTGTTTCCGTATATATATATATATATATATATATATATATATATATATATATATATATATTAAGAAATATAGTCTTAAGATGTGCTATATTTATGGGATAAGTCCTCAATATCAGAGATAGAGCGTGTGTAAATATAAAGTGACCGACAGTCTGTTTCTTGCTAGATCCAATCGTCAGGCCACGACTGCTGTTATTTTTCTCGACTATTTATATATACGGGTCAGTGGTGCATTGTGGTTAGTCTATTTTGGCGGTTATTTTACCGGAAGTCGTTTATTTGTTTTTTATTTATTTGGGTTAAATTATTTTGCTTGTTTTTACTTATTTATGTTACTATTTTTATTTTGATCGGTGTTTTTATTAACGTAGTAAAAATTTGTTTATATAGCTTATTTAATAGTTTTGTTTTTGTTTGGGAAGATAATTAAAGCTATTTGTTCAATTTTGGGGTTGATTGTTGTAGTTTGTTCTAAGTATTATTTTGGCGCTAACAGTTTTTAATTTGTTTATTACTTCATGTATTTATTTGGGTTGAATATCTTTATTTATTTTTCTAACGGCTAGTTTATCGGTATCAGTTGTTAGTTTATTTATATATTTGGATGTATTTAGATCAATTTATTTTACTTGTTATTTTTTATTTGTTACACTGTATATTTTCTCTTTTTGGTTTTCGATTTTTAAGTAACGTAGTATATTATTTTTTATTTTTTGTGTACATAATTTCTTTGTCTCCAGGGTCCTTCAGTTACTCCTATGTATACTTTATCTTCATTATCTCTTGATTTTATCGTGGATTGGTATACTACGTTGTTTTGTAAACAATTGCCGTTTAAGGGGCATTCGTTCTTTATTCTGCAGTTGCACGTGGGTTTAATTTGTTCGTGTGGTTTGTTGATAATTTTAATTTTGTGCTTTTTTATTATTTGTGCCATGTTCTCGGTACAACTGTAGCTGATTTTTACTGTGTTTTTGTTGAATATTTTGTGTAGGGTGCTTGATTCCGGGAAGTGTTTGTGTAAATGCTTGAAGAATATTTTTCCTACGTTTGTTTTTACGTTTTTGCAGTACGGTGGGTTGAACCATATGATATTTCAACACAACGTACAGCAAAAACGTAAAAACAAACGTAGGAAAAATATTCTTCAAACTTTTACATATATTTAAATCCCTAAAAGCCGTTATCCTTAACATATTCTTAAAGCATGTGACCAGATTACCTTGTCACTTTTCGTTGAACATTGAAATGATTTTGATCACACAATGTTAAGCTTTAAATTAAATGATAGGCTCATGAATATGTGGCGATATCTTAATTGAAAGATACTCGCTAAGTCAACGATAATTGAACAAATATCTTATTTATGTTTACGTGTATTTTATTTTCGCATGTAAAATCATAGAAACTGAATGTCATTAAACCTTCAAGTAGATCCAAATCTTCGAATAATTGTACAGTTTAAGAAGTTTTCATCAATTGAAAATATTTCGCAATAATTTCAGCTATTTTGGGAGTGAAAATGATCCATTTTGATGCTTCCATTGCCAAGCTGAAACAACAAAGCAGTAAATCTTTCTGTTTCAAGGTTACCTTCAATTGTACATCTCATTTTTTTTCAGGCTAAGTCTTTGAACATGGCTCCAGATGTAAGAATTTTTCTGTTAATTGTTTCACTTTACTTGAAAAAGTGAGACGCACACCGACATTTTCGCATTTATTATATAAGACGATAGATAAAGGAATTGAGATATTTTAAAGTTAGATTGTTGTGTTGCTTTAAGTGAAAAAGTGAGACACACGCAGAGATTTTAGCATTTATCTACGGATATCTACATTAAAAATAAAATCGACATTGATAATGCGATAATTTGATCTGCGTGGGTATCAATTTCGGATCAAGTTAAATAGTTAAGGAGTGGATATATTACTATTTATTACAATATCTTTAGCTATATTATCATAACTTTATTATACTGAAGAAATGAGCAGGTAAATAATCAAAGACATATTGAGACATATAAATATAACAATTTTTTTTTCATTTTCCCATAAAATGCCTTGTTATATGCTTCGAGATTTTTCAAAATAGATGGCGGCTTCTTGTAACTGTCCGAAAATAATTTATTATAGAAATAAAATAAAATTATTTCACACTGTTGCCAAGTTGACATATTCATTTTCGACCGTTATTAATCAGCAAAAAGGCTAATCTCTCTCACATCACTGATTCTAGGAACGGTCGACGGGGAAATGATAGGGAGAGGAAGCACTTAGTCAAAACTCTTTCCTAAAAGTTACTGGACTAAAGGCTAATGAGGAATAATAATTGGGTAATTTTGATTTTATTCTAATCATTCGCTTGACAATTTACCTAAAATCCGTCAATCCTACAAACATATATCCAGGAAGAACGATGAACGAAACCTTTGAAATGATTCATTTTAAAACAAATATTTCAAAACAGATATTTTAAGAATGCTCTCTTTATTCTCATTTAAAATTTAAAATTTTTATATTATCGCTTTGCTAAGTGACGATGCTATACACACATAGGTTTGCCTATCATCCTATTTACACTCCTCTCTGGTAATTTGAACGGTATTAGAGATGCTTTTTTCTTCCTTTGAATTAGGTTTCCGGTTGGCTCTAAAGTATTATTAATCTATTTAACTCTCAGTAGCCACATGGACCTTAGTGGCATCATCGCTTTACTTGGGCTGAATTGATTAAAGAAAATAGAAAAAGTTATATGTCTATAAATCTCTTTCTTGATTTAAGCAAAATTAGTACGTCTTTTGTAGTTTCTATCTTCCGAATTTTTCTTTTCTGTTGATGATAAGGATCCTCAGAAATCTAAAGGCTTTTCTCAAGCTATTAATGAAACCAAACCAGAGTAAGAACTTGAATTTAGAACGCCACACATTATATAAACGTTTGTTAAACAAGTCGAATACATGTGAAACATGATTAACCAATGAAATAAACCAACTCAACAGTAAAAATACCAGAATGTTTCTTCTTTTACGTCATGTCTCAGTTTCTGATGAAGCTTTACTAAAACTGAAATATGTTAGATTGATAAACTTATCTTATATATATATATATGGATATATATATATATATATATATATATATATATATATATATATATAGAAAGAGAGAGAGAGAGAGAATATTACTGATTCTTGAATAACAAATATCTAATCAGATCCTCATATTTTTCTTCTTTTACTTTATATCTCAGTTTCTGACGAAGCTTTACTAAAACTGAAATATGTTAGATTGATAAACTTATCCTATCTTATATATATATATATATATATATATATATATATATATATATATATATATATATATATATATATAGATATATAGAGAGAGAGAGAGAAAGAAAGAGAAAGAGAGTATTACTGATTCTTGAATAACAAATAGCTAATCAGATCCTCATATTTTGGAGTAGAGGCCTATAGGAAATCAAAATTATTCTCATTGACCTTTCCGAACAAGTTTGATAATGTTGATAAATTTATCGACACGTGAACCTTAGCTTGGTTATTTAATATCGAATACATATTATGGAGGTCAAATATCAATATTTACACGAGTGTCAAAAAGTTTTTCATTGATTCGGTTTACGCTTAAGTTAGACATCTCACTGTTTTACCTTCGAGTTAAAAATATGTAGACATTCTAGCAGTTTACAAACGCGTAAAATGTCCGGTCTACGTTGGAATCAACACAAGGACCTTTTTTTTCTAATAATTCCGACCCAAGCAAGAAAATAAAGTCGCTAAGACGTAAGAGGTTACTAAAGGTGGAATACTATAAAGAAAGATAAAACATTATTAACGAGAAAGAAATTAAGACACGAGATAACGATTAACTTTACATTTAAATTTTCGAAGATAAAAGCTGGTTGGAAAAGCAAGAAGTCAGAATTGCGAGAGAAGAAACTTTTAGTATAGAACATACGGTCATATCTAGCCAATTGAACTTAAATGATGAGACCTAACAAACAGTCTAGTACTGCGCTTAAATTCATAACGTCTACATATGAAAAAGGAAAGCTAATAAGAATAGTGATCATGAAAATATTTATGGAAAAGACACAGGGGAGCTATGCTACAGCACTGAGAAAGTGACTCAAGCCAAGATTTCAGGTTAGGGTAGATTACTCTGTAGACTTTCCATTGTATTTTATGAATAACTAGCAGCATGGCCCGGCGTTGCCCGTGCTTGATTCAAAAACCGTACGACTCATCCAGCAATCGCTATCACTTGACTTAAAATATTTTTGCCCTTCCTTTCCTTTAAAGGAGTGCCCTTTGTTGTGCTCATGTTGTTACATGTCTTACTTCTCAGACTGCGAATTTTTTATAAGCTCTATACTAAACATTAAATCTGTTACGAAAAAAAGAACTAAACAAAATGAACACAAAACGATCAGCTTTGAAAAAGTCTCGTAACTGGAAAATCCTAATGAAAAAAGAATGTTAAAAACAAATGCTTTTTCACACCCCACCCAGTTCTGCAGAATCAGAATCAACGTTGAGTTTAAGCAAGCGAAAGAGCCAATTGGAGTAAAGTGCCATGTAGATTTAAATTTTTCCCACTTGTAACGAATGCAGCTATCGATTTTTTTTGCATGCTAGTTAACATTCGTGTCGGTCAGCTGTTGGCTCTCACGCTGGCCAATAGAATCTCCTGCCTATTAAGTGCAGCCAGCTATAGGCTCTCACTCTGGCCAGTAGAAAATGGCCGCAAACTACATGAAAACTCGGAGCATGTGCATGTAAATTTTGGTGCAATTCCGTCGAAGATTGCGGTCGTGCATTCGTTACACAGGCACACACAACCTGCCTTTTATAGATAGAGATCTCTAAAGGAGAAATATCAGACTAAATGTGGCAGCAATATTCAATGCATGGACGAATAGTAGACTTATAAACGTGTAAGATTGGTTTAAAATAAATTTTCAATTTAATTTGACACGAAACAGGTTTATTTATTCAATCCTGCCACTGTCCAACTCGAACGTGAAATGAGTTGTACATGATCGAATCAAACAGCAAATCAAAAGATGTAATAATAGTATTAATATAACTACTATTACTACTAATAATAATTATGTTAACCCGAAAAGCAGATTCTGTGATAAATATCCAGAAACAACTGACAATCTTGCACCAGGTTGCACAGTGTTATCACCCACTGAATATAAGACTAGATATGATAAAGTCGAGCAATATCTGCAGTGAGAAACATGAAACTTTTACGGGAAGGAAACTGCAAGTAACTTGTATGGACATCACCCAGGCCCGGTTACAGAGATAGAAACCGTAACAACTTTGCCGGACTTTATAATGCTTTTTATGTGCTTTCTTGTGATGGCATCAACGATTCCAGTTGTATTTGGATCTATGAGATTGATTGGAAAATATTTCGATAGACAAATTGAAGAGGTCCCTGGTTTCACAAAGGAATACGAAAAATTGTAATTACAATTACAGATGAGACATTACGAAGAACTTTATATATGTTAAATAAGTGTGATTTTAGATTTTTTTTTTAAATTTTTGGTTTTTGTTTCTTTTTTACAAAAATGATAAGTGGAAAATTACATAAAGCCATTCCTGACAATAGGTCTCAAGTTGCGACCCTGAAGAGAATGTGTGTACAACAGAAATCCAAGAATATAATAATAATAATAATAATAATAATAATAATAATAATAATAATAATAATAATAATAAAGTACAGCCCACACTTTACGAAGGGCTTTATCTATGTAATTATTATTATTATTTTTTTTTGCAGTGGAAAGTGTCATGATGCCATTTCTAACCTTAGGTCCATGGGCGAGACCAGGAAAGAAATGTGTAAACGCCAGATATCAAAGAAAATAAAAATAATAATAATAATAATGATAATAATAATAATAACAATCAAAGCCAATCGCCCAGACATTGTTATTAAAGACCACAAACAAAAGAAGTGCCTCCTTATTCATATGGCAGTCCCTGCAGACTGCAATGTATCTTTGAAGATATTCGAAAAACTGTCAAAATACAAGGACCTTGAAATAGAAATCTCAAAAATGTGGCACATGGGAACATCAACAATTCCTGTTGTAGTTGGAGCCCTTGGACTGGTTGGAAAAGATTCCAGCAGGCTGATTGAAGGGATCCCTGGAAGTCCATGCCTCAAAGAGATACAAAACATTGTTCTGACAAGTACAGCCCACACTTTACGAAGGGCTTTATCTATGTAATTATTTTTTTATTTTATTTTATTTTTTTTTTTGCAGTGGAAAGTGTCATGATGCCATTTCTAACCTTCGGTCCCTGGGCGGGACCCGGAAAGAAATGTGTAAACGCCAGATATCAAAGGAAATAAAAATAATAATAATAATAATAATGCGCCCAAACATTGTTATTAGAGAATGCAAACAAAAAAAATTGTCGCCTTATTGATATGACAACCCCTGCAGACTGCAATGTTTCTTTGAAGATGTTCAAAAAGCTATCAAAATACAAGGACCTTGAAATCGAAATCTCACAAATGTGTCACATGGGAACATCAACAATATCTGTTGTAGATGGAGCCCTCGGATTTATTGGAATGATCCCAGTAGACTCATTGAAGAGATTTCTGGAAGCCTATGCCTTAAAGAAATACAAAAAAAAATGTTCTCACGGCTACAGCCCACACCTTACAAAGGACTTTATCTATATAAAATATGTGTGTTGTTTTTATTCTTTAATTGGTCAGTTGAAAATGTCATGCTGCCATTTCTAAACTTAGGTCTCTGGGCGGGACCCGGAAATAAATGTGTACACACCAGAAACCAAAGGAATTAAAATAATAATAATAATAAAAAAAAAAAAAAATAATAATAATTATAATAATTTTTTACTTGGTCACTGGAAAATGTCATGCTACCATTTCTAACCTTAGGTCTCTGGGGGGGGGGACACAGTAAGAAATGTGTACACACCAAAAAGCAAAGGAATTAAAATATTAATAATAATAATAATAATAATAATAATAATAATAATAATAATAATAATAATAATAATTTTTTACTTGGTCAGTGGAAAATGTCATGACGCCATTTCTGACCTTAGGTCTCCGGGCGGGACCCAGAAAGATATGCGTACACACCAGAAATCAAAGGAAATAAAACAACAACAACAACAACAACAACAATAATAATAATAATAATAATAATAATAATAATAATAATAATAATAATAATGTGTTCTAATTTGTTGTGCATTGAAGATTTGATGTAACTGGTTCTACTATTTGGTCATAGATACACTATTTGGCCTAACTTAATTATTTCACATTCTTGCGCGTAGTTTGTGAGGGAAACTGAAATCATAACCATGTGATCGTAAGTCAGATGCTGTAGTAGGCACTGTCTTTGAAAAAATTCCATGTAACTTCAAACCAACCCAACAACCTACATCAAATCTCTACAAATATTTCGGCATTCACAGAACTTCAAGGAGCCTTCATTTTCTTACGGTTTAGCAACCATTTGTAAGATATTTAAAGCCGAACATTTGGATAGTTAGAATAATTCATTTTTCGCGAGTACATGAACAATTATTTAAAAATAGCAATATTTTTATCGATATAAGAAATACTATTTAACCCATATCTAACAGGGAGAGATGGATTTCTCCCTTTTTCCAACACTATTTCCATTTAAGTGAATATAACGAATCCAACTAGAATTCAAAATCGGTTCTTGATTCTTATTCTGAGAGATTCGGTACCTCATCTGTACATCTACAGATCTTGAGGTAAAGCGCTGAATATCAGAGATTATCGATTGAAACTTGATCTTCATTTGAATAGAGCCAACTATTATATATTTTTCAAGCTCAGAAATCAATAAAGGAATAATAATATTAATATCATACATTTATTCGTATCCTGTTAAACTTTATTAATTTATAACAAAGAATTATATAATACCAGCCGAATTACACGCGCCTTGCTAAGTGTCAGTCATTTTTTGTAAGAATATGATTTATTTTAAATTATTGTTATTGATTATAATAAAATAATAACTGTATTATTATTATTATTATTAACGATTAAGAAACCATGACATATCTTGAACCCCGACGATAGTTATCACATATTCCAGGTGTAAGAATATATTCTAAATACCAACAAGGAATTGAAATCATTTAAACAAGAACTATATTTTTGTTATTGCTTAACGATTATGAAGACATGCTATATTTTGAAAACCGACGATAATTACCACATACTCCAGCAGTAAGAATGTATTCTAAATACAAACAAAAATTGAAATCCTTTATACAAGAGCTGTATTCTTGAATACAAGATTACCGAGAAAACATGAAGGTACATTGAGAAGACTTGAAGCTGGGCTGATAAGAGGAAGAAAATAAAGTCGTAAAGTTAAAAGTTTAAACACAAAAGAATGACAAGACGTTGGAATTTTCAAAAGACAATCGAAAGTAATTGCAGACAAAATGTCACAAACATGGCTTCACAAAAAGCAATGTGTGAAAAGGAATCCGTATTTATAACCTTTTATTAAAATATATTCCAAATCTATCATAGTTTGGCAGTGCTGTTAGGTTAATTTTCTAGAACAGGCGCATGTCTGGTGAACAGCCAAACCTATGTCCCTTATCGGCTGCAGGCAAAGGTCTCACAATCGGTGGAATATTTTCACTTATGCTCATGCAACAATATTTATTGTTTTGATAATTTCCCCAATAAAAAACCCAAGGGCCACTCAAGGTAGAGGATTATTGTGTGGTGCTGTGTTAGTTCAACAAATGGCAAGCCATGCCATTCTTGCAGGAATGATAATGGTTAATTCTAGACTTGAAGATGTTATGATTTAATTAGTGAATGGCAGTATAGAGTAGAAGTAGAATTTTGAAGGCAGTGAAAACACAATCTTATACAGGAAACAAAGGATAAAACTCTACTCCTTTTCAAAATATTAGGGAGGAGTGTGAACAGGACGATACGCAAAATTTATATACACCTATTGGGAAAGGAAAATAGTAATAATTACTGAATAAAATTTCAGATTTCTGGCAGCGACATAAGAAGTACAGAATTGAAGCAACTGGTAAACCAAACCTAATCATGAAACAAGAGATAAAACTCTACTCCTGTTCAAAAATCCGGAGAGGATAGTGCCCCAGATGATAGGCAAAGCTATCTATTCCTAGTAGGAGAGGAATTACTGAATAAAATTTTAGATTTCAGGCAGAGATATCAGAAGTACAGAATTGAATGAAGTGGAAAACCAATCCTAAACAGGAAACAAGAGATAAACCTGTACTCCTTTTTAAAAAAGCGGTGGAGCATGAACCGGGCGATAGACTAACATATTGTAGGGAGAGAAGAAAAATAAATAATTTGTGAAAAAAAATCAGTGTTCAGGCGGAGACCTTAGAGGTATAGTATTGAAGTAGACTTTATAATGGAGGAAGCGGAAACCCAATCCTAAACAAAGAACGAGGGATAAACTTCTATTCTTGCTCAAAGGACTGATCATTTTGAAGAAAAGGAGAAAAGGCTTCAGGATCGATAAATATATAAAGTCAGATATTCTTTTATATTATTATTATTAGAATTATTTTCTTTGATATCTGGCGTTTACACATTTCTTTGTAGAATAGACAAACCATCAAGTGTATTGGTCATCAAAAAGAAAGGAGTATCAAGTGTGAGATGAAAGGACTAAACATTAATTCTTTCAGTAATCAAGAAGAAATGACTATCCATCAAGTGTATTATTAATTGAGAAGAACGAACTAAACGTTAACTGTAGTAAGACTGAATCGTTTCCTGTTAGTCTGCAGGACAAACTAAGATGGGCGCTACAATTTTGAGATATCAAATAAAAAGAAAAGTAGAGAAATTTCCCTATCTAGTGTTTTAAAAAGACGACGGATAATATGAAGAAGAAATCCGAAGGGTCAATGAAATTTGTAAAAGAAAAAAAAACGACATAATAAGAGTGGTGAACATTTCGCTAGAAACCAAGAAAAGCGTGTCAAACGTTTATGCAATACTAGACTACTCGTGACCCGTTGGGACACTGACGGTTCAGGTTATAAAACATCGAAGTTCATTTCAACATACCATTGAAATGAAACTTAATTCAATTATGATTCAGTTAAGTATTTGAATTCCTTTCTGTAATCATTGGTCTGGTTTACAAGTTCATGTTTAACGTTTTATTGATTGTTTACATCCTTTAATAGGAATAGAACTTCCGCGATAGACTTGAATTTTAAATCAGATTAACTTAAAAATATTTTTTAATATGCAATAAATATTTTTAACTCATATTCACTGGAAAATAGTTTTTAAAATATGCCAAAAATATGTTATTATATATATTGAGTGGTCTCCCCTTTTTACACAAATGGACTCACCCAAGGTATACATATACTAATACCAGTGAATACCCGTCAGTAGGTTGAGAAGTCGGTAGTAGTAGTAGTAGAACGTTGCGGCAAGAGTCACAGTCACGAGCACTTAGACTCAATAAGAAGTCATACAGCGATACGTCGATACGAAAGACTATCTATATATTTGTCTACTAACTGGAACTACTAACCTGTATTACCAGTTCGTATTGTTACGTTAATACATTTATTTCCTATATTCATTCTTGGCGTTTGTTATTATTTGATACCGGATTTCATCCCGGAATCCACTGCAATATATTTAAATTATGGTTTGTTAAACGAAGACTGAAATATAAATAATTATTCTACAAACAAATGGACGAAGCAGAAAAGTCGGATCGCTTTGTGTCTGTCTTTAATGTAAAAATATTTTAATTAAAAAATGTGTCATTGAAGAAAGTTAAAATAAAATATATTTACTATATAAACAACACGTATTTTTAAATCATATTCACTGAAATTAACTTAAACATTATGCGCCGGACGGACGTATAATATTATATAGATCATGCTTCTTTGTGGAAGTGAATACTGGATAAGTTCCTCAGACATGAAGAAGAAACCCCCGACAGCAGAAATGTAGATCTACAGAAGGATGATGAGAATATCATGGACTGAACATGAGATAAACTAGGAAGTTTTAAGGAAAATGGAAACAATAATAATACTTGTACTTAAATTGTTTTTTGATTGGTTTATTTTTTACGAATTTCCAACCTTTGAAAGTTATTTAAAGCCAGAAAAATTATTTAGAATGTAAGATTATTTTGTTTGCGATAATAATGATTCAAGTCTTACTGGAATCGGAACACAGCTCTCCGATTAACAATTCCGAGCCAATATCATTTTTACCACCCGTACATCCAAGCTTACATCCCTTGGTATTCCCAAACATTTACTCATCTAGGCACTGAACACGCTCGACTTAACTTCGGTGATCGCACGGGAACCGGTGTTTCAACGTGATGTGGTCGTCAACCTTCGCAGGACAAATGGCCAATTGGTTACTTTCTCAATGTTATTTACGCGTAAGGGAATATAACGAACCGGACTGGAATTGGAACTCGGCTGTCCGGTTTACAATTCCGTGCAGTTATCCATTAGACTATCCGCACAGCAAAGTTTATAGCCCCTGGAATTTCCAAGTGGTCACCCATATTAACTTTACATCGTACGAGAACCGGTGTTTCAACATAGAATGGCCGTAAGCCAAGTTGTACGCAGAATCAAAAACAGAAAATTCTATGAAAGTGGTCTTGGAGTATTTGACACTCATTGGACACATTGAAGGAAAAATGGCGGCGTAAAACATCGCATTAACTAACGAACGAGTTTGTTTAGATGGATGCATATATAGATGACAGAAAAATAGTCTGGTAGAGATCACAAGGCAACAAATATTGCTTAGATCATTGATTGAGTTGTTCATATTCTACAGTTTACCAACCCTTTGCAGATTATTTAAAGCCAGAAAATATTTTGATATTGTAAGTTGTTGTTTTTTTTAGATAATAATACTTTACTGATTAACCGATTGCTGAAGAAGAAGAGGTGGATTCCTACCTTCCCCAAGGGTATTGGCGTGTAAATAATTATAATGAAACCAAAGGCAATTGATATTAGGCTCTCCAATTAACGATTCGGAGCACTTATCCATTACACCACCTGCATATCCATGATTACAGAACCGGATATACGAAAGAGGTCACCGATGAAGACCCGGTTTGACGTTGAATAACTTCGGTAATAGTATAACATGTTACGGCCGTGAGGCTGATGTATAATGTGAAAAGAAGTCCTGCAACAGTTGACACTCACAAGACGTATCGGTGGAAGACGCAGCAAGACGAAACATCGAATTACCCATCGAATTATCAAGTTTGTTCAAAGGGATGATAGAGAAAGGACTGGGAGGGATAGTAAGGAGGCAAACATTGCTTAGATCTACAAAAATACGAAGTTGTGGATTGACATAATCAACCTATTTAAGAAGATTTTTGTAAATGGATGTCAGAGAAACGATTGGTAAATATAGTAAGGTAACAATCATTGTTTAGATGTACAAATAATTGGAGGTTGTGGAGAGCCATAATCAACCTACTTAACGAGATTTTGTAAA
Organism: Acanthosepion esculentum; assembly: GCA_964036315.1. Taxonomy (NCBI): domain Eukaryota; kingdom Metazoa; phylum Mollusca; class Cephalopoda; order Sepiida; family Sepiidae; genus Acanthosepion; species Acanthosepion esculentum. The sequence continues at coordinate 6,081,865 of OZ038515.1, forward strand.
TGGATGGCAGAGAAACGATTAGAAAATATAGTAAGGTAACAATCATTGATTGGAGATACAAAGAACTGGAGGTTGTGGAGAGCCATGATCAACCTACCTAACGAGATTTTGTAAATGGATGGCAGAGAAACGATTGGGATATATAGTAAGATAACAATCATTGTTTAGATGTACAAATCATTGGAGGTTGTGGAGAGTCATAATCAACCTACTTAACGAGATTTTGTAAATGTATGACAGAGAAACGATTGGAAAATATAGTAAGGTAACAATCATTGTTTTCGATGTACAAAGAATTGGAGGTTGTGGAGAGCCATAATCAACCTACTTAACGAGATTTTGTAAATGGATGGCAGAGAAACGATTGGAAAAGGTAGTACGGTTACTAACATTGCTTGGAGTTACAAAGTATAGGAAGTTGTAGAGAGCCATGATCGCCAACGTCGTGAAGTGTCACTTTACATTGACGTAGAAAAGCAGTTTTATTACTCGTCGATTTAAGATATATATTGGCTTTTGCTCAAAAACCGTAATCAAATAAGTGAAAATCGTAATACGATATATTGTTTTGGACAGATTCGTTCATGATTGTTTTATTCAATCATCCACTTGTTTATCTTGTCCGTTTATTGTGACGGAAAAATAAGTTCATTGTAGACATTGTTTTTCAGAAAACCGAGAAAGGATATTATTTTAATCGCTTCACAAAAGCTTTTAACTTTCTATGAAATATAAATATCATTTAGAGTATTCATTCTTGTCAATGCACGCGATCCAACACTTTTCCCAGAATAAACTAGATCGAACAGTATCAATGAAAATAATATTCATTCTTATACGTGAGTAAATTAGAAGGAAAAGCCAATTTTAATTTATGCAGTAAAAAACAAAACAAAAACATCAGCGAATCGCTGACGCCACGCATGCGCGTGATATGATTTATACACTCTTGTTCAAATTAATTGAAACGAAACGAATAATTCCGTTATTATTTACTTTTTTTTGTATTTTTCCAATGAAACATGGCCCAGTGCACATGTTAGTACTTCGTATGTCCATTTCACGAAGTCTTTCCATGCAGATTCTCGATTGGATTTGGAATCTATTGTACTTTGATTTGCTCACTGGTTAGTCTTGCCAGTGTGTTCCCGCAGAGTTACAATTTTCGTACGCTTCCTTGAAGTAACGGCCATCGCGCACAATGGTCGTAGGACAACTAATCGACAGTCGAGACAATAGTTCTTGGGTTTAATAGAAATTTGATGCAGTCACGGATGACGCAATAATTTTCAAGTTCAAACAGATTTCATCATACACCCTGGAAATAGATTCATATTACAGCACGTCACTGCAAATTGCTTAATCTGAGCAAAAAACGGAAATAAATTTCACCCTGTCAATCCAGTGGTTCTAAAACTGACTGTATGATGAATGAAAGGAAACTAAAGCGGTTGTTTCAATTAATTTGAACAAGGGGTATCTACCTGCCCGCATCATTCTAGCGTTGAGCCAACTAGTAGGGAGCAACGAGGTCAGACGAATGGGAAACTTCATTCAGCGATTGCAGTATCAAGGGACAACGTGGCGCAGTGACACCGGATGTTGGTGTAGTAAGGTAAATGCACCATGAATCAACTAAAGTTTTTTGAGCCGGTAAAAAGCTTAAAATCTTGAAGAACAAGTGCAACGGATGAAAGCCGACCTGGTCGGCCATCAACATCGCGCACGGAGAAACACATTGTGAGCGTGGAGGCCTCGATCAGGGAAGTTCAAGTTATCACCTTAACACAAATGCCGCGAAATCTTGAACACCAAATTCATACTTGTAAAAGTTTGACCAATTAGGATCAATACTACTCAGGTGTATCAGAAAACGTTCAGAAACAGCAGTAGACTCGTCGATTGTAGGTAAACCCGCGATTAACCTGAACATAATTTAGAAAATAGGCAAGGAACCTTTAGCGCAACAGACGTGTGTCGTGTCTGCAAAAGAACAAAAACATTCTGAGTTATGTTTTGGTTTTAAGAGTCATTGTCGTTCGTACAGGAAGTGAATCAATGTATCAAAATTGTCAGCGATGGTCGTAATCATTTAACTAGACAACATCAATCACACGTGTTTAGATTGTGTTCACTTGTTAGATCGTCATAGCCTAACATTTCAAATAAACCTCAGATTTACAGTTAAATGTATTCACGAGCGGAAGATGATCTTATTTTTAGAGTGTAGTTGATAATTGGAAGGATAACTGTGTCTGGGTTGCAACTGGCAAAGCTCATCAGATGTAGAAAACGGATGATCGCATTCCTCACTATTTATACTGACTCACTGATACGGTCGTGCAGCCTCGCGTCCTTTACCATTCACAAGACCATATGTAAAAAATATCTGCTTGCACGCGATATTGATATCCTGTTAAACGGAACAATTCACAGTTACTCACTACGACACACGTTATAGGCTGAAGACACTATCCACAAATGTATACGAATGACAAATGTAACCTAGTATCTCTGGCAACACAGGGCCATCTTGAGTAAACGTTCTTTAAACTTAATAAGTCAAAAACGAAGGATTGGCGGATATATGTTTATATGGACTTTTGTCCTTGCTTTGGTGTGAGGAAACCGCCCTCAGCGATTTCAAAATTATTATTGAAACACCATATATATATATATGTCTATATATATATATTTAACTCTACTATGTATTGAGACCTATTTTAAATTAAATGTTACGCACAGTCTTATCATACTCCATTTGTTCTTATTTTACCTGCATATATCTATCTATCTATCTATCTATCTATCTATCTATCTATCTATCTATCTATCTATATATATATATATATATATATATATATAAACAAGAACAGTAAGATGTAAAATCCGGTGTTCTTATAGATATTTTTATTTTTACACAATAGTGCTCAATGTAAATTTACAGAGCATTAATATTATAAATTAATTGATTTAAAATATGTGTTTTTATATATATATATATATATATATATATATATATATATATATATATATATATATATGTAAATTTGAGCAGCAATCCCTGCTTTAGACATATTTCATTGGAGACCAAAGAGAAGGGGCTGCGATTAAGCATTTTCTTTATATTCTTCTTTCATTCCTAAAATACATAACTTTTTCGCACATAAACTGGGTGAGAACTGTACAAATGATCTTTGGATCTGAGTGCTTTCATTTTGATATTACATTTAAATCTTTGAAGATCTTAGTTGACAAGAAACAAATGTTGGAAGTTCATTTTTCGTCATGTCGCTTATTTCCACGTTTCCTTTACTTGTGAACCTGCAAATGGCGTTTTCTAGTTTCTAGTGCACGCCGACCTGATCGACAATAGAGAAAGGACTTCGTGTTTCTTTGTTTGAATGGTATTTGAGGGCCATGTTGTATGTTTACAAACCCAAACGCAATTTCGATTGTCTTAATGTTTAAGATACTCTGTATCATATTCTAAGTTTCTATTCAAACTTCCTTATTACTGAATTCATTTGTCGAACAGATTGACTGAAATACTTTCATCACCTGTGAGTTTTTGGTCAATTGGCATCTATTTTTTCTAAAATGTGTTTGATAATTATACACGTTCTATTTGTTTTTCTACTTCCGATTTAAAGTAGGCAATTACATAATATATTAGATCTCACCGAATTTTGTGTTACTATCAATTTTATCCTATGGTAGGTTGTTCTTGCCACATATTGTCCTGTTCCATTGAATGCATTGGCTGAATGTATTTTCTTGGGTTTCAGCGCAAGCAGTATGGCAATAGTCGACTGTTTCTGGAAGAACGGTTTAAAGTCTGCATAAGAAGGTGATACCATTTTTTTAAAGAATTTTACGCTGAGAGGAACAATTTGTTAGATAATGATAATGTTAGATAATGATCTTGCGCTGCAACTCTGAAGTCTTCCATTACAGATTTCCGTCTAGTTGGGGAAAGACAATGATGATAATGGTAGAGGCAATATTAGCCGTTTCTCTACAAGGAAACATTTAGAATTCAATTATCGAGCAGCCAGTATAGTTTTTGTTTGAAATTTATTAAATCTTTCCCTTAAAAGAGAACTTACGGCCATCTAACGTTGAAACGTCGGTTCCCGTAGATCAACGAAATTAAGCAATGTCCAGCTTGGCCAATAGCTAGATGATTAACTGCTTGGGAACACCAGCTGCTTAAAGCTTGGATGTGCAGGTGGTGTAATGGATAATGTCTTGGGATTGTTAATCGGTGAACAGAGTTCCAATTACAGTTGGGTTTGTTATATTCACTAACGCGTAATAACCTTGAGAAAGGTATGAATCCACATCTTCCATCAGCTATGGGTGAATTAGTAAGACTTGTATCATTAAATCATTATTATAGCCAAATAAAAAAATTCTTCCAACCTCAAAATATTTCCTAGCTTTAAATCAGCTGCAAAGGGTTGATGAACCGTGGAAAATGAATAAATAAAACAATCAAACTTAAAATAATTTTTAAGGAAAGAAGATTGCTCAGACTGTCATCGTTCTTTCCAAAATAAATCAGGGTTTTCTTCCTGAAATCTTGAAGTTGTGTGGAAAGTCAAAATCTTGATTATTTCATTATTTTCTCTTCGACTTAAAAGTGCTATGCTTTTGAGTTTTTGCTGATCTTGGCAGTCTTTAATTGATATGGGTTCTGTTATTTGGTACAGTTGTTTGTTTTTTTATTATGTAATGCCAGTCAACAAGGTTCGACGATAGATATTTTCAATCCCTCTTTTTCATTGATTTGCGTTTTTTTCGTTTTTATTTCGACCTTTTGGCCTTCTACTTGCGTTGTCCATTTTCAACTTGGACAATGGCGTCGGTTAACTCCACCTCAGATAAATATTTTGTCAGCTTTCTTGAAAAACAGAATCAAGAGTTCTGGTTATATCACTTTTTCGTACCAGTCTCAGAATTCAATCACTTCTTCTTCTTCTCCTCCTTCTTCTTTCTCTATTATTATTATTATCATTATTATTATTATTATTATTATTATTATTACTATTATTATTATTATTATTATTATTATTATTATTATTATTGTTGTTGTTGTTGTTTTATTTTCTTTGTTTCTGGTGTATACTTATTTTTTCCGGGTGCCGACCAGAGATCTAAGGTCAGAAATATGCATCATAACATTTTCCACTGAGCAGTTTCGAAAAAAAATCGAACATAATTAACATAGATGGAATCCTTCGTAAGGTGTAGCCTGGACTTTTGAGTACAATTATTTGTATTTCTTTAAGGCATAGACTATCAGGAAGTCCTTCAATGAGTCTATTAGAATATTTTCCAATCAATCTGAGGACTCCAACTACTACTGGAATTGTTAATATCCTCATACGCCACATTTCTGAGATTTCGATTTCTGGTTAGACCAATATAAAGTATTAAATATTCATTCTGTTTGCACAAAGTGAATTTAAGCGATCTTTTACATCAACGGGAATTATAATTTCTGTAAATTAAAAAGAGTTTCTTGAATAAAAGGCACAATCCCAAATAATACATATTTTATTACCTAACAAACAGGAACTGCCGTGGAATTTCTTAATGTTATTGTCAGATCGTACCTTAATTTATATGAAAATAATATTATTTTCTCAATTGACTTTTCAAGATCCTATTATTTATTATATTGTCATATTCTTTAACAGAAATATTTGTATTTCATGACAATGTCATATGTCTGAGAAAGACCATTTTTGTTTGCGGTTTTTAAATCCTATATCTGTTTGATTAGCTTTCATATTAGGTTAGGAAGAAATTTCTCCCACATTTCTTTAGGTGAAAATGTTGAACAAGATTTATTAAAGTATAGCCTTACTACTTTGTTTATTCATGCAGCTATGACTAATTTAGGAGATCCTCTTCTTTTAGTTAAGTATGTTAGTCATAATAAAGGGTGTCCCCACCAAATTGATATCCTTTTGTAGTCTAATAACTTAGCTCATTCTCTCTCACATGATCTCAGATTTTAGCAAAATACGTAAGAATTTCACTGTGCGGAGATATCTTAGTGATAATCTACCAGGAAGGTGGAAGGGGCGTACCAGTGATAATGACAATGTGCTGTGGAAATGGCCACCACGTGCACCTGAGTTGACAGCTTGTGATTTTTTATATGGTGGTCGGGTGAAATCTATATCACACCACTTCCTATAAGACTAGAAGGACTTAAGCAGAGAATCACAGAGGCGTCAGATAATGTTACGCAAGACATGCTACTGCGTGTTTGGCAAGAGCTGGACTACCGGCTTGACGTGAGTCCTGTCACAGGTGGTGCGCAGAATAAATATTTGTGAAGCTTTGTGAAATTGGTTGTAAAATCTACATCTCTTTGAATATCTTGTTCGAATTTTGATAAAGAAATCTTTTATTTACACTGTTCGGGATGTTTTGAATATGGCAACAAAGATGAGGACAACAGTTCGAACAATGTAAACAGCGTAAATAATTACAATACCTCTTCTCAGAAATATAGACAGGTATGGAAGGATCGGTACGGATCCGATATGCCAAAAATATGGAGTCCATTAGAAGTGTCGTGAATATGGTAACAAAAATGAGGACAACAGTCTGAACAATGTAAAGAGTGTAAATAATTAAAATACCTCTTCTCAGCAATATAGACAGACATTTTCTATTGTTCAACATGAAGATTCTTTAATTCCGTTTGTCTGGGAAATATATTTACTCAGATATTCACATTTTAAATTATATCAATTTTGAGGGGACCCCTTGTATATTATGTTATTACAGTAATTACTTCGCTTTTAATAGTTTATTTTAATACTTAACTTTCTGATGAATCATTCCACGGTGTATTTTTCTTCATTGTTTACTACTGCCAACGATCCTCTAAGTGTTTAATGTCTCGACGAAAGAAACCTGTCGGTTTTTAATCGAAAAAAAAAATAATAATCAAGTCACCTTTCAATTTTCGCATTGTTGTTGAACAACACACACCTGAAATTGTTAGAATACGACCGAAAAGTCAGATGGTCTGAAAATGCTAAATCAGAAGAATATGGTGGTTAAAGCAGAAATTCCCAACAGAGCTCTTTAATTGATGCGTGTTTATGTTAACGACTCTTGGGGCGAGCATTGTCATGTCGAATAATCACATTGTAACACCAGTCAGGTCTTTTCAGCTGAGTTGCCTCTTTGAGACTGTTCATTTGTACATCACACAGCATTGACTTTTTCGTTGTTTGGAAACAGTTCATCTCTTTATAGAGCAGATATTTCTCGGGCCGCTTTGGCAGTTTTGTAAACTTGATTAAAAGCAAAGATATAAAAATGATTGCCTATTTGGTATTCTCTTTCAAAGTTTTGACTAATCTTAAATAAAAGTACAATAACGTTAGACAACAGTTTTACAGGATGACCAGAGTTACTAAGAAACAAGAAATGCTACGAAAGGTTATTTTTCGAGATCATTTGAACATAAAAACTCGGTTTGCGACAATGCAAGTAGCTTGGCGGGTCCTAGCCATGAATGCTAGAACTGGCGGAAGCAAGGAGTTTATTTAGTTCCATCAGTTTTCATGGAAATAGCGATGGAGCGGTTTGAGCTTTGCCACATCCCGCCTGCGAAGGAGAGTGGTTGGAAGGTGGAAAATAAGTTTTCAAGACACTTTTGGACAATATCGAGACAGGTTAGTGAGGTCTGGGCAGCTTCCGTTCCAAGAGTCACAACAGTTCTCTATTTAAGGCCTGATATATTTGTCAGCATGAATAGTTAAGTCACAAAAATACTGACTAGTTCTGGATGATGTTCAGAGTCTATGACACACGAGATATCATCCAGTGAATATACGGCAAACGTTGTCATGTCGATATTTGTATCTCTTCAGTGCCAATCCTGGGCAAGCAGACACTATGTTTTCAATAGTCTCAACATGTTTTCCCATATGCTATATCTTGTGTCTCCGTTATTCGTTATAATGTTTGCTGGGCCATACCTGATTAATTACTTTTTATGCAGTGCAGACATTATCTCTGATTTCGATCCTTCGCCCTTCAGTTTCTGATGTTTATCGTTATCTATTTTTTTAACTATTTCACCCAAACAATGCGGGAATATCAGTAGTACGGGCGGGGGTGCTACAGAGAGTGAAGTTAAGATAAAAAAAAAACTCGGTATAGTGAGGATTGAAGAAAGGATAAAAGATGAAGGGGTTCAAGACGACAGAAAATGGCGATTGATATTTCATTTTAATTGTTGAAGGTTGTAGCTTTCTAGGAAGCAAGTAAACGAGTGCCCCACTCTTGGTAATTGCGAGAAAAGTGACTGTTGGAGTAGAAGTAGCGGTAAGATTTAACCATTTCAGCAAGAAAAGGGTGAAACCTAGATACCAATCTAGTATCGCGCTTAAATCCATGCTGTCGGTGCACTAGGGGAAAAAAACTCGTCAGAGCAGTTGCTATGATAATACTTGTAGAAAAGACAGAGGGAAGCCACATGACGTCTGTGAGAAAGTGACTGAAGTCGAGACGGGAAGTCAGGATCGATGACATTGCAGATCCGTCTTTGTAATTTGTCAAGAATCCCGAGATGAATAAGAGGAACACCAGACCAGACATGACAACAGTATTCAATGCACGACCGAATGGTAGATTTTTAAATGTGCAAGATGAACTCTGGCGGGAAGAACCTTCTGTAATGACACAATTAATTAACTTTTCTTGCAGTAGATGCAGCTATTGATTCAATGTAGTTGTTCAACTTTAAACTGTTGGAAAAGTGAGGTCGAGAAGGCATAGTGAGATGCTCTCCAAGAATCAAGCATCAGTCATGCTGATGGCGGGCAGGGAACTTTCTCTATGTTGGTTAAATAAGAGCAGTTTTGTTTTGCAGGCGTTAACATGTACGAGTTATTTCCTGCTCTAGTTAGTCACTTATTGGAGGTCCTTTTCTAGAGCGCTGGCCATTTATTGTTATTTATTAAAGGTAGTTTAGTTTTAATATGTGTATGGATCGATATCGGCAAAACGAATATACAAGTATAACCTGGTATTTATTGTACCGTAAGGGTTTTCCGGTTTTCATTAGTGGCTTGATAGAATCATGTAACAACGCAGTTATTTGAAACTTAAGATAATGCTACTAAATTATTGCATGAGGTTTTCTTGGTTTGTCAGAATTACTCATTTCTTGTTTTTTTTTTAAATTTCCTTCTCCAAAATTCTTCTCCCCTATCCATTCTTTATTCCATGATTCTTAATTACATACATTCTTTATTTTTAGTTTTAAATTTTATATTACTTCGTCTAGATTTTCACCTAACTTATCACCAAATTAATTCATATATATATATATATATATATATATATATATATATATATATATATATATATATATATATATATATATATATATATATATAAAACATACATCCAATATCTACTTTCTTTTTTCTGATCCGCCATCTTGGTCGGTATCTCATTTATCATGAACCTTACCTCGATCATCTTTTGGAATGTTTTTCTTCATTCATTTCATTCTACGAATTCTATCTCTGTTTTGTATAGTTTACTTCTTGTACTACGTCATCCGTCTTTTTTTTTTTACAAACCCCAAACAGCACTTTCGCCTAACCAAAAACTTTAATTAAAATTCCCGTCGAAATTAATAACCTTCTATTCGTTTTCTTCTCCGCGCATGTGCAGAAACCTGCCGGTGGCCATTTTGGTTCTCGACTCTTAGAACTCTCATTAGTGTTTTCTGTATGGTGGTCGGAAGGAGAAAGCGACCCCTAATTCATCAAGCCTGTATTAATCTTGGATAACAGAAGAAATAAAAAATACTTCATTTATAAAAGGAAAGAAAATAAATATGTTTTGTTGAAAATTTGTAGCGGCTGCTGATTCAGCACATTTTTGTAGGTGGATTAAAAACGTGACGACATTGGCATTGTTATTAGAATGCTTTTTTCTCTTGTTTGTTTTATTCAGCTTTTTCATTTTTAGTTTTATTTTAAATGCATTTTTCCATGCACCGCCAATGTTTTGGTAAGCAGTTTCAAACCTGAAAAGAGTGGCAGTTATTTAATCTTGGCTTTTTAGGTCTTATTATATATTTACGACGTGACAATAACCTAGATGATTGAAGCATGGTTGAGTCAATTTTGAGTTCAGTCCATTAGCCGAGCAGCGTGTTTTAACTCGGTGGAAACGGACCGTGTATTAAGTGAGTCGTATGAAAAATAAGAACAAGATCCGATATCTCTAGATATAAACAGTCAAGCGAGACAAATCTACTCCCGTAGATTAATTAATTGGTTCAGTTCGTTACTCTGGTCTCTAATGAAAGTTGTGGGAGTCTGTTGATTACCCCCACTTGATTGTATTAAAACGCCTGCTAGGGAACAATCTTTAAAGTAGACAATGATATTCGCACTTAAACTTTTTTGGCCCGTTCAGCACTGATTTTTCAAATATAGTCGCACGTAGTAGGAATGCTGATATTCATTTTTTTTTACGTTTTTTTGTAACCAACATTCCTAGCAACAGAACCATTCATTATAGTTCATTATAATGTTAATATCGCGTCGTGGTCACCAGTTTTTACTACTGGCAAAAAAATATCAAAAGCAAACAATGCATACTTTAACAGAATCAATTAGGTGTAGACAGTTCTAACGAAAGGAGAAAAACCCATTTAAACAAGTCATAAGAAGAACGTGTTATGTGTGCGTGTATGGGGGGGGGATTTACAAGCGTGTATTGAGATAGTTCAAAGGTCAAAAGAGGACCAAAGAAGCGAACGCGCCATGTAGGCAGCAGTGCTATCTACGTACGACAGCATCTGAAAGCCAGAGATGAAAAAAAGATGGTGGGTGAGAATATCATTGCCAATTTGTAGGCTTAAAGAGCGCCCTCTAGCAGACATTTTAACACAGTCAAGTGGGATAACCCACAGCACAATGGACAAAACGATGCGCTGAAAAGAACAGAGATTAGTACAATTGTCCGCATGTCATCATTCTCATCATCATTATACCCCTGAATTTTGTAATCGTAGCCGGGGCGGTCCGAATGCAGACAACACATTGAATCTCCTGCACAACGGTCTATGAACGGCAGCCATCATCAATTCTGGTATACTCATAACTGTCCATTGTTTGACAGTGTCCAACCAGATTTTCCGTTGGCGTCCTCTCATATGTTCACCTTGTACATAATATAAATAATAAATACTCACCCAAGGATTTAAGACAAAAGTTATCTTGCTAGTTGATGCTTTTACAATACAATTGTCATTCTAGGCCAGTCGACTTCAATTTTATTATTTATAAAGCAGAGATGTCTAACGAAACTTGTGTACCTCATAACTTATATCGTTTAAATTATGAGAGTTTATGTCGTATTTTAAAATCTATTAAGTGCATAAAAAATGTTCCCGTTTCACTGACGTAAATTAATTTAGCTGCTAGAGAATTTGAATAATCTCATTAAGAGTTGTGCATTTACTAATTAGGAAAATTGATCCCTACTTTTATGCAGTGAACTCTTGTGTCTTAATGGTAAATCACGCTCTGAAAGAAGAAAAATATTTTCTTTTATTAAGTCGGGGGGGGGGGGGCAATTTCTTTTCCTTCTATAAGCTTCTAATTGATGCTAAGTCATTGCACTTTCGTTATCGGGCGAACGTCTTCTTTTGATACAAAGTGGAAAGATTATAATGAACTATAATGAATGGTTCTGTTGCTAGGAATGTTGGTTCTTTATATCGTGCTAGAAAATTTCCCGACAGAATTAATCCACATTTATTTATCTACCATTCCTCCAGGTATTATATACGTCCTTCATAAAAGTCCTAATAAGAATCTGCAAGATCATTGGACCAGACCTGGCGTCTCGGCTCCAGTCACTTTTTCATAGTTTCCCTGTGTCTTTTCTATGAATATTTTCATGGTAATTGTTTTGATGAATGTGTAAGAAGTAAGCATATAAGAATCTACTGGTTTAGATATTACGAGAGATTTTTAATTGCAAAAAAGTTTCCTTTATTACGGTTCGAACTCATGCTGTCTTTATGTAGGAGAAAGCAACGTATAAGTCACCGTGCTTAAGTTCATGGTAGTATTAAGAGCGCAATAAAATGAAATCCTCTGCGTCTGATAGAAAATCGGACAGATTCGATAAAGTTAAATTGGTAACTGATCTCTAAAAAGAGAGCAAGATATGAGTGGTTGACATTAACTCCTCCAACGCTAAACTGCAATATTTACATCGTTTCCATCGTTTAGACTAACTCATTGCAATTTTTCGGTCTAACGTTTTCCACTGATATGAATTGGAACGATTATATCGAAACAACTACTATATCTGCTGCTCGGAAGTTTGCTACACTGTGCCGCGCTTGTTTATTTTAATCGTCTTGCTTGGGGTTAAAGTTTAAAGCAAAATAGCGAACGTTGGGTTTTCATACCCGTACCATTATTATCGGACGGGTTGGGCACCTCGGAATGGTGTAATAGTTAGCAAGCTTGTCTCGCTATATCAATCAAGACTGAAAAGTGAGTTCGATCCTCACTAGGTGCCCTATAGTTTCGGTCTTGCGCTACATCTAAGCTACGCTTAGAAAATAACTGTTATCGGACAGGTTTCAAATGATTTCAGTTGACACTAAGTCGCAGTCTCTTCCGTATTATATCCGATTTCAGTAATGCTGTCTTTGTTATAATTTAAATTCTACTTAAAACTTTCAAATTTATTCAGAATTATTATAGATCTAATGCTTAGCAAAACGTGTTTGTTTGACCCATTACGACTGAGTACTGAGTTCGATCCTTTCTCAGTGTCGAATAATTTTGGCCCTCGGCCACATCTAAACTATGCGTAGAAAGTTTCCAGGGCATTTTGGCGTGGTGTAATGACTAGAAAGCCTGTCTCGCTGGAACAATCACGATTGAGTAGTGAGTTCGATCCTCACTCGGTGCCCCATACTTTCGGCCTTGTGCCTCATGTAAGCTACGCTAAAAAAATCTCCGTTTTGACACCGCGACGTGGTGTAATGGTTACTAAGCTCGTCTTGTTTGATGAATTACAACTGAGTAGCGAGTTTGATTTTCTCTCGGTGCCCCATACATTTGGCCTTGTGCCACATGGAAGCTACGCTTAGAAAACCTCGACGTCGTGTAATGGTAAGCAAGCTTGTCTTATTTGATGAATTACCACTAAGTAGTGAGTTTGATTTCAATCGGTGCCCCATACTTTCAGCCTTGTGCCATAAGTAAGCTACGCTTAGAAAATCTCGACACTTGGAAGGTACGCCTAGAAAACATCGACGTCGTGTAATGGTTAACAAGCTTGTCTTGTTTGATGAATTACCACTGAGTAGTGAGTTTGATTTTCATTCGGTGCCCCATACTTTCGGCCTTGTGCCACATGTAAGCTACGCTTAGAAAATCTCGACACATGTAAGCCACGCTTAGATAATCTCGACGTCGTGTAATGATAAGCAAGCTTGTCTTGTTTGATGAATTTCTACTGAGTAGTGAGTTTGATCTTCACTCGGTGCCGCATACATGAGGCCTTGTGCCATGCCTAATTTACGCTTAGGAAATCACCATATCGACACTGCGACGAGGCGTAATGGTTAGAAAGCTTGTCTTGTTTGATCAATCATGACTGAGTAGTGAGCTTGATCCTCACTGAGTGCCGCATAATTTTGGCCCGCTGCCACATCTAATTCATGCTAAGAAAATTCCCTGGGCAATACGGCGTGGTGTAATCGTTAGAAATCTTGTCTCGCTAGAATAATCACGACTGAGTAGTTGTTTTCATCCTGATTCGGTGCCCCATAGTTTCGACTACGCTTTGAATGTCTCCCTTCCGACGCCTCGACGTGGTGTAATGGTTAGAAAGCTGGTCTGGCTAGAATAATTACCACTGAGTAGCGCTTTCGACCCTGATTCGGTGTCCCATAGTTTCGGCTACGCTTTGAATGTCTCCATTCCGATACCTCGACGCCGTGTAATGGTTAGAAAGCTTGTTTTATTTGATGTATTATGAAGTGAGTTTAATCTTTCCTCGGTGCTCCATACTTTCGGCCTTGTGCCACGTGTAAGCTACGCTTAGGAAATCTTCATTTCGACACCTGAAATGGTCAGAAAACTTGTCTTATTTGATGAATTACGAAGTGAGTTTAATCTTTACTCAGTGCCCCGTTCTTTCGGCCTTGTGCCACATCTAAGCTACGCTTAGAAAATCACCATTATAGCATTTCATATAGTAATGGATAAAATTCTAACATTTCTTTCTCATATATCTATTCGGAGGTCTGTCTTTAACGAACATTATTATTACCCTGTAAGTCTTACGTAGAGTGGATTCCGAGATTTTAAATGCATTTTATACTTCTTATATCAGAATCATACGTATTTTTTTGTTTTGACTCAAAATCTAAAAACTTGTTTTCCTGAGTATTATTGTGTTATTCAGAAGGAGCTGATTTGCAATGTTTATGTTTCTTTATCATGGGAGGTCATATAGCACTTTCGTCGGGATTATGCCTCGTGCGTCTCCCAGAGAGATTTGTGGTTTTATATCCTATATATGATCAAGTTTTGTTTTCATGTTATTTTTAGAGAAACAATCTACAGTAGGGGAAATGAAAATGTAAACAACGTTATTCTAATATAGACTATTTGATTTTAGTGTAGTGTTAGTAGTGACTAAAGGGTCAGAAACTTAAGTAAGCTTGACTATACGATGATTTCCACCATATGAGGAGGATACACTTTCGAAGCGAATCGAAAGCATACTAAACAATTTAAAAGAAAAAAAAAAAAAAAAAACAAGTCGGTAATGAACATTATACTGAAGTATTGTTTGAAAATTCATAGATCTCTAATTAAATATTACTACTAATATGAAGGAGGTACGGTGGTAATGGATAGTGGCTCGGATTGAAGAATCGGAGAGCCGAGTTCGAATTCCAGTCAAATCCATTGCATTCACTTAATACTTTTGGGAAAGGTATGAATCTTTTTCTCTTGAGCTATGGGTAAATAGCAGGACAGACCAGACTCGGCAACTGGTCTACCGCAGAAAGAAACTACTGCGAGAAAAAAAAAATCAGCCTCGTCAGTCATGTATCGAAAGATACATGATAGCCTAAGCGTTTAACACGCATGGCACATAACTGACTGACTATTATGTTGTAAGCTTCACTCCAACAGCCTCTCACGACGAGTCACTACTTGCGAAGATGCATTATGATCGTTAAAATCTTAAATTGTCAACGTATAGGGTTAATAATATTCTTCCCCACATAGCTTCATAAACTGTGCCTCTTACATGTTTGTCTGTAACTTCGTACATCGAGTGGGTCCAGGCCATGGGTAGGGTTCTCGTAATGTTAAAAAAATGCTGGATATTCTCCTGACAGATGAAGTGAAAATTTTAGGTATGGTTCTACACAAGGATACTGAGGTTTCCATATGGGCAGAGCGCGTAAAAAAATGAAGAACTCTTAAGGAGAATGGAAAGAAAAAGGACCCTTAAAATCAGAACGAAGTAACTGCGATTTCCTGGATAGATAATAAGGAAGAAATGTGTGGAAAGTTTGAAAACTCGCAGGGTGTATCAAAGGCAAACGGGATATGTAAAATCACCTTCATAAGGAGATTATCTGAATGGTTGACGGAACGGGGTGGAATAAGAATTGGAAAGAGGCAAGTTAAGAGCTATAATGGATAGGAAGACGTCCAGGAGAGCCATGACCTGAAGTGACGGAAAACCTAGAAGGAAAAGACATCTATTTTTGGTAATGATGCAGTTGTGTTTTTTAATGGTTTTTGATTAAGACTTTTCGTTTATCATTCTGTCTGATACCACAAAGCCTAATTTATTCTGCTAATTTATCCATAACTGAATGGTGATGAGAGTCATATCCATACAAAAGTGAACACAAAAGGGCTACAATTTGAACTCGCCACTAGGATTCCGCTTTTTGCACTGATGTGCGTTAGACTCCTTGTTGATCCGTAATAACGCGCCTACAGCTCCTTAATTTGTTGACCCTTTTATTTGAATAGAACTCCGTTCTTCTTTACTTTGTTTATAAGTTGCTATTCGTTAATATCCGCCAGCCCATCCAATGTCTGATGGAAGCTCGTTTTTTGGCCAGCTTCCAGGTTGGAAATAAAGGAAATTTGACCATGTTAAAACATAGTATGATTGCTATTATCTCTTTTGATTTCCGCCATGTTTGTCTTGAGTGGGAGACAAAAAGATTTGCCAGCCTGTCACCAATTATTAATTTAACCGAGAAATCTGGCTGAACATGAAAAAGGTTTAATCTCATTCTTTCTTTTTTTCCCCTACTCCTTAACTTCATCAGTCATTATATTTTAGTTGGCTGATTTTGCTTAGCGGCATATCAACCTCTATGGGTTATTTAATGCCGAAATCTAAATATTTTAATTGGTTTGCTTGCTTGAATTTGCTTAGTGACATATCAACCTCTATGGGTTATTTAATGCCGAAATCTAAATATTTCAATTGGTTTGGTTGCTTGATTTTGCTTAGGGGCATATCAATCTCTATGTGTTATTTAATGCCGTAATCTAAAGATTTCGATTGGTTTGGTTGCTTGATTTTGCTTAGCGGCATATCAACCTCTATGGGTTATTTAATGCCGAAATCTAAATATTTCGATTGGTTTGGTTGCTTGAATTTGCTTAGCGGCATATCAACCTCTATGGGTTATTTAATATTGAAATCCAAATATTTTTAACATAATTTTATGGCTTCAGTTAAATATATTTTGTCTTCAACTACAGATAAAATGTAATGTTGGTCATGTTTCTTATAATAAAATGTTTTTTTGCTAATTCTACTATAAAATGTATGGTTCGCATATATTGATATATAAATGTTTTGCCATTTTGCTTTTAAATTCTATTATTGGTAATTTTATTATAAATCTGTATTATTGGCAATGTTTTTTTATATAAAGATGTATTGCTTGTATTTTTACTATAAAAATGCATTCTTATTCTTTCATAGGCTTTTCTATTGGGGGGGTCACTATTTGGCTAAATTGGGACCCTGACGGTTGCTACCACGCCGGGTCAGGGTAAACGTGGAGACATCAGCAATTAAGAGATGGTTCCACGCTCCTCAAAATCTCCAATTTGCCGATTACAGGCCTGATGCCGCATGTAGTTTATTGTCGTACCCAGAACAAGATTTTCATTGTAAGTTTCGTATTTGTTGGTTCGGAATTTAGAAAATATAGATGGATAGAATTTATCTTTAATACACGCGAAACACGCAATAATTTTCTCCAAGTACTCTTAGTTTTTGTAAACGCATTCATATCGAAAGAAAGAATCATATGTGTAACGACAAGCGGGAAGAAACAATTACAAACACACAACACACACACACACGCACACACACCCACACACATTCACACATACACGCATGCGCCTGAGCACGCACGCACACTCACACGCACACACACACACAAACGCAGACGCACACAGAGATTAACATATTTAAATTTTATGCGCAACACTAGATTGGCGGTTAGGTCTCATCGTGTTACAGTTAAAACTGCTAAATGAGACGTCGACTTTACGAATGTAAGCAAAAGCTGTGTCTCTTGCTATGTATTTTGTGATTAACGATAAAATCCCATGAATGGTCTGTGATATCATCGGTCCTGTCATGGCGTATGAACATCAATTACAGTATGTGGCGGCTTATAAAGCGCACTTTTTTTTACTAAAAATATCTCTTAAAATTCCACCGCGTCTTATATGCCATATGTAGGTTTAAAATTCGGCCGAATTTAGATGATACATTATTTAACGACGATGATAGTAGCATTGAAAGTGAGTATCAGAGTGTTGATAACGAAGACGACTAATTTTATGGATTTGAAGAGGAATAAAATTTTAATGGTTACTTTATTATTTTACTCAATTGTAATAATTGCTTGATTTTTATTTTGTTTTCTTGTTTTAAAAAGTATGGCATTATCAATGCTCTCAATGGAACGGAAGATGATGCATTCATTTAATGATGATGATAACAGTATTAAAAATGAGTATCAGAATTTTATGGATTGAAGATGAATAAAATTTTAATGGTAACTTTTGTTTTCCTCAATTGTAATAATTGCTTGATTTTTATTTTGTTTTCTTACCTTTGGATATAATGAAATTTTTATAGGCTCGTGTTCTTTTTTCCTATTATTTTTCGTTTAATTGTAATCATAGCTTGTTTAACTAAAATAATACCTCATAAATGTAGCGTAGGCTGTACTAGTTACTAATAATTTTACTAATTTTACTAATTACTAATTATTTCTTGATTTGTCCTGCTGAAATTGGGTGCGACTTATGCATCCTCCATTTTATATGCCGTAAAATACGGTACTTTCCCCGACGTTACGTGGCTTCCCTCCCCTTTTTTTGTAAATATTTTCATGGCAATTGTTCGAATGATTTTTCCCTTGTTAGCCCGACCACACGAATTAAAACTTTCTACCTAATTGGCAGTTATGTCTCGTAATTTTAAATTTGAAATTGCTAGATGTAATCTTAAGTCCTATGTAAATAGTTTATCCTCTTGCACATCTCATTTGTGGAACATTCTTCAGCTTAGATTTATTGCTCCCCCGCCAACGTTTTGTTCGTCAGGAATATCAATGCAATATCAATCGTCATCTTCTGTCTCCTCGTATCCTGTTCTTTTATCGACGACTCTCCTTAATAATTATTTTTCTTAAATGTTTCACCCTCGGTAACCATTTGCATCTTAGTGGCTTAATTGCCTTGCTTGGATATGGAATCATTAAGAAACAATGTGTTTAATCGTTATATACATATTTTGGAAATATTGTATGAAAATATCAAATGTTTAATTTTTAGTGACAATTATTATGCAATTTCAGGAATAATTTTTAAATTACGTTATCTATTTACATTCGGTTTATTTCCTCGCATTTGTTGTTGCCCTACGGGACACTAGACTAGTAGATTAAAGAATTGGTTCGTTAATTTGGTGACATAGTAATTGTGAGTTCAATTCCTGGGTCAGGCAGTGTGCATTAGAAGGAAGCAGAATCTAGATGAGCAATTAAAAGAGCAATACTAAAAATAAGACGAGATACGGGGAACGAACACTGATATACCCGTAGACTAAATAAAGGTTTCAGTTTAGCAGATTACAGTTGATTTCCCAGATCGATATACACCTGTTGGAGGCCGTTGGGCAAACGACCAAAACCTAGTGATGATAACAAAGATGAAGACGATAGTCTGAATATAAATATTGTAAATAATGTAATTCAGGCATAAATAAAATGCTTAATTGAATATTAGTTTTCATTTGCTTGTTTTCATTTTAAAAATTGTTTTATTTCTTATTTTAAATAAAGAAAACATGATGTTTAAATTATTTGATGAGGATGGCAGCCATATTAAATATGAGAAGCCCTGATCTAAAATAATTGTAATAAGAATAATGTAAGTAATCACCTTTGATTATTCAGTGTTCAAACATAATTATCTGTTTTGTTCTTTGACGCTCGCGGGACATATAGAAGACAGAATGGAGTCGGGACAGGTGTGGGCTAACATCAAAGATGAACTGAAAGCAAGGATTGTGGCAGCATTCACCAACTGTCTAGAAGTGTTTCAGGAGATTCCGAAATTGTCTAGAGGCTGCGGTGATTCTCTTGAATAAATTTACTCTTTATTATTTCAAGATATTTTTGTGTAATTTTGGTAAATATATCTCTGTTAAAATAAAATTATTATCATTTTTGTCTAATTTGTACGACAATTTACCTATCGCGCCTTGTCCAATATATCGTAAAAATGAATGGCGATGTTGAAAATAGAGTAGGCAGAATTATGAGCTACTTGAAAAAAAAAACTGATTAAAATTGATTAAAACCCCATATTTTTAGATTGAGATTCGCATTTTTCATGATTTTTCTTTTAAGGACATTTAAGATCATGGCTCTCCACAATTAGGTGTACTTTATAGCTTTTAATAAACGGTGTCCTTTTGTTATCTCTCCTAAAACCTTGTTTCATCATTCGCTAGAAACGTCATGAATTGC
Organism: Acanthosepion esculentum; assembly: GCA_964036315.1. Lineage (NCBI taxonomy): Eukaryota > Metazoa > Mollusca > Cephalopoda > Sepiida > Sepiidae > Acanthosepion > Acanthosepion esculentum. The sequence goes on from OZ038515.1 coordinate 6,102,011, forward strand.
TTACCCCGGGGCACGTAAACTTAACACCAGGAAAAGATTATTGAACTTTCTAGAGCACATAATGTGAAAAGAAGGCTTGATTCTCACAGGGCAGATTGAAGGTAAGTGGGACACAAGGAAGCAACTCAATCTACTTAAAGAGCTTGAATCAATGGATGTCGGAGGAAGGTATATATGTGGCATCCGTCGTTTCCGTGAGACTAGATCTGCGCCGAAAAAGTTATGCCTCAGCTGCTGATGGCAGCGCAGAATATCTTACGACACTACAGGCCCACACAAGAGTGACAGTCTCGATTGCAATCAGTGCATGTTAAGACGCTCCCCTCTACCGATATCGCTGTTTTGCTTTCCTTCTTGCGAGGACGCTTCACCGGGGAGGCAAGTATCCGTTGCTTCTCTCTTTGTCTCCAGTCCTTGGTGTAAATCGCGTCTCCAACCTGGACCGTCGTTGGCGACATCATTCCACCTCTACATGTCCATGTCCATATCCATGTCCATCGCCCTCATGTCATTTGAAGCGAAACTGAGGTAGCTCTCGTGCCCTACAAGCGGTGACAAGTTCACCATACGGAAGGACCTTTGAAATACTCCCATCAGTAGACTGTTGCTTCCCGTATTTTGCCGTCGCGGTGAGGCGATGCTGACGTGTCCTCAAAAGAGCGCAGGCCTTGGCAGGGAGGAAGGTACAGAAAACAAAATTTCTTAAGAACTATACAGGTCATGAACTTATATAGAGTTGTGATCGCCCACGACGTGAAGAGACACAGCACATAGAAGAAGAAGAAGAAGAAGAAGAAGAAGAAGAAGAAGAAGAAGAAGAAGAAGAAGAAGAAGAAGAAGAAGAAGACAGGTAAAGCCAAGTTTCATCGCCATTAAAAAAAACAAAAAAACTTTAAGGTCTTTTGTCAATTTTATTTCCATGGAAAATTCGAGTCTTGTCTGTGACTGATCGGGGCGCAACTGCTTTAAAACCCAATACGCAGTAAGTTCATTTAAACTATAATTTTCCAGATTAAAAATGTGTGGACTGAACCAAATAAAACGTCTTGGGTGTTAGCTATGATTTCTGATTTCAGTCGTTGCTCGCGCTCAATTAAATATAAAAAAAAATCATCGATTTTTTCCTCGGGAATTGTTACTGACACTCTGCCGATCCAGCTGTCATCTTCATCTCCGCATCGTCCTACTTTGAAATGAGTTATCTGTTTGTAAATTATTGATTTCTTCGCGGGATTGTCGACATAAAATGTTCTCAAAGCACAAAAATGTCCCCAGTCTCAAAACTAAGTTTTCCATAAATTTGATGACAGTTTTTGCTTCAATTGTGACTGGATTAAGTCTATGTAGAGTTTTCTTTTAAACCAGTGTACATTTCAATCTATTATCTAGATATACTACAACGTTCATACAGTTTATAACAACTAAATTCAAGTTTAAATATCCATAATGATCTCACTCTGCTCATATCTCTCTATCTATCTTTTTTTTTAAAGCTTATCACCCCAAGCAAGGCTGGAAGCCACTGGCACGCAAGGGGTTACAGAAGGTTTGGAGGAAGAGCAGATAGGAGTGGTAAAGGAGAGGATGTGGAGAAAGATAGTGGATCGATCAAGGCAAGGAGGTTACAGAAGATTTGGAGCGAGAGCAGATAGGAATGAAAGGTGAAAGGATGTGGAGAAGGGAAGTGGATAGATCAAGACAGCTGGAGATGTCGATTGACGTTACACTTAAATAGTTGGAGCTTGTATTTTTCAGGGAAACAGGAATAAGGAAGGGAGTTCCACAGGCGAGATGTGCGAGACATGAAGCTATTGGGGTAGAAGAGACGTCTACATCTAACAGTTTCAACGGTGAAGGGGTGGGAACGGGATGCCAGCCTCGTAGGACGCTTAAATTCAGGAGGACTGGGAACCAGCGAAAGCAGCTCATCGGAGCAATTACCGTGAAAGTATTTGTTAAAAAGACAGAGCGAGGCAACGGCGCGTCTGTGAGAGAGCGACTGCAGACGAGATGAAAGATCAGGGCCAATTACATTGCATATCCGTCTCTGGATGTTAACAAAAACCCTGAGGCAAACAGCAGGGGCTCCAGACCATATATGGCAGCAATACTCCATGCAAGGGCGAATGGTTGATTTATAGATTTGGTATCTATCTATCTATCTATCTATCTATCTATCTATCTATCTATCTATATTAGTAGAATGTTCTCATTTTGCATATATGCTTAAAGAACCGTTGTATCTTTTATCAACCGTCCTGGGTACGACGTTAAACTGCATCCAACAGCAAGGCCTCTTATCAGGAGGTTTGAGGAAGCGTGGAACTACCTCTTAATTGCTGGTGCTCCCAGGTCCACCCAAACCCAGAGTGGTAGCACCTGTTGGGGTCCCAGCTATGGGCAAATAGTTAACTTCCAGGTCTTTTCTAGACTTCCAGGTCTTATCCAGCACATTTCTTTTTGAAAAAATATTATTACCAGCTATACGTTTTTGAAAAAATATTATTCCTAGCTATAGGTTTAAAAAAATATTATTACCAGCTATACGTTTTAAAAAAATATTATTACCAGCTATACATTTTTGGAAAAATATTACCAGCTAAACATTTTTGAAAAACAATATTACCAGCTATACTTTTTTGAAAAAATAATATTACCAGCTATACTTTTTTGAAAAACAATATTACCAGCTATACTTTTTTTGAAAAAACAATATTACCAGCTATACTTTTTTGAAAAAACAATATTACCAGCTATAATTTTTTGAAAAACAATATTACCAACTATACTTTAAAAAAAAAAAACCAAAAAACAACCTTTTCAGCATTAAATGTCCCAACGAAGGTCGATATTCTGGTTAAACAAACAAACTATCTATCTTTTATCAACGTTTCTTTTGTTTTTTTCATTTCTCCTACTCACCGTTCCGACATCCATTCACACGAGCTCCTTAGAAGTTTTTGTTTTACATATTTAAGGCTTTTTCATTGTTTTTTTTAAAAACAAATTTGTATTCTCAAAAGTACTCAATGATGGGAAGAATTTATTGATGAGTTACGCAACCGTAATTTTGGTAGATCTGGTCGAGGTAGGATGGATATCGGTTCCGAATGAGAAATCAGAGAACAGAGTTCAATTCCAGTCAATTCTGCTCTTCATTTACAGGCAAATACCGTCGGGAAAAGTATAAATATATTCTACTCCTTCCATTTATGCATTAAATAGTAGCAAATAATTATTGATCTTCTTCCAAATATATAAATAAATAAATAAAATAATGCAATATTCACCGGCAAATAATAATTATTCCTAAAACAAGAATTTGTTTCGGCTTTGAAACTGATGTCTTTCACTCACTATAGAGAAGTTTTTGCATCATTGGTAAGCATGGCTGATGCTAGCCTCCAAGAGATCAAACCATTGCGCCTTCTTTGTCTCACGTTTTTCAATGACATGAAGTGGAACGATTATATTGAATCAATTGCTTGATTTACAACGCAACAAGTGGGTTCATTGTGTCGTTTCAGCCAGTTTTCCACATCAGAATCCAACTTTCTTAATTTCATGGCAGATGTACCATTGAGCCCTTCTTCTTGGGGGCCTGGACCGCATTAATCTAACCGATAGATGCAACTACGACTCATTGTTGCATTGTTGGTACTCTCTTCCAATTTTGCTTCTCTGCCTCCTACGATCTCCAGTTATTTAAATGCATCGCAGTCTTCTCTTTTCCTGAAACCTGTTCTTTTATTGTCTTTTCTCCTTCCTAAATTCTTCAAATCCTCTTTCACTCCCAGTAACCACTTGTGTTTTAGTGGCATTATCGCCTTCCTTGCGGCGAGATGAATAAAAGAAACAAATAATGACGTAATCAAGAAAGTATTTCATAAACGATCAAGTGCAATTCTGTTCAAGTAATTTCAGTAACTTTATATTTCACCAAGTCGTAAAATTGTTTCTTAATAAGAAGACTCTGCTTCGGGAAAAACAAAGGAAAACTATGACGGCTTCAGAAAATTCAAACTACTTTTCAACGAGTGGAGAAGCCATTTTTGTAATATAGGCTCTATGGCTTTTAATTTGTCAGTCAAAGAAAACTGTCTTTTGTGCAAATTGAAATGGAAATTTTAAACATGCGATAAGAGGATGTCTTCAAATGAAATCAGCCCTATCCATTTTCGTGGAAAAAGAAAATGGCGTAATTTCAACACTTTAAATGTCACATGCGATCCGGTGTTTTAAAACTAAATCTTATCATAATTTTTTTATTTGAGTAATATAACAAAGATAAAAAATAAAAGAACAAAACATATTTATATTTGAGAACCGAATAATCAAAGGAAATTACCTACATTATTCTTGTTACAATCATTTTATGTCAAGCATTGTTATATTTAATATGACTCCTGTCCTCATCAAATAATTTAACCAATCTTCATGTTTGATGGTCTTGCATGTTTGATGGTCATGTTTGATGGTCTTGCATGTTTCTTTGTTAAAACGTTAAAATTTGTTTTAAAGTGACAAATAAAACAATTTTTTAAAACTGAAAAACAAGGCAAATGAAAACTTATAATCAATTAAAAACTTTATTTCTCTCTGAATTTAATTAATTACCCAATTTAAATTCAGATTATTGTTCTTTCTCTTGTTGTCATCACAGCGTTACGGCCATTTTGCGTTTTGGCTTTTACCAGATCTATATCGATCTTGGTAAACTTCAGTGAATTCTGGACAGCCCTTTATTTAAATAAGCAGTTAACTGTTCTCGCCCCACTGTCCATGTCTCGTGATATATCGTCTAATTTTTATTTTTAGTACAACTCAGTTACTGATTCCACTCAATATAGGTAAACACTGCCTGGCCCAGAGATTGAACTCACAATATGTCACCAAATTCACGAACTATCATTTTAATCCATTAGGTTATTCTTCCGGATGACCATTTTAGCCACACTGATGAGTTGTGATACAGCAAAAGAAATTATCTGTGGATGACTATTTATGCTCTCGAAAAAAATTATTATATAAACAGTGCCTGCTGCCGCTGCTAATGGAATGATCTTCAACTAGAATCCAGCTCTCGTAGCCACTGAGGTCTTTCGTATAGTAGAAAAGTTATAATTTCCCTTAGTCCCTGGCGTGCGATAATAACTTGTGGGTAGACTCTCTAACTGATGCCAAACCGGCTTTCGATCCCGGCTTGAAGCAGTCGGATATCTAATTACATTCATGAGCTGTGATACAGCGAAACAGTATGTCTGTGAATGACTATATATATATATATATATATATATATATATATATATATATATATATATATATATATATATATATATATATATATATATATGATGGACTTGCCCTTCGGTTTCGACGTATGAGTGTCAGTTCAGTATTTATGTTTATGTTTCGTATGAGACGACAATCCTGCACGGGATTTACAAACAAATTCAGACGAAGGTCATACCGAAGGGTTGACCGTCATTTAGACTCAGGTATTTGCTCGAGATTTAGTGTTAATTCTTAATTCTCTGTGATGGTTGAGGTGATACTTTTCAAAGTTAGTTATACCTCGGTAGCAGGTATTTCACCAGCTTCCTCGGTTTCCACAGCAATTTCGAACTCCTCTATAGGGATGTTTGCAGCATGTAAGTTGCATTTAAGTTTTTCCTTGAAGCATCACCAAGGACGGCCTACGTAACGCATACCATGAAAAAGAATATATATATATATATATATATATATATATATATAGTTAAGTTACGAAAAATTTGGTAATGCGTAGAGGTAGTCCCAAGGAGCATAAAATCATGAGAGTTCAATGTAAATTCAGAGCTAATAATTTAAAGAAAAACAGACCACTTCAAGGCTCCATGTAATAATTTATTTCACCATAGCCCTTTTAAAGGACGCTGGATCATCATGGTGAAATAAATTATTACATGGAGCCTTAAAGTGGTCTGTTTTTTTTTTAATATATATATATATATATATATATATATATATATATATATATATATATATATTTCGTCCACGGATGTAATTTAACAAGGCAAATGGAACGATTTTAATTTGGAACAACTATATGTTAGCAAATTAAAAATGTTGTTTTCTCTACTTTCTTTTTAAATTTAAGAGACACTCATAAATATTCATCAGGTAAACTGAAAAGCCTGGATAAATTATGGAGGATGCTAAGGGACGTAATTCAATATCCGATAAAGGATGTGAGTAAATGATGTTGCTGATTTTCTTTTTTGAGCGTCTCTTAGCTCACAATATTTACTTCAGTTAATAAATACATGATGCAAAATGAAATCCTTACATTTGCATCATTAAAGTCTATCAGAGGACGAAACACATCAGGTAAGGTAAGTTTTCCCCTTACTCTTTACACACACACACACACACACACACACACACACACACACACACACACACTTACTCTCTCACACACAAGCCCACGCACACAAACATATGTATATATATATATATATATATATATATATATATATATATAAACTTACCTATATATATATATATATATATATAAACTTACCTACATATATATATATATATATATATATATATATATATATATATATATATATATATATATATATATATACGTTTGTGTGTGTGCTTGTGTGTGAGCGATTAACTGTGTGTGTGTATGTGTGTGTGTGTAAAGGCTAACGGAAAACTTACCTTACCCGCCGTGTTTTTGTGCGTATATATATATATATATATATATATATATATATATATATATATATATATATATATATATATGTATATAACAGGGGTTGGACAAAATGAGTGAAACACTTGTTAAATTCAAAGAAAATTTATTTAATATGGAGTTGGTGCTCCTTGGCCTCAAATACAGCTTTAATACGTCTAGGAATGGAATCATACAACTTCCTGACTTCGTCCAAAGGAATTTTCAGTCATTCTTAACCACTCCAGCGGTATGCATTGGAGCATTACCGTCTTGGAAGATGCAGTCACCATCAGGGAATAAAGTCTGGGCCATTTGATGAACATGATCTCCCAAGATGTTCAGGTAAACTTTGCTGTTGATTCTTCTATGCAAGGAAACTATTGGACCGAGTCATTTCCATGATAAGGCTGTCCAAACTAGTACTGATCCACCTCCATGCTTCACTGTTGGAAGAAGGCAGTCAGGGCTGTATGTTTCTTTGGGCTGCCTCCACACATAAACTCTCCCTGAAGTTAGGAAAAAACGAAAAAGTGGACTGGTCTGAGAATATGACTTGCTTCCATTGGTCTGCAGACCAGGCATTGTGATCTCTACACCACTTCAAGCTCTTCTGAATGTTGCGAGTGAAGAGAAGAGGCTTCCTTACGGCGGATCTTCCATGATATCCAACCTTATGGAGCTCACAACGAACAATTTTCGTAGAAACTGGACTATTCAGATAATTATTCAACTCAGCAGTCACTTTGGCTACAATAGTCCGATGATTTATTGCCACATTGCGTTTAAATGCACGTCGGTCCCTGTCAGTAAGTTTGCAAGTCGGCCCGAATTGCTTAGGTTACTCGATGTTTTACCCTGTTTCTAGAATTGCGTCATAGTTATTGATATGGTAGCTCTTGAAAAAACAAACAGTTCAACAACCTTAGTGATGGAGGCTCCTGCCATACGAGGTCCAACAATTTGCCCTTTTTCGAACTCGGAGACGTCACGCATTTAGCTTAAATTTTACTAAATTCTAAAAATAAATAAGACAAAGACAGTAAATTTAGATGAATAGACATATTTACAATAGATATAACCAGAAATTACGAAGTTTTAGTTAAAGTTCTTAATATAGTAGGTCTTTGAAATATAAGAGTGGAATTTGCACCTGTTCCAAATATTTTGTCCAACCCCTACATATATATATATATATATATATATATATATATATATATATATATATATATATATATATATTATATATAGTTGTATATTTAGGCAGCAATCCTTCTTTTATGCAAGTTTCATTAACAACGACAGACAAAGTACTACGGTTATGTTTTTTTATTTAATTTTTCTAGTGTACGAACAATAAAAATCTTAAACGTAGTACCTTGTCTGTCGTTTTTAATGAAACTTGCACATTAAAGTTTATAAGATTAAAGTTTATAAGCAGTAAATTCGACCTTGGCAACCGAACGATCCTCAGTGGCCAAAACGGTTAAGTTACGTCAGGCTATATGACGGTTCTGTATAGGATACAGGTTCGAATCCTGTCGGAGATCGAATATTTTCTATGAAAATTTTCTATGAAAAATTCAGGACGGTAAATGTTATTTAATACTGTTTATATTTACTTAAATACTTGTATCTATAAACAGAATGTTAAACATAAAAATGTCTTTAATTAATTGTCGAACATTGTCCATTTCATAATATATATATGCAATTCATATATATATATATGATTTGCATAAAAAAGAAACTCAATTGTACACCAAATTTATGGACATTTCGCTCCTGGTGATAAATTCCCTGGTGCTTGTCAATGCTAAAACTTCTGATGAAAAAAAAAAAATGAACGATATCTCTGTTGTGGATCGGTTTTAATATTTTATATTAATAGGATTTTTTATGGTACAAAATTTAACGATAGCTAGGAATAAGCGAAATTTACATGGAATATAAAAAAGTTAAAAAATGACAACATATTTCGTCCCAGCCTTATCAAGTTCATTTTCTGGGTTATAATAAATATATAAGCGTGTTAAGTAAATTAATATAACGAATGGAAGGAAGGAAAAAAAAAGAATTTCAAGAAACTAGATTCCAATAACATTCTGACCCAGTAAGCATTCACTCTGTTTACAAAGGAAAGGCCCACGAGATCTGATATACAAGGACTCTAGAACCATGAGGTGATATGAGGAGTGGGACCTAGATAAAATCGAAAAAAACGGTCGCGCTAAAATCAGACACACTATTCCTGCTATTTATCACATGCTCGTATATATATATATATATATATATATATATATATATATATATATATACTATTGTAATAGAATGTTCATATAATTTTCTTCTGGATAAAGCTTACATATACACGTGTGTACAAACACTGGTATATATAAAACTTTAAATTGCTAAGATCGACAAAGGCCAGTCAAATGTATTATCCGTTGTTTTCTAAGGACATCGAATTTAATATGAGATATCCATGAAGCATATCAAAATAAACACAAAATCTGCGGATCCCAAATCTTGTCTTCAACATAGACGCTTTTCTTTTTAACGTTGGTACGAAGGTCCGTACAAAAAAACCGAACGACCTATTATTCCTTAATTCCACCAACTGTAAATATAGGAACCAACACATCTTAAAAGACTGAACACAAAAGCCTCACGTTTCCGAATCTAGTTCTTAACATAGAAGGAAATCTTATAGTTCTATAATAATAACATTTCTAATAGTAGAAACACAAAATTGAATGCTAAAATGTACGCACAGGCTTCATGACTTCTCATCGTCGCTTTAATTGTTATGGTCCAGGTTAGCACTAAGGAAGAACAACACGAACACAAGAGTATAAATAACGAAGATATATTACACGGAATAATAATACAAGATGTGGAAGGTGTTAGTATGACTGTCAGTCTGGTTTGGAGTGATCTACTCTCGGCTCGACTCGATTCGTCCCTCTCTGCTGAGAGGCGTAGTATACATAGTGTTAGGAAGAGTTCATTCTGTAGTTATAGGTAAGGACCCATAACATTAATATAAACCCTTTGGAAGGGTTGGAAGTGTCTAATTGTAATTTTCGTAAATATATCTGTTAAAATGAGATATCTATGCTATTTCCATTTTTTACCGAAATTCAAACGACAATTTATCTATCGCACGCTGTATATATACATATAATTACAAAATGGCATATGTGGATATTTCCTTTTATTTATAATATATTCAAGATATTTTTGTGTAATTTTCGTAAATATATCTGTTAAAATGAGATATCCGTGCTATTTTCATTTTTTAACGAAATTTAGACGACAATTTATGTATCGCACTCTGTATATATACATATAATTACAAAATTTCATATATGCATATTCCTTTTTATTCATAATATATACAAGATATTTTTGTCTAATTTTCGTAAATATATCTGTTAAAATGAGATATCCGTGCTATTTTCATTATTTAACGAAATTTAGACGACAATTTATTTATCGCACGCTGTATAATTACAAAATTGGATATGTGGATATTCCTTTTTATTTACAATATATTCAATATATTTTGTGTAATTTTCGTAAATATATCTGTTAAAATGAGATATCCGTGCTATTTTCATTTTTAACGAAATTTACACGACACTTTATCTATCGCATCCCGTAAATATACATATGATTACATTATTTGAAATTATCGATACTCTATTTTATTTATGTGTGCATTAGTATTATATTTATAATTACTTAGATGTGGATAGTTACACTTACATTTTGTAGTTGATCTATATAAATTGTGTGGATGGGTGTTTAAGAGTTTATGTTTATATGTGTATATAGTATTTCTTTATATTACTTATTTAATTTCCCATTTATTATTTTAAACCCTTCCTGTAAATATGGTATAATCCAGTTACAATATATCAAAATTTAAATTAAGTAACGGTCAGTTATCAATCAGACCCTGACAATTGGGTTTTGGAGAATATTGCTACAAGCGAGGAATATATATATATATATATATATATATATATATATATATATATATATATATATATATATATATATATATATATATATATATATATATATATATATATATATATATAGCAGATCGTCGACTTTTGACAGCCCATGTCAGCAGCGATTTTGGCGTAGCGCTGTCTTCCATCCTTGTCGACTGTTTCCTTGACGGCGGAACTCGTCGGTCGTAACGACCGAAGAACGAACGTTGTGGCCCTTTCCTTTGGCAGTAAACTCGTCCTTGTTCTCACACGCCTTCCACTTCTGCCAAATGTCCATGACCATGTTCCTCTTGAACCCAAACTAGGCCATTACTTCCGCAGGCTTCTTCCGGACGCTAAAAGAAGTTACTACTGCGGCTCTACGTTCATAATCCATCCTGGAAAAGGGCAGAGAGAAAAACGTAAGTTAGTCGTCAAACTGTCGGATATCTGCATAAACAAATTTTGTTTTTATTGCCTATTTCGTTTTCTTTTTGTCAAGTGTCGGATTTTGCTGCAACACCCTATATATATATATATATATATATATATATATATATATATATATATATATTACAGGTAATAAATCCTTGTGGTAAATAATGCAAGTGGATCCTAAAATAATAGGCTGACACACAAAAACAGCTCAATGAATTTATTATAACGGAGCACAACAGAGAAGGCCAAATAACCGCAAGAGCATAGTCTATTTAGGCTGAGGCCAAGTGCTCAGTCTTATTCAACCCAGACGGTGGACTGTATTCAGTGTCGGAACTAGAAATTACTCACTAGGTCATTTTACATTTCTCTTTTTTGAAAATTAATATATATATATATATATATATATGTATAGAATTATTGTAGACCTAAATTGAATGGCCGATTACCCTCGTTTGTCATTACACATCCAGAGAACAGGAACAGTATATGATAACTGATATCTCTAAACTTTTATCTAACACAGTATTGATCTATTTCGATATGCTTTACTTAGATGATTGGTTCTTGTTTAATGACCCAAGATTTTCTAAAAAATGTTGAAAGCTTATCATTATTCAGATGGGTTAGCGCTTCGGGCCATCCTATACTGCAGGCAAGTTGTGACCTTATGCAAGGCTGAACAAAGCACATTAATTAAACTGATCAGTATGGGCGGTGCATATCTTCGCTGATCAGTGCAAAGAAGGTGCTTCCAATAGGACTTATCATTAGGTATGTGTGCGGGTCTATATGTGGTAGTATTTGTACGTGTGTTGGCTCATGTTCATGTGTGTCGTGTACGTATGGATGGAAAGAACAATGTATGAAAGAGGTGAGGCAAATAAAAAGAAGATAAAGAAAGAAAGAAACATTAAATGAGAAAGTTATTCAAAAAAAGGCAAAAGGAAAACTGAAAATAGAAACAGTTAAATAAATAAATAAATAAATAAATAAAGAAAGAAAGAAAGAAAGAAAGGGGACACATATCAAACGAAGGAAATGGAAGACTTGGAATATAGTAAAAGTAACGCAAGAGAGAAAAAAGCGAAATCAAGAAAACAGTTAAAAAGAACAAGGTAGGAAAAGGCACTGAAATAACAAATCAAAGAACAAAAGAAAGAAAGAAATAAAGAATGGCAGAAAGAAAAAATATGGAAGACAAAAACAACAAGAAAGAAAACAGAAAGAAAGAAAAAATATGGAAGACAAAACAACTATCCAAAAAAGAAAGAAAGGAAACAGAAATAAAAATGAAAAAATATGAAGACAAAAAGGATTAAAAAAAGAAAGAAATAAAGGAAAAAGAAAGAAAGAGATACAGAAGACGAAAACAACAAATAAAAAAAGGAAGGAACAAAGAAAAATACATAGAAAGGAAAAAGAAAAAAGTAGAAAAAAGAAAGCGAGGAGAAAGTGTCGATAATAACGTATGAATAAAATATGTCGAAAAGGAAAAAAAAAGAAGAAAAGTAGGAAGAATGAAAGGACGAAAAATTGAATAAATAAATACATAAACAAAGGAAAATAAAGGAATGAAAAGAGAAAAGACACAATCGAAGCCAAAATAATATTCGTGCAAATAAATTCGAAATTTGCATCATCAGCAAATTCGCAAAATCATATAATGAAAAAAACAAGAAGAATTTTACAATCGAGAAGAAAAGAAAAGAAAGAAATAGATATAAAATACACGAAAAGCTAATCATTGAAAGAAAAAAGAAAGACGTATATGGATAACTTAGCAAAAAAAGAAAGAAAAGAAAGATGAACGCAAATAAAAGTGCAAAACTGAAAGAAAGAAGGTCGAAATTCACAAGTGGATTCCAAATAGTGAAAAGAGAGAAAAGAAAGGAAATAAGGAAGCAACGTCGGAAGAAAAAAGAAAGAAAGAAAGAAAGAAAGAAAGAAAGAAAAAGATGGAAAGAAAATAAGTGAATCGAAATCGAGAAAATAAAATAGAAGAAGAGCATGAAATAAATGAAGGATTAAGGATACAAAAAACTCATCAAAAGGAAAAAATGGTGGCGAAAAATATCGAAAATTGCTTCATCAGCAAAATCGCAAAACACATTTCAAGATAAAAAAAAAATGCGCTCGCGAAGTATTTTACAAGCGAGACGAGAAGAAAAGAAAGAAATTAGATATAAAACGCACAATAAACTAATTAAAAAAAGACGAATATAAAAAAAAGAAATAAAGAAAGAAAGAAGACAGTGAAAGATGAACAGAATTAAAAATGGTAAACTAGGAAAAAAATAACTTAAAGAAAGAAGATCGAAATTCACAAATCGATTACAAATGGTGAAAAGAAAAAAAAAGAAAGAAAAAGGGAAGCAACCTCGTAATAGAAAAGAATCAATGAAAAAACATAGAAAGAAAGAAAGAAAGTAAATGAGAAAAAAAGAAATCGAAAAAATAAAATAAAATAGAAAAAAGCACGAAGGAAATGAATGATTAGGGATAAAAAAAACTTATCAAAAGGAAAGAAAATGGTGAAAAATATCGAAAATTGCTTCAATATTTTCTAAAAAAAATAACCCTTTCATATTTCAAAAGTAACGAAGACATAATTCATTTCCAAAAAGAAAAGCTACTGTCATGTCAAATATCCCTCCATTGTTAGGTAATTTCAATCCACTGTTTTTTTCTGTGCCATTCAATAAGTCCGTTAAAGTAGGGCACCATGTATACTCTTCAAATATAAGCACGGTCAACAGCGTAAATAAATCGATACAAATAAAATTAAATCGCTTTATTTATGTTAGGTTATCGATTTAAAAATAAAATCTTGATATTGTCTCTTTAATTGGAAGAAGTACATTCATGCAAGGAAAGCGTTTTGCATACTAGTTATAGATGCAATTGAAATTATATTCTTTTTGAATGTGATTGAAACGTAGCTATCTGCAAAACAGACTAATCTTCTTTCCATATAAACAAGTTATTTCGCTATTAACCATAAAAAAACAGCGACAAATATTAAAATTTCAAATCTTTACAAATAAAATGAACATCCCATACGCTGTGCCCTTTTAAGACGCGGGCGATCGTGACTCTCCACATCTTCAAATTCTTTAGCAGCGATTTCCCTTTGGAAAAACGTCCATCGCTCGTTTCTACATCTATTCACAAAAGCTCGTGAAGTAGATGGTCCGTTACCTTACCCCGTCTCTTTGCCCTCGGTATGTCCTGTGACCGTTAAGTCTTCCAAACCGTACTTCCTCATTATGTGTGCAGAAAAATATCACCTGCCTATTTACACTTTTTTTGATGAATTCCTCGTTGCTTATTCGCCGTTCATTGAAGTCTCAGTATCCTTCTGTAGAGCCACATTTCTACTGTCGCCAGTTTCCCCTTCATCTGTGGTGAGAGCGTCCAGCATTCAATTTCATAAAAGAGGGTTGTGATCGCACAGCAATTAAGCACTTTTTTCTTTATCTCTATCGAAATTTTCCTTTTCCTTAGTACGTTGCTTAGATTTTGAAAAGCATCTTTGTTGGGTGAACCTTTTTGGAAGGCTTTCTCTGTTACTCCTGATTTTATGATCTCTGTGGAACCCTCTGACCCCTCAAATGATCTCTCTACTGTTTTTCAGCAATGTAGTCGATGCTCTAATCAATGTCGAATTGTTTAAGCATCTTGCTTCACAGGACCTCTGCTCGGACATAAATATGGCTTCCGTTTCGCCTGTTCTACCGGCCACGCGGTCACAACCATCACTGAACACGTCTACTAACATTTAGATAAGAATGGCGAAGCTCGGACGGTGGCTATAAACATCTCAATGGCGCCAGACAGGGTTTTGCATGCTGGCCATCTACTTAAGTTCAATTACCATGGTGGAACAGGACGAATATTTGGCTAAATCCAATCTTTCCCACCATATCGTGTAATGAAGGTTGGGTAGAACGGTCAAGCTTCCAGATCATGTTATGCTAACGCTCCCAGGGCTCAATCCTGGGACATACGCTGTTTCTGATCTTCATCAATGATCTTCCAGATGACAACAGTTTCTAACTAGGCATTTATGCAGATGACACAACCAATTACCCATGTGTAAGTAATAAATGCGATGGAACCAAGAAGTAATCATGGCAACCGCCCTCAAAATGTATTTCTGATCAGTGGTTAAATGGGCAAGATTTTGGCTTTTAAATTCGCCTTCGAAACAAAACTGTTTTCATTTAATCACCACAGAGAAACTTTTCTTCCTGCCATCAGCATGACTGATAGTACATTCCAGAAGAGCAAGGCTCTACACCTTCTTCGACTCACTTTTTACTACTGACATGAAGTGGAGTGACTATATGGAAAAGATTTCTAAGGAATTATGGGTTACTGTGTGGTTCCAGAATCCAACTTGCACGTTTATAAATCTACCGTTCGTCTGTGCATTGAATACTGTTGCCATATCCGGTCTGGTGCTAATGCTACTCATCTCGAGGTTCGTGACAAAATGCCAAGCACGATTTATGTAATCGATCCTGGCCTTTATCGCGATTTAACTCACTTTCTCACCGACGCTACATGACTTCTCGCTGTCGTTTCTTCAAACATTTTTATAGCAACTGCTTTGATGAGCATTTTTCATGGTGCCCCAAGTACATGAATTTAAGCGTGCTACTGGATTGGCTATTAGGTCTCATCGTTTTAATGTTGAACTTGCTAGAAGCAACCGCCACTTTTACACTAAGAGTTACTTTTCTCATTCTTCTCATTTGTGGAACTCACTCCCGATTTATTTCTCCCCGATAATGACAATCTTCAAAGATTTAAATGCAACACCAATCACCATTTTCTGTCTTCTTGAACACTGTTTATTTTTCATCTTTTCCTCCCTATTATCAATTTTCTTATTCTATTTCAATTTCTCTTTCACTCTCTGTAATCCTCTGCAGTCTAGTGGCATTTTCGCTTTGCTTGGGAGGAAATGATTAAAAAAGATTTTATAAACCTAATTTGCATTACTATTCATAAGTTTCTGATACTGATATAGCTTATCATAGTGTTGTAACTTAGGAAAGGTTACGGAATAGAATAATCAAACGAAGGTTGATAATGAAATTTAATACTTAGGACAAGAACAACACATATAAGATTCGCCAGCGGCGCGTAGAAGAATTAATCAACTTCTAGGAGTCAAGTGAATTCCACAATGAATCTCAAACTCCCGACCAACATACAGTATTTATTACTGTATTTTTGAGAATGGGGGGGCATACCTATTATCTTTCGTAGTATGCAATAACACATAGTTTGGTACAAGGACAGTAATAATAGAGTGATGAGTAAGGATTGGACACCCTATATATGCAGTAGTTGGTGGGAATAATACATTATGTATGTATATATAGTAAAATGAAAGACCACAATAAACTTAGACTTTAAACATAATGAAATAACCTATGAGAAAAGACTGTTTATTCCAATAAATGTGTGATTGTAAATCTAAGTAAATATCTTTATCTTTTGACGTAATGGATACATTCGTTGGTTTCCATTGACAAATTCTATACACTTATTTGCATTGCATTTTGATATTAAATATTTCAATGAATTTTAATCCGGTCTCCCTTCAAGACATAGACAATCGTGACAGTTGACAGATTGTTTTTCGTTATCAGTGAATTACTACACACTAGATGAAAAGACAGTGGATTAGTTGAAAATTATGTTTACGGTTTAGAATTCAGAATGTTTTAGACCTAGTTAGCGCAAAAGCTAGAGTTCAGTCTACTATGGTATTTTACCCATAGGAGGGAGACGAGGTGGATTAGAGCCATTCTCCGTGGCATTGCTGCGAAAGAGAACACAGGGTAGAAACACAGAAATTGCACATGTGGAATCGACTTACAGCACCGATAACAAATGATCCCAATACTAAAAAATAATAAAAAAAGCTTTGTCATAACGACGCGTCTCTTGCTCGTGTTTTGCTCTTGAGTCCCCCTTCTTTCTCTAAATCCTGGAGTGTTCTTTTCTATAGAATTTATTCTCGTTAACAACTCAAAACCGGGATTTATGTACTTAAGTTCAAGAATGTATGTGTCTGACTCAATAATTAGAGATTTTGACGCACGATTTATCAGCCATTCGCAATCATAGTTGAATTGGCGAGACGTAACCGTAAGTTCTAGGCTAACAGTTTCTTTTCTCGCACTTCTAGATTGTGCAACTTTATTCCGTTTTGCATGGTCTCCAGTCAACTTTGAGCTTTAAAATTTTAAATACAATCCAATTTTTATCTACTGTTTTCCTTATTACTCTTGTTCTTTCTTTTTAGAAAAGTTTCTCCTTTTACTTACTCTTTTAAACGCAGTAACCTTTTATGTCTTAGTGGTTCACTGCCTTGCATGGTGCTGATATGTTTACCCTCCACCAAAAAGAAGTATATTTTCTGATAACTACATTTATATCGTGCCATGCTGTTCCCCCTCACATCTACCACTATTTCATTTCACCAGTAATGTTCCATTGAATATATTTGTCTTTTAATAACGCGATTTCGGGATTTTATTTCATAAAATTTAAAATAAGGCAGGGCTATGTTAAGTAATTAGGGACTTTGCTATAAGATCTTGAGCAATGGTAACCTTAATAACTTAATCTCCTAATCTTAATCTCAATATTTTAAAATCATAATTTTAAATCGTGATCTTAATCTGGTAATCCTAATCTCTTTATCTTTTAATTTTAATTTCCTAATCTTAATTTCTAATTTCTACCTTAATTCGTTATCATCATCTCCTAATCTTAAACTCTTAATTTTAATTTCCTAATCTTAATTTCTTAATTTCAGCCTTAATTCGGGATCTTAATCTGTCAATATTAATCTCTTAATTTTAATTTCCTAATCTTAATTTCTTAGTTTCAGCCTTAATTCGTGATCTTAATCTGTCAATATTAATCTCTTAATTTTAATTTCCTAATCTTAATTTCTTAGTTTCAGCCTTAATTCGGGATCTTAATCTGTCAATATTAATCTCTTAATTTTAATTTCCTAATCTTAATTTCTTAGTTTCAGCCTTAATTCGTGATCTTAATCTGTCAATATTAATCTCTTAATTTTAATTTCCTAATCTTAATTTCTTAGTTTCAGCCTTAATTCGTGATCTTAATCTGTCAATATTAATCTCTTAATTTTAATTTCCTAATCTTAATTTCTTAGTTTCAGCCTTAATTCGTGATCTTAATCTGTCAATATTAATCTCTTAATTTTAATTTCCTAATCTTAATTTCTTAGTTTCAGCCTTAATTCGTGATCTTAATCTGTCAATATTAATCTCTTAATTTTAATTTCCTAATCTTAATTTCTTAGTTTCAGCCTTAATTCGTGATCTTAATCTGTCAATATTAATCTCTTAATTTTAATTTCCTAATCTTAATTTCTTAGTTTCAGCCTTAATTCGTGATCTTAATCTGTCAATATTAATCTCTTAATTTTAATTTCCTAATCTTAATTTCTTAGTTTCAGCCTTAATTCGTGATCTTAATCTGTCAATATTAATCTCTTAATTTTAATTTCCTAATCTTAATTTCTTAGTTTCAGCCTTAATTCGTGATCTTAATCTGTCAATATTAATCTCTTAATTTTAATTTCCTAATCTTAATTTCTTAGTTTCAGCCTTAATTCGTGATCTTAATCTGTCAATATTAATCTCTTAATTTTAATTTCCTAATCTTAATTTCTTAGTTTCAGCCTTAATTCGTGATCTTAATCTGTCAATATTAATCTCTTAATTTTAATTTCCTAATCTTAATTTCTTAGTTTCAGCCTTAATTCGGGATCTTAATCTGTCAATATTAATCTCTTAATTTTAATTTCCTAATCTTAATTTCTTAGTTTCAGCCTTAATTCGGGATCTTAATCTGTCAATATTAATCTCTTAATTTTAATTTCCTAATCTTAATTTCTAACTTAATTCGTTATCTTCATCTCTTAACATTCCTTTCTCTGTATCCCTTAGGATTATTTGTCGCTTTAAAACTATCCCTGTTCATATTCTGACATTCATCTATAGACTATGGTTAGGTAGGATACTCGGTGCTACTTTTGACCTCAATTTTCACTCCTTGGTATTCATAGCATCCTTCTGTAGAGCAGCATCTCAGTTGTTTCAAGTCTCCTTTTAATCTGTGAGGAAAGTGTACGACATTAACAGCCATGAGCGACAATTGGAATTACATATAAGTTCTGCACGATTTTCTTTGCTATAAGGGGTTTGAATAAAATTGACCCAAAAGTCCAAATGCGATAATTGCATAATTTTCCTTTACCTGAAAATTTAATATAGCACTCGAAATGTCATCATGGAACCTAATGCTATTTTTGACCTATTCATTTAATAAATCCGAAGATATACCGAATCGTACAAAAGAAGTATATATATATATATATATATATATATATATATATATATATATATATATATATATATATATATATATATTAATAATACAATATATATATTTATAAATATATATTATATATATATATTAATAGCATATATATATACATATATATATACATATATATATGTATATATATAGATACTATTAATATATATATATATTTATAAATATATATATTATATTATTAATATAAATATATTATATATATATAATATATTTTTATATTACTAATATAATATATATATATTTATAAATATATATTATATATATATTAATAGTATATATATATATATATATATAGAGAGAGAGAGAGAGAGAGAGAGAGTGTGAGAGAGAGAGAGAGTGTGTGTGTGTGTGTGTGTGAAAGTAAAGAGCAGACTGAATTATGTACACAATTTACATTATTCGGACTATTGTCCTCATTTCTGTCGCCATATTCATCACAACCTTTCGGCCAGTGTACTGTTCTAGTACAACGTACCATGTCTAATGGATGTCAGTCTACCCCAGTGAGCGAACTAAAGGGTTCAGTTCGACATTCCAACCGCCTGAAGAAGGTCGGTCCTTACAACAGCCGAAGCGTTGTAATAAATATGGCGCCAAAGATGAGGACAATAGTCGGAATAATGTAAAGAGTGTACATAATGCCTCATCTCAGAAATATAGACTGAATTATATATGTGCTTTTGGATATTCTTTCCTTTTTAGCTTGTGAATCACATCTAATTATCATTGGAACAAACCAAATAATGAATAAGAACCGTTAATAGAAGAGAAATGCAAGATCTATTCCATATTGAGTTTCCAATTGGATAACGTACACGCAATTTAGCGTGGAATGCTGGGTTTCCATTCATACACGCAGAATTCTACCATTGTATTCAGCATATATTTTGTTTGGTTATGCTGAGACTGGGAGATTATATATATATATATAAACTAGTTGTAATCTTATAAATATAAGAAATTTATACTCGTCTGGAGAACCTTAGGTGTCTTGATTTGTGAAT
The DNA here is from genome assembly GCA_964036315.1 of Acanthosepion esculentum. Classification (NCBI taxonomy): domain Eukaryota; kingdom Metazoa; phylum Mollusca; class Cephalopoda; order Sepiida; family Sepiidae; genus Acanthosepion; species Acanthosepion esculentum. The sequence goes on from OZ038515.1 coordinate 6,122,641, forward strand.
AAACAAACCAATACTAAAGGGAAAAACTGGTACAAAAAAGTAAGAACAGAGAACATGTACGTCAGCCAAAAATAATCGTCTAGCATCCAAGCATATACGAAAAATTTTACAGTGTTAACCTGTAGAAAAGACAATATGTATAAAGGTAAAAGACAATAGGCAAACTGTATCATTAGCATACGTGATACGTCCAATGTGGACATTTTCAAGGCAAAAAACGAAATGAATTTATTGAAAACAAAGTAATTATTAACAACAAACAAAATATCCTTAGCGACTTGAAGAACTTAGAAAACCCTATTGTATTTATATTGGTATTGTATTATATGTAAATTTAAATTCATCTTTTCATCCTTGTAAGTGAGGTCTGATGATCCAGGGAAAATGAAACTCCCTGAGGAAATAAATTATAACCATGAACCCTTAAACTTGTTTGTCTTCATTAAATTATATATATATATATATATATATATATATATATATATATATATATATATATATATATATATATATATACACATACATACATACATACATTGAATTAGATCTTTTCTAATTGATCTCTTTAGCTCTACGTTGAAATGATAATTCCTCTTCCTGTTGTGATATCCTGATTCAGTTTCCCCCTCTACTGTTACCTCATTTTGGTATCATTGCAGAAGTCCTAAATTATCTTTTTTCCTCTCACCATTGCTCAGTTGGGAAATGAGCGCGTCTGACAGAAAACAATTTTAACCTTCTTACCTGAATAACTCAAAGGGTTGTTTTTCAGTGGTTCTTACGACAGATGGTGCCTAGATGACTAAACGTTTTATCTGAAACCTGGAAAAAAGAAATTTAATTAGTTTAGTGCTATCGAGATATTAAACATTTTGTGGGGTGGATAATTATGATGTTACACGATGTGGACAGTTTTGCTGTTAAAGAACACACAAACACACAGAGACACAAACACACACACACACACATATATATATATATGTATATATATATATATATATATATATATATATATATATATATATGCCGTTGGAGAATTATGAAAAGTAGAGGAATGGTAAAATAGGTTTCTTTTCAGGCTAAAACTTTGGATGTTTATCAGAATAACCTTTTGTTTTTATGTTCGTTAATTTATCGGTTTATTATTTTATTTATTTATATATCATATTTGATTACTGGATTTGCATATATTCTGCTTTAGTGCAAAATGCTGCTGAAATATTTATAGAACACAATCGAGACTTTCTTCTTGTTCTGTGTGACAAAGCGTTGTCAATCTCAGCTCTCCACATTTGTTTGCCCTTTGCAGCTCTTAGCAATGTTTTTCCTTTTCCAATATCTTCTAATCCCTGTTCTGGCAGCCATTTATAGAAGCTCGTTAAGTAGATTATCCTTTTCAGTAGACATTATTTTGTTTTTTAATTATTTTAAAACTGAAATTATATATATATATATATATATATATATATATTAGTGGAAAAATATTAGTGGAAAATTATACACATATATATGCAATCATATATCTAAAATATATAAATAAATATACATACATACGCATACATATGTGTATAACAAATAATTCCAAGAGGATAGACTCCAGGTAGAACTCAATGTCTTTGAACAGAGTAAGGATATAATAAAAAGACTTAAACACTAATATTCCATAGTCATAATTTATTCCATTGGAATCGTCAAAACGATCCCATTCATCAGACCTACAAATTCAAAAAGAAAACAGAAAAAACAACTCCGGGAAAAAAAATAAAATTTAGTGAGAGTCTATGTATGAGATTGTGGGACGAACGCTAGAGCAAATGAGATCTATAGAGAGGGGGTAACGGACGAGAGAAGAACAGGAAGGTCTAAAGATGAAGGGGGGATAAGTTTTAACAGAGAGAAGTTTTAAAGAGGTGGGTGAAAACGGTTTAAGTGAGAAAAATATGCATATTTTCAAATGTCCAAAGATACACCGGATAGACCCTCTCTCTCTCTCTCTCTCTCTCTCTCTATATATATATATATATATATATATATATATATATATATATATGATAGAAAATATAAGGAGGATTTGATAATTATAATTAAGTAATCCATTGAGTCTGAAAGAAACCTCAACAGAATGCAGAAAGCACTGGACGGCCGTTTCGTCCTATATTTGGGACTCATCAGCAGTGCGCATCCACTACCGAGAATTGAAACCCTGACAGTGCTTTCTGCATTCTATCGAGGTTTCTTTCAGACTCAATGAATTACTTAATTATAATTATCAAATCCTCCTAACAATTTCTATCATGTGTATATCATTTCTTGAGCCGGCTTCTAATGCTTCAGGTTGAACGGCTTGCTGATAGTAGTCGTGGCTCCTGGGAGCATAATGCTATGGTTACAGAGAATTTCAGTTGAGTTCCACCACGGAATATGTGAGCGAGCAGCGCTATATTGAGTCTGATTTGCTATCTCTTCGTCACCGAGCCCCGTTGGAGCAGTTGGTATGAGGTTTGCTTAATAACCCAACTGCCAGGGTTTCAATTCTTGGTAGTGGATGCGCACTGCTGATGAGTCTCAAATATAGGACGAAACCGCCGTCCAGTGCATTCTGTTGAGGTTTCTTTCAGACTGAATGAATTAGTTAATTATATATATATATATATATATATATATATATATATATATATATATATATATATATATATTGTGAAATTCCAAATTTGCTTATTTGATATTCTGCATTGTAACAGTATAGTCTTGCATACAACTTCAATATTAACTTAGAAGGAAATGTATTGGCAGTGCGCTGATCTCGAGTTTCTCGCCAATTGGTCTCAGACTAGGCTTATGCATAAAATAAATTATTATCGCAAAAGCAATAACTGCACAATGTGATATACAATTTAACAGAGAGTATAATAGAGATCTACACGGAATGTGCTAGCAAAATAGTCGTTACCCCTGGCAACTCATCTAAGGCACTTGATAAACCTAGTTTAGTTGGACACAAGGCTAAGAGTATAGAGCATTCAGTGAGAATCAAATTAACCACAGTATTTTAATATGCAAAGCATTGGAAGCAGATATTTACCAAGCTGAATCATGTTGGGCACAAAGCCACGTGTATGGGGCACTCATGAAAGATCGACTTTACAGCACATTAGTAATACTTTTTCGCTCGTTAACCATTACCTTGTGGCGTTGTGTCACAACTAGTGGGAATATCGGTATTTTCTGGTTTCTGTTTCAATTTCCGGCATTAGAAATTATGTCTATTTCCATTATTTATAGTTGATGTCGGTTATATAGACCAGTGACAAAATCAATAGTTTGTAATATAAGAATAGTAATGAGGAAGAAGATTAGTTCAATTAGAACTGTCTTACAAAACCATAACAATCGGTCATCAAAGATACCTGGAAACTACAAAAGACTGGATGATGATCTGTGTCATAGAACATTAAAGAAGCAAGAAACATTATTCAGTATTAAAAGAAGCATCAAATTCAAAATGGAACTTGAAGTGGGTGAAAAAGTGTAAATATACCATAATACTTTTACTGAAGCGGGTAAAGAACTTAACAAGGAAGCAAAAGCAAATGCATTGTACCAAATGCAGAAACGATGGCAAGATAAGTCGCTCCATGGCCAATATACTTCTTGTAGTCAATCAAGCTGATGAAGACAAACACGACTACCACCAGTACTTACGTTGTGCAGGGCTAAAAGCTGAAAGGGAAGGTTTTATTCTTGCTGCACAGGACCAATGGTTGCTAACTAGAAATTACCATGCATAGAGAAAAATTGTGCGAACGCGAAATGTAGATTAGCACCCACTGGATATTAAACTCGGAATCACAGAGAGGGCCAATATATGCACTCGAAAATATGCAACATTTACGGAAGGAAACCTGGTTACAGAAAGAAGACCTGTAGCAATTTTATGAGATTTACAATTCACATAGGCAGAATAATCAAATCTAATCGCCCAGACATCGTGATGAAAGAGCACAAAAACAGAATATGCTTCCTTATTGATGTGACAGACTAGGCAGAATGTAACTTCTATCTTCAAATACCTATAAACAATACATTGATCCTAAAGGGGAAATCTCAAAGCTGTATCACATGAGGACTTCAATAATTACATTTGTAGTTGGAGCCGTTTCCAATCAATTCTAGTGATTGGAAAAGATTCCGATATACTCATTGAAGAGATTTCTGGTAGACCTTGCCTTAATGAAATACAAAATCTTTTATTCTAAAGTACAGCTCACACATTTTCTAAGAACTTTATGTATGTACAATGTCTGTGATCTTTTTTTTTTTTTTTTACAGAAATGATCAGTGGGAAATATCATATAGCCATTTCTGACCTTTCATTGGGACCCGGGAGGAAATGTGTTCAAAAAAGAAATGAAAGAAAATAATAATAATAATAATAATAATAATAATAATACATAACTTTTTTTTTCTTTCAGTGGAAAGTGTCATGGTTCCATTTCTAACCTTAGGTCCTTGGGTTGGAACAGGAAAGAAATGTGTAAACGCCAGAAATCAAAGGAAATAAAATAATAGTAATAATAATAATAATAATAATAATAATAATAATAATAATAATAATAATAATAATAATAATAATAATACAATAACCAAGACAACGCTGGGAACATTTCGGTTGCATTTTGAAAGGATATTTTGAGGGAAGAATGAAGGCCATCGAGTTCGTTCCCTTTTAGATTATGTTACTTTCTGAGTATGATGTACAAAAGAGGAATACAGTTTTATTAATAGCGATTGTTCGTGTTTAGTTTTAACTACATGGGAAAAAAAAAACTTTTTTTCTTATTATACCAGCTATATGTTTTTTTTTTCAATTTGCAGATTTCTAATTTTTCCTTCTATTCATAAGGATGTTACCGATCATGTCTCTCCATATTTTCTCATCCTTTTCAGATCCTAATACCTGTAGTCTTTTTTGATATCTAAATTAAACCTACCTCCCATATCTATTCACACAAACTCCTCAGGTAAGTTATGGTCTGCTTTCTTCTATCTTTCTATTTTATAAGAGTAAGTGTCGATGCCGACACTGTGGTTTGAAACTAGACCGACAGTGAGTAACACGGACGGTTCCATTATTAAGTAGATTAGTCAGTCAGTTATGTTCCGTGCGTGATACACGCTTAGGCGATCATGTATCTTTCGTCACATGACTGACGAGGCAGATTTTTTTTTCGGACAGTAGGTTGCCATTTATTTCTGTGGTAGACCAGTTGCCATCCAAGGCTAATGGAACCCGGTTTATCCTGCTATTTACCCTTGGCTGGGGGGCGGGGAGACGAAGATTAATACATTTCCCAAGGGTATTATTAGCACGTAAGTGAATGTAATGGAATCGACTGGAATTCGAACTCGGCTCTCTGATTCCTCAATCCAAGACGCTATCCACTACCCCACCGTGTCTACTGCAATCGGCACTGAAACCAGAAATAAGCAGTCAGTTGTGTGCCATGCGTGATACACGCTTAGGCGATCATGTAACTTTCGATACATAACTGACGAGGCAGATTTTTTCACGCAGGAGGTTGCCATTTCTGGTAGACCAGTTGCCATCCATTCCGGTTTTCTTTAAGCCTATCGTAAAATTAGTTATTCTACTCTGTCGATGGCATTCGACTTAAGTAGATAACGTGATCATAAAGGAAATGAATAAATAGGAAGTGTCGATCCACTATTGCTATACGTTCATTCTCACTACTCTACTACTATACGGATTACGATTGACTTTTGATCATTATATCGTTTGGCGATTACTACTTGAACAAGGATTACTAGTACGGATATTATTTGAAGGCGTTACTACTAATACTGCTACTACTACTACTACTAATACTACTAATACTACTATTACCGGCGTCTATGAAACGTCGGATATAACAAGCAATTTTGGAAGTGATAACGAGCTTTCGCTTGACATAGAAAAAGAGACAAACGATGCCGTCCAACAACCCCAAACTCTCTTACATTCAAGCAATTCACCAAACCCCGTTTCCTAATTATGATCCCTAGAGATTTCAACTGTTTCGTTCTGATGTTAGCTATTAATGTCTTTTTGTTTCTATCTTTCGTTGCTTACATGTTCGATCCATTTGTAATCGTGCAACACCCTAGCCGGTCGTCCAATACTTCCAACACCGCGGCTGGTCGCTGGAGTGACCGCTTCAATCCAGAGCTACCCTATCCAATGTTGTGATTTTTAGATCATAAGGCAGCCGTGATCGAATCGCCACAGGTATCTTCGTGTTGGGCTGAACCAAGCAGGGCGATGACTTACAGAGAAAAAAAAATAACATTCGAATAAAATGAACAAAAGTAATTAATTTTTTTATATCAGCCCTCCGCACAATAATTGGTTTTATCAGAGTTCGCATGCAATTTATTGTCAGCCCATCCCGCATCTAAATCGGAATTGATACTATCGTCTACTTGGCAAAAATTTGGTTTGCCGTTGTTGGTAAAGTTCGGCACTACACTGAAGTCGGAGGCTTTCATCGGCAGATAATCACGTGAGCATCTCTCCTGTCTCTGGCCTCGTCTTTATCTTTTTTGTCTCACTTCTCTGTTCTGGCGAATTCGCATCGCGCATTCGTATTTATGGACATAACCTTATATCATTACCTCTCACTAAACCTCCTCAGTGATCGTGGGTGGCTTATCCAACCCTCTCTTGTCTCGAATCACTTTCGACCAGGAGAATTGATGTGGACCCGAAGTAGAGGCCACGGAAGGAAAACACGGAACACGGGTTAGAGGTAAGAAAGATATATTAAACAGAAAAGTTACAAAGAATAGTGTAAGAGTAAGCAGAGCTTACTATCCAGTGGTGTCCGATATTGGTATCATACGCGGCTGCGCATTACTGGTGCTACTCCCATGATACTACCATTCACATAATAATACAGTACTGGGAGAGTCCATGATGTAGGAAAGTATCGGTCTCACAACAAGAATCAACTTCAAATTCGTTGTTTACGTAAATTAATTTTTCGCTTTGAAGCCTGTCTTTGCAGTTGTGTGCCAATTAATATTGCCCCTTAGGTCTTCTATTGTTCAGCTGCTCGTCATACAATTCAAGTTGATTATGTGTGAATTAAATTCTCAATTCTTCCAACGTGTTCTTGGTATTAACTCTTCTTTTTTCAATGTATAACACTTTCTATTGATTTAACAAAACTTTCTTCTGTTTTACCCTTGCAACGACAAATAGTATCACAATTCTCCAATACCTCTCCAATACCTCTCCAGTAATTTACTAGTAAATGACATCTCAAACCAATATCTACTAGTATACTATTTGCCGTGCACAGTAAGTCATACAGTAATAATAATAAAAAAAGAATAATTTAAGGGGCAATGTTGATTGACACACAGCTTCAAGTGCAAGCTGAAAAGCGAAAAACTTCATTTTCTTAAATAACGAATTTGGAGTCTGTCTATATTTCTGAGATGAGGTATTATGTACAGTATTTATATTAGTCGGACTATTGTCCTCATCTTTGTCGCCATATTTGTCACCACGTTTCGGCCGTTGTACGCTCCGGCCTTCTTCAGGTGGTTGGAATTTCGAACCGAACCCTTTATTTCGATCACTGGCGTAGACTGTTCTAGTTCCACGAGCCATGTTTGATGGATGTCAGTTATCAGTTACCTCCTTCTAATTTTCCCTCTGAAAGTTCTCCACTGCCTTAACCGGGTATTGAACTCTCACTCTTTGGGTCTGTCACTGGATCTAACCAAAGCCTTTATCCACTGGGCCATGTGTCCTTGAGGTACTAACCACCTGAAGAAGGCCGGAGCGTACAACGGCCGAAACCTTGTGACAAATATGGCGACAAAGATGAGGACAATAGTCCGACTAATGTAAATACTGAACGAATTTGGAGTTGACTCTGCTGGTCGAAAGTGATTCGAGACAGGAGTCGGGTGGATAAGCCGCCCAATCTCAATGAGGATGTTTAGCGAGAGATAATGATATGAGAGATTGGGAGAAGGGAATTCCCCAAAATTATGTCCATAAATACGAATGGGCGAAGCGAATTCTCCAGACGAGTCGGAGTAGAAGACAGAAACGAGACGGCAGAGAGTTCGTCCCACCTACCGGTCGTGATGTACCCCACGTGATTGCCTGCCAAAGATGAGCCTGTGACTTCAGCCTTGTCCCAACACCATTCATTACTGTTACTTCATGTTTCTTCTTCATCTGCGCTGAGATTGTACAGTATTCACTGCCATATTGGTGGGACTGTTATTAGAAATTAATTCCGTAACCGTTTTCTTTGTTTCTCACAATATTTTCGTGTTTTTCGTGATTGTAAAACTGGGGAAATTACATGCATTGACTTTTTAGATTGTGATTTTAAAAAATTTTATATCGGCTTCGTGACATTACAGTTTATAAGATTGCAGGAAACATTGAAATGTTCACATTTTGTAGTAATAATAATAATAATAATAATAATAATAATAATAATAATAATAACAACACTGTGTTAGCCCAAAATGGAGATTCTGTGATAAATATCCAGAAACCATTGATCATCTTGTATCAGGTTGCACGATATTGGCACCCACTGAATATAAAACCGGCATGACAGAGTGGGCCAATATCTGCACCGGAAAATTTGCAACTTCTATGGGAAACTGGTACGGACACCACCCAGACCCGGTTACGGAGATAGGACCTGTTACAATTCTATGGGACTACACAATACACACTGACAGAACAATCAAAGCCAACCGCCCAGATATTATTATTAAAGACCACAAACAAACAAAAAATGCCTCCTTATTGATATTGCAGTCCCTGTAGATTGCAATGTATCTTTGAAGATATTCGAAAAGCTGTCAAAATACAAGGACCTTGAAATAGAAATCTCAAAAATGTGGCACATGGGAACATCAACAATCCCTGTTGTAGTTGGAGCCTTAGGATTGGTTGAAAAAGATTCCAGCAGACTAATTGAAGGGATTCCTGGAAGTCCATGCCTCAAAGAGATACAAAAAAATATTCTGACATGTACAGCCCACACTTTACGAAGGGCTTTATATATATATGATTTTTTTTTTTTCAGTGGAAAGTGCCATGATACAATTTCTAACCGTAAGTCCCTGGGCGGGACCCGGAAAGAAATGTGTAAACAGCAGATATCAAAGGAAAAAATAATAATAATAATAAGAAGAAGAAGAAGAAGAAGAAGAAGAGGAATAACAATAATAATAGTAACATAGCATTCCTCTAACATTTTCAGTTGCCCTTTGAAAGGAAATTGTAATTTTCATCGAACATGTTCCCTTGCATTATTATATTACTTTCTGTGTATTGTAAAGGAGACTTCCTTTTACTTCGCATCCAGATATTTTTCATCATCATCATCCGACCGTAGTCGGGACCATCGACCCAATGTGCAGGATTATTTCTTTTGCTGTATAGTAGCTACATACAGTTTTGAATTATTTTCTCCTAGATCCGTTGCCATACAAGGATACAGAACCCATATATGGGTGAAAAGAGGATCCATACCTTTCTCAAGGATCCATTACATTCACATAAGTGTATATAATGGATCCGATTGGAATTTGAACTCGGTTCTCTGATTTCTCAAGCCGAGCCTATATCCATTACTCCACCGTCATAAGCATCACCACTACCACCACCATCACCAAAAACAACATCAAAAATGAATAATAGGTAGTACTCTATAAGTTACCTATCTTGAAAAATCTTTTTTCCTCTAAATCATCACAAAATGTATTCATTTTAAATAATTTCACACGACAAAGGCGTTAAAGTCAATAAGTAACAAGCGCTTACGTACAATGAAAGAATCTGCGAAAACGTTATTTAGGAGAATGGCCAAAAGACAAACAGGATTCAAGGAAACAGATGATGATGATGATGATAATGATTAGCGTGGCGTTTACATTTTTAGCATCATATTAAAAAAAAGGAAGAAAGCGGAAGAGAGTTCCAAAAACAAGAAATGCGAAAGAAGAAATTGTTAGCATAAAACACATCAAAGCTCATCAGAACAATTAGCATGAATCTACTTACAGAAAAAGAACAGGGAATTTATGTTATAGCGGTGAGAAGGGATCAAAGCAGAGATGCCATATCAAATCCGATGATATTACAGATTCATCTTGATTTTAAGTCCCTTGAATTGTTTTTTTTGCATTCTTTAAAGTTCTTCAATACCTCTGGCTACAATGCATACTTATAAGTATAAATTATAAATGTATCTTATCTGATTTATCTCCTCAAATCCCTGTGTATTTCAATACCTCTGGCTACAATACATACCTATTAGTGTAAACTATCTATGTATTTTATCTAAATTATCCCCTCAAATCCCCGTGTATTTCAATACCTCTGGCTACAGTGCATACCTATTAAGGTAAATTACGTAATTTATCTGAATTATCTCCTCAAATCCTTGTGTATTTCAATACCTCTGGTTACAATGCATACCTATTAGTGTAAACTATGTAATGTATCTGAATTATCTCCTCTTATCCTTGTGTATTTCAATACCTCTAGTTACAATACATACCTATTATTGTAAACTATCTATGTATCTCATCTGAATTGTCTCCTCAAATCCATGTGTATTTCAATACCTCTGGCTACAATACATACCTATTAGTGTAAACTATCTATGTAGTTTATGTAAATTATCTCCTCAAATCCCCGTGTATTTCAGTACATCTGGCTACAATACATACCTATTAGTGTAAACTATGTAATTATCTGAATTATCTCCTCAAATCATTGGGTATTTCAATACCTCTGGTTATAATGCATACCTATTAGTGTAAACTATCTATCTATCTTATCTGAATTATCTCCTCAAATTCCTGTGTATTTTAATACCTCTGGCTACAATGTAGACCTATTAGTGTAAACTATCTATGAATATTGTCTGAATTATCTCCTCAAATCTCGGTTTATTTCAATAGCCTTTAGCTTTAAATACACGGAACCAAAAATTAACTTTTGTTAATCTATACCACTATATTTTTTTAAGTTAAAAATTAACAGATTTGTAATTATTGATTTGAAACTGATAATAGCGAAAAACTGTCTTGCGTGATATCTTATATTTTTTTTTCAAGAATCGAAAAAAAAAGAGAAGCAAAACAGTTTTATTTATCATTAGCGTTGCTCCATGTTCGTGTAGACTAAGTGAGATATATAGCGATCAAATTAAATTATTGTTTGAACTCGCCTTATACGACACGCCAACTGTTCCTATCCGGCGAAAAAAGATGCGTGAAGTGTTGCAGTTCACATCGAAGGGCTTTAAGACCCTTTTCGATTTTGCCAAACAAAATCTGACCCTGACACGGGAAATGTCGATCAGTAATTTGTTATCAGATTATGGTGAATTCAATTTGAAAAGGGACGGAGGAAAACAGAATACAATTTTCCCAGTTCCTTCCTTAATATTAAAAGATAATGAATGATCAAGCGGGTACATCGAGCGAGCTCCGTGGATGGTTTGTCTCAGAAAAGAAATCAGGCTGCATTAAAATAAAAAAAGTAAAAATCAGGATGTGGTCATGTAAATCCGTTGAAGTTGATTAAACTGAAAATCTTTGGCAGATCGTAAAAAGTGTAATTAAAAATTAAAACCAACATATAAATCTCATTTTTGAGATTGATACGCTGCAGGCCACGTGATAGTACCGGTTCCCGTTCTGCCATAGAACTTAAGCAGAATCGATCCCGGTCACAATTTACAAGGAGGTTCCACCTGGGAACGCGGAAGTAATATAAACAACAGGAAGCCTAACTACTATACTACTTAATGCCGTTTTCCAATTTCCTTTACTCTCAGTAACGATTTGCATCTTATTCGCTTTATTGCCTATCTTCTGGTGAAAGTATCGAAAGAAAATATGAGAAAATTGAATTATTAGTTCAGATAAAAGACAGTGAAACAAAACAACGTAGGTAATGTCGAGAAGTTAATAAAAAAAACACTTATTTATACTTAACGTACTGAAGGAATTAGTGCCACTGTACGTAGGTATATCAACATCTATGTAGTCTGAAATGTATTTATTAGTTTAACTTTGAATAATAAGGGAAATCCTGTAGGGGTAGCGGGTTCAGAGAAAGTACGGTGGAGTGTTGAACTGCAATTTAATATAGATTCAACTGTCGGTTAGCGGATACTAAGGAATTTCCTCACAAATACATTGGGCTTGGTTTGGTTTTGTTTGTTTATGTTAGGGCATATCAGGCTCAGTGGGTTATTTAATGCCGACAAGATGTTTACGATAGATATGAATAGAATATGAAGAATATGTATTCTTTGTAAGAAATCAGTTTTGAATCAGGTTGCATTGACGTATTTTTGTAAAGAGGTTTTTTTTTGCGAGAATCAAACATATTGCTTGTAATATTATTTTTCAAAAATGCATCGCTTGTTATATATATATATATATATATATATATATATATATATATATATATATATATATATTTATATATATATGTATGTGTGTGTATGTATATATATATATATATATATATATATATATATATATATAAATAATAATAATAAAAACGTATCAATATTAATCTACAACCCAGTATGTCTGAAGATTTTAATTAATTTTTTTAATAATTTTTATCGTTCAATATATATATATATATATATATATATATATATATATATATATATATATATATATATATATATGAAATGTTATATATGAAATGTATTTGAAAGTATTGCTGGAATAGGTTTTTCAATGTATAACTGATAATATTTTTCCAAAAATATATTGCTAGTAATATTTTTTCCAAAAATGGGTTGCTGGTAATACTTTTCCAACTATGCATAACTGGTAACCTTTACCATAAAAATCTATTTTTATATTTTCATAGTATTTTGACTCTGTTTTGGTGATTAACTATTTGCCCATAGTTAGTGCCATGGCAAGTAACCACCCTCTCGGAACAACAGCAATGGTAGTTTCACGCCTCTCAAAACCTCCCGATCAGCGGCCTTAGTGCCGGATGTAGTTTATCGTCATGCCCAGTATGATAGGAAGCGGTGGTGGGGAGGTCAACACAGATATGGTTACACAGAAAGATGCTGGCGTTAACATGGATGGATCATGTGAGAACCTAGGACATTTTATGGAAAAATGTAAATGATAAGGCTGCCAATACTAACAATCGGAAGTAGACATTTTACATTTCTGGGACAGATTAACGAGGAAACACGACTTGGTGAAATTGACACTCACATGACATATTGAAACCAAGAGGGGGGAAACACCGAATAAATCGATGGTAGAAAAAGAAGTCGTTCAGCAAAGATTGCTTGGTGGAGAGCCATGATCGGCAATGTCGTGAAGGAACAGTGCCAATAAAAGAAGAAACATTTAATCTGCCTTCACAGTTTAATGCTGGAAGCGAACTGGAAAAATAAAATAAAAAAGGGTAATTTTTTTTCTGGAAACAATCGAAAAACGAAACACAGTTTAATTGACGTAATTAAATTTATTTCTGGTTTTACATAAAATTGTTTTTCGTCTCGTCTACATTATAAAATGAAAAAAAATGTCCTTCTTTTTGTTGACTTATTTTATTGTGCTTTTTTTGTTGCTGCTGGTACAATTTTGTTTATTTCTTACAATATTCTCTGCTCTTTTTCCTTTTCTTACGAGAGTTACTTTACAAAACAGACGTCATTTCATTTGTCCTTTTTCAATCTTTCATTGCTGCCATATCATATAGAGTCATATTTCATTATTTCCTTATCGTTATATATCTTTACAAATTACTCAGATTCAATCCCATTTAAATCTACCGCACTCCATCTTATAACAGCAACGCATTCCTTAACTACCTTCTCACCTTCCCGCTTCTGGCTCGTTGTCTTACGTCAGAACGTTTCCTTAAATTGACTCGTACTTTCGAGGCTTCACGAAATTGGTTTTATTATATTTTATTCTAGACACTCACATATCTTTTTTTTCTCCTTTTGTTTTAAATAAGAACGATCAACAAAGGACTACATTTGTTAGGATTAATCTCTCTTTTAATTATATCCTTTTTTCTCTCTCACGAAACCTGGGCAAATATGTGATGTAAACAGTTCGTATTTGTAATCGTCTGAAAACTTTAATTTGATTTCTGTAAAATACTTGTAGATATTTGACCCACTTCAAATTAAATAGTTGTTTTATCTAGATTTTTTTAGTGAATTTTGTTCTTTGTTTTCCTTCCCTAACTATATATATATATATATATATATATATATATATATATATATATATATATATATATTCTTTTTCTTCAATTTATAAGTAGAATACTATATAATCGCAAAATTTTACCTTGGACTTATTTCGATTACCGCGTTACGTAGAACGATTAATTCCCTACTAGCGTAATTGAGTAAAAAGAAAAAAAACAATATAAAATTGGCAAGGTTATACATAAAATATTTGGCACATGGACGTGGTGAAATGGTTAACAATCTTGTATCTCTACAAAAATTATGAATGGATAGTTAGTTCGATCCTCACTGGGTGCTCCACACTTCTGGCCTTGTACCAACTCTAAGCTACATTTAGAAATTCCCCATATATATAAGGCACGGGATACATCGACGTGATGTAATGGTTATCAAGCCGGTCACGCTAGAGCAATTACGACTGACTAGTGAGTGTTATTCGTCTGACACAAGCATTGTTCAATGGTGTTACTATAGTTGTATCTGCAATTACAAAGTCTCTACTACAACGAACATTACAAAAGTGAGAACGAGTATTCGGTGACATCGCAATAGTGGCAACAAGCGTTCGTTGACATTACAAAACTCTAAAACATCGCTGTTACTCACACGTTCGATCTCTGGTATTCTCAGTATCCTTCTGTAGAGCGACATTTTTGTTGCCTCATTTCTTTTCGTCGTCCGTGAGATGATTGTTGAACAATCACTTCCATATAAGATGACCGATATTACATGAGAGCTCAGTATTATTTTATTCTTTCTAACAACATCTTCTCTATCTGTCTATATTTCTGAGATGCGGTATTATGTACACTATTTATATTATTGGGACTATTGTCCTCATCTTTGTCGCCATATTTATTACAACATTTCGGCCAGTGTACGCTCCGGCCTTCTTCAGGTGGTTGGAATGTCGAACTGAACCCTTTATTTCGCTCACTGGGGTAGACTGATCATCAAGAACACATGGCACAGTGGATAAAGGCGTTGGTTAGATCCAGTTACAGGACTCAAAGAGTGTGAGTTCAATACCCGGTTAAGGCAGTGGATAACCTGGAGAAGGGAATTAACAGGGGATAACTGACATCCATTAAATATGGCACGTGGAACTAGAACAGTCGAACCACAGTGAGCGAAATAATGGGTTCAGTTCGACATTCCAACTACCTGAAGAAGGCCGGAGCGTACAACAGCCGAGACGTTGTAATAAATATGGTGATAAAGATGAGGACAATATTTCGAATAATGTAAATAGTGAACATATTATGTAGACTGTTTACATTATTCGAACTATTGTTTCATTACCGGAACCAGGTATTGAACTCACGACCAATCGATAACAGCAAAACTTGATAAAATGATGATAGAGGCTAGGCGACGTTTTCTAATGCTAAAGATCTTACATCGATGTCAGGTGTTTTCCTTATTTGTTTATGACAGTGAAAGCAGAACTAAAAATCAAATAACGTAAATTACAAAAAAGAGAACGGGTTCGCTTGTTTGTTTTTGCGCTTATCGATTTTGTTCGGCTCCAGAGATGTGTTCAGAAATAGCTTCTCATGGAAAATATATTTAATATTTAATCGCCAACTATCGGTTAGTTTCTTCAGCCTGCATTCCTGGTCACGGCGTTTTCGAAGAAAACTAATTCTGTTATTTTGAGTTTCAATCTAAATCAGTAAAATCATCTGGTTTTATTGTTACGGTACCGGTGCATTTCCGACAATTAAGAAGATCGTATAGTTTGCAAAAGATAGTGAAAAATATTGTATTCCTTAAACTCTATAGAAAATGCCTAGCTGCATCTTGCTTCCCGGCTTGTTGGAAATCTTCTTCATGCAATTGAACCGTCTAATCATTCTAATTATCGGTGTATTAACTTTCCAGCATTTTCTGGCAAAGTAGTAGAGTCTGCAATAACTCTGAATTGGTCAAGCATCACAGATCGCAGGGACTTCGTTCAGATAAGATATATGGATTTCGCTTCTCTAGGTCAAATGTTGATGTACTGACTATTATTGCTGAAACAGTCTATCAGACATTAGATAAGAATGGTGAAACAATCTGTTGCTTTGAATATCTCGAAAGCATTTGATAAGGTTTGGAATACAGGTCTTCATCCAAAGTTGAAAGGCTATAGTATTTCTGAACGAAGATTTGAACTGATACGGTCTTTCTCATCAGATCCAGAAATGAAAGTTAACCTGAATGGCCACACTTCTTGATCTTTCTACATTAATATCGGTGTTCCACAGGCATCTATTCTGCACCTTCGTGAGTTCTAATTTTCAACAATGACCTTAAGAGCATCACTTCTAAAATCGCTATCTATGGTGATGATACGACTATTTACTTCTATTTTAATAATAAACCTGATCGTTTCCGTATTGTCAAAATGGCCGCTGATGGAAAATTGATCTACAATCTGTGTTAACTGGAGCAATGAATGGCTTCTCAATGTTAACACTTCTAAAACGAAACGATTCTCTATCAATCAACTGAGAGAACCCTTTCTAGCTTCCATTACCATGGCTGATGCTAAACTCTAGGAGAATGACATGTTGAGCATTCTTTAAGGTTAACTTTTTCCGCTGATGGAAAGTGGAAAGATTTTTTTGAATAATTTGCTTGGTTTTATTGCTAGGAAATTTGGTTCACTATGTCATGTTAGACAATTTTTCGCTCCAGAATCTATCTTACATAATTATAAGTCTACCATTCGTCCATGCTTTGAATATTGCTGCCACGTCTGGACTGGTGCTTCTACTATATATTTAGAGTGTCTTAATATATTAAGAGATTCTGTATATTTGGAGAATGTGCAATGTTATTGGTTCTGACCTGGCATCTCGCATTCAGCAACTTTCCTACCGCCGTAATATAGCTTCCCTGTGAATTTTCTATGAATAATTTCATGGTGATTGTTGTCATCAATTTTTCTCTATACTACCTAGATTATATATATATAAGCGCATTACAGTGTAACCCTGATATAAGAGACCCGGATATAAAAGAAATCCGGATATAAGAGAGATTTTATCTGGTCCCAAATTAGAGCCATACTTACGTAAACAAAATAGACCAAACCCGGATATAAGATACTTCTTCTCCGGTCCCGACAACTCTCTTATATCCGGGTTACACTGTACTACATTGATGACATGATCTCTTCATTTTACAGGTGAAATGGCTAGATTTAACCCTACGTTCTCGGCTAAGAATTACTCTTGTTGCAATGGATGCTTCTGGAGTCACTTTTCGTTTCCTAGTCACCTACGATCTGCAAAAAATTAAATGTAATGTCAATCATTATCTTGTATCTTCTTAATTCTTTCTCACATACGTGGCGGTAGCTCCCCTCTCCCTTTTCTACACCTATTTTCATGGCAACTGCTCTGACGAGCTACTTTCACTGGTACCCAAAATGCATGCATTTAAGCATGCCACTAGGTTGGCATCTCGGTCCCACCCTTTTAATGTAGAAACGCTGAAGGTCGCCATCTCTTATACTCTCACTTCCCGTCAGTGGAACTCTCTTCCTATCACTTGCTTCCCTGATAGCTATAATTTCCAAATATTCAAATGTAATGTCAATCGGCATCTTCTAATGCCTTGACCTTGATCTCTGTCCTTCTCTTT
Source organism: Acanthosepion esculentum (assembly GCA_964036315.1). NCBI lineage: Eukaryota > Metazoa > Mollusca > Cephalopoda > Sepiida > Sepiidae > Acanthosepion > Acanthosepion esculentum. The sequence goes on from OZ038515.1 coordinate 6,140,589, forward strand.
ATCCTTTTCCCAAACACTCGTCTTTACTCTTACTCTCACTCTCTGTAACTCCGTGTTTCCTAGTGGCTCTCCCGCCTTGCTTGGTGTGATTTGGTTAAAAAATAGTTTACTTCTTAGTAGCTATATTGCCTTGCATACGGTGAAATAATTGAAAAAATCCTTAAATTCTTTGATTTTAGGGGGAACTTATGTGCGAGAACAACGTTCTAGAAAAGGGGTCGGTAAACGTTATTTTTTTTAAATATCTTAACCGGAAAACAAACAACAAATACGCAAACTCTAAATATTAACGTCACTTCTCAGGAAACTCACTTCTTATAAAATCACCATCTCGCATTATATACTATCACGAGTAAACCTTGATTACTACGTTCCACACCATATCGATGCCAATGCTCAATCACCGGCACAGACTCAACTGACATAGACACCAAGATGCCAGTACAAACCCTATTCTGTTTAGTGCCTTTAAGATTTTCAATTTTCATTGTAAAATGGCGTGGGGTTTAAAATCCGCCTGGAGTTCTTTTCCAGCTTCTTGCTTTCCTGTCTCTTACAGTCTACACAAATTGAAATTCCAGGTTAATCGTTATTATCTGTCAGTCAGTCCTGTTCAATGCGTGATATATACGCTTAGACGATCATGTATCTTTTGATATATGACTGACGAGGCAGATTTTTCCCCACAGTAGGTTGCCATTTTTTTCTGCGGTAGACCAGTTGTCATCCTAGGCCATAGAACCCGGTTTGCACTGCTATTTACCCATAGCTGGAGGAGAGAAGAAGAGGATTCATACCTTTCCCAAGAGTATTAGCACGTAAGTGAATGTAATGGATTCAACTGGAATTCGAACTCGGCTCTCCGGTCTGCTTCAATTCTGTTATTTTAGTATCCATTCTCCTCTGTAAGGTTTTCTCATTTTCAATATAAACCGACATAGGGATCCAGGTGCCTGTGAAGTTCTTTTCGAGTTTCGTGGTTATTCTGTAACAACAGTCTACAAAAATGTAAATAACATGACAACCGCCATTATCTGTCTGCGTTAATTAGTTTATTTTTAGTGTCCTTTATCCGCTGTAACGCTTTATCGTTTTTAATGTAAACCGACATAGGGATCCAGATGCCTGTGGAGTTCCTTCAATCTTCTTGCTTTCCTGTCAACTATAGTCTGCAAAAAATTTAAATAAAACGATAATCTCCACTATCTATCTGCTTTAATCCTGTTTTTTTTTTTAGTGTCCTATTTCCTCTAGTTTTTTTTTTCTTCTCATTTTCAATGTAAACAGACATATAGATCTAGATGCCTATGGATGTCTCTTCCAGTTTTTAATTTCCTGCCTATTACAACCGACACAAATTCGAATCCCAGATTAATCGTCATTATCTGCCTCTTTGAATATTGTTCTTTTAGTAGCCTTTCTCCTTTGTGGGGTTTTTCTCATTTTCAATATAAACTGACATTCGGGTCCAGGTGCCTGTGTAAACATAGGGTGCAGTTTATGTGCTTTAGCTACAGACATTTCATAAGATTTAATGAAAATCTTTTCGTAGATGTACAAATCTCATTAATAATAACAACTGTATTAAATATTCAATTAAGTACGCAAGTATTTGCGCAGTCCGTACACAAAATGCGCCCAATAAAAATATAAAAGTACAAATATGATTGCAATTTATATTGTCACCAGGAAACATAAACTGTTATTGTGATGCGGCCCACTTTACAAAAAGTTTGCAATAATGCACCTCCACATGAATATTGTTAGTCCATCGCCGGTTTAAATCTTCGTATATAGTGCGTATTTTTATTTATGGACAATACATATTTCGAAACTATTTTCAAATAAAAAGTCTCATTAGAGAATATGAGAAAATTCAAAAGAAAATATGTAAGACTATGTTGTCTTTAACATTCAACACTACATGTTTGAAAGAAAAGTTGCTGCCAAATTACACATATTTTTATTTTTATATATAGTATCGGGCATCTCGGCTTCAGTCAAAGTCCCATTAGTGTAACGTGGTTTCTCTGTAGATTTTTCGTCGAGGGTATGGCGATAAACTACAACCGACAGCACGGCCTCTAATCAGGAATGTTTTTGAGGTGTGTGGAACCACTTCTTAATTACTGTTCTTACCATATTCACCCACGCCTGAGAGGGAGGCATCTGTTAGAGTCGATATGGAGAGACAGTTAACCTCCAAACTAGGGTTAAAACACTATGAAAGTTTTAAAACAGTATTAAAACCTACCAGCAATTCATTGATTTTATAGTAAAAACTGCCAGCACTACATTGAAAAAATATTAACAATAATGTATTTGATTCTCGACAAATTCCCTCTTTATAAAAATAGCTCAAAGAAACCTGATCTCCGAACTGATTGTTTACAAAGAATACATATACTATTCATACGAACCTATCCTTAAATAACCCTTTGAGCTTGATATGCTGTAAAACAATATAAACCAAACCAAATCGGTATATATTCTATAAATAACTAGCAGCATGGCCCGGCGTTGCCCGTGCTTGATTCAAAAATCGTACGACTCATACAGCAATCGCTATCACTTTGACTTAAAATATTTTTGCCCTTCCTTGCCTTTAAAGGAGTGCCCTTTGGCGTGCTGATGCTGCTACATGCCTTACTTCTTGCCTATCTCACACTGCGAATTTTTCTAAGCTCTATACTAAACATTAAATCTCTTACGAAAAAAGAACTAAACAAAATGAACACAAAACGATGAGCTTTAAAAAAGGACTCGTAACTAGAAAAACCGAATGAAAAAAGAATGTTAACAACAAACACTTTCTCACACCCAACGCAGTTCTGCGGAATCAGAATCAACGTTGAGTTTAAGCAAGCGAATGGGCCAATTGGAGTAAAGTGCCATGCAGATTTAAATTTATCTCACTTTTGACGAATGAATCTATCGATTTTCTTGAATGGTAGCATGCTAGTTAATATTCGTGCCAGTCAGCTGTTGGCTCTCACGCTGGACAGTAGAATCTTCCTGCCTATTCGTGGCAGCCAGCTATAAGCTCTCACCCTGGCCAGTAGAAAATGGCCGCAAACTAAATGCCGTGGAAGTATGAAAAATTCGATTATTTCCACTATCGATGGGAGTTGGGAAATGCAACGTCGGTCTTGGGATTGCAAATAACTTGGAGCATCTGCATGTAAATTTTGGTGCAAACCGTCGAAAATTGAGGCCGTGCATTCGTTACACACACACACACACACACACACACACACACACACACACACACACACACACACACACACACACACACACACACACATATCCTGCCTTTTATAGATATCGATTATATGGTAATAGTTTTAACGTGTTCTTTTCTGGTTTTGTTGAATTTTTATAACCGTAAGTTCTATTCATATAGTTTCTTCTGTTGCACTTACTGTCGATAGAGTTGTTTTCCAGCTTCTTGCTTACTTACCATCTAAAATCTACAACATTTTATATGATACGTCAATCATCATTATTTATCTCGTTTGGAGTTTGTTCTTTTTAATTTTTTTTTCTCCTTTTTAAGGTTTTTAATTTTCCGCTATTCTCCTACCATTGCATTGTCACATTACTTGGAGTGAAATGACATAAAATGTAGGTATTATTTGCGGCGTCAGTTAAATAGGGTTTTACCCTTAATTTTCTACTCACTTTGTTCATTATTATTGCCTTTTTAGGCTGTGCTGGGATGTATTTATGGTTGAATTAAAAATGGCTCCATTTCTTTTGCTATTTTCCTTCTGTATTGTTTTATTTTTATTACTCATTTGTCAATATTTTGCTTTTAATATATTTTTCTTTGACTGCTTGTTTCTTTCTTTGTTTCATTTATAACCCTACGTTTCTTTCTTTCTTTAAATCACACCCCGTTAATTTTGAATGTATGTTTTTCTTTCTTTATTCTAATCACCTTACATTACTAAAACCTTTCTTTCTTTCTTTCTTTCTTTTTCATATCTATCTTAGTTTATATATAATTATCACGGGTTCCATTCTTCTTTCTTTCTTCTTTTTTTCTTCCTTATTTCTTCCGTTCTTTCTTTCTTTCTTTCTTTCTTTTTACCATTCACCGTTACTGATTTTAACTGCATGTATTTCTTTCATTTTAGTATTTGTATTCTCTTTCTTTCATTAGTAAATGTTCTTTCTTTCTTTCTTTCTTTCTTTCTTTCATTCATTCTACCATTCCCGGTTAGTGATTTTAACTGCATATATTTCTTTCTTTCCTTTTAGTATTTGTATATTTTTTCTTTCATTAGTAAATGTTCTTTCTTTCTTTCTTTCTTTCTTTCTTTCTTTATTTCTTTCTTTCATTCTTTCTTTCTTTCTTTTTTTCTACCATTGCCGGTTAGTGATTTTAACTGCATATATTTCTTTCTTTCCTTTTAGTATTTGTATTTTTTTTTCTTTCATTAGTAAATATTCTTTCTTTCTTACTTTCTTTCTTTCTTTCTTTCTTTCTTTCTTTCTTTCTTTCTTTCAACCATTCCCCGTTACTGATTTTAACTCCATTTCTTTCTTTTTAGTATTTATATTTTCTTTCTTTCTTTCTTTCTTTCTTTCTTTCTTTCTTTCTTTACTTATTTATTCTTATCATATTAAATTGCTAAATTATTTCTTTCTTTCTGTCTTTCTTTTAAGCGTTTCACTTTTTTATCATCTACAACTGCACAACACCAATTCCATCTTCTTTCTATTCCTTTTGGTGCTATCTTCTCTCATGGAAAGGGAATCGTTTGAACTTCTTTGAGAACAGAAAAGACGAAACGGAAAATGAATCCCCACAAAAGGCAAAAAAACAAAAAAAACAAAACAAGAAGAGGCAGAAAGTCCCAGAGAATAGGAAAACATTCCCAAATATCATTCACACTCAACTAATTAACTCATCTTCCGTTTTCTGCTTGTTCTCCGCCTGTCTTCCGAAGTTGCCTTCAGTTCTCATCCGACAGTCACTTCCTTTAGAGCTCTTCTGGATTAATCCTGCACACGTGCTTTTTTCCCCAATTTTACTCCATAAACAATCTCGGTCGGATTCTTTCTATCAACACAATGATCCTTACTGTAGTCTTTTTTTTAATATCAATACTCTGATCATTTCTATCATTACTATGTTCCTCTCTCTCTCTCAATACTATCATGCTTACTATAAATAATATTATCCTTATTATTATTACTATGATCCTTACTATCAATACTACGACCCTTGTTTTTATTTATACATTCCTTAAATATCAATACTGTTAACCTTAATCTTATTAATACAGCGCTTATTATCAATAGTATGATCTTTTCTATCAATACTAGCATCCTTACTATCAATTCTGTTATCTTTACTGTCATGACTATGATCCTTGCTATCGATAATATGACCCTTACTATCATTGTTACGATGTTTGATATCAATACTATGATCCGTACTATAATTAATACAACCCTCACTATCAATAATATGACCATTACTACGATCTTTACTATAAATACTATGATTCTTACTAACATTATTATGATCCTTATTATCAATACTATGATCTTTACTAAAGAAATTAGAATATAAGAATACAATAAGTTACACACATTATGTTTGGTCAAGCAAACTGTCTCTAGCTTATATTCTTCTTTGCTTTGAAACATTATAACGCAGAGAGAAGTTAAAGAAGATAGAATGGCTATTTCCTAAACATTCTAATAGAAGATGGTAACAGCGACACCGAAATCCGAACACGAATTGGGCTAGTGAAAAAGTCCTTCCAAATGCTAAGTGTTGACAAGCATAAAACAGAAAAGAAGTGCCGGATTGGTACGTCGTATCCATCATCTTATCACGGTTTAGGGGGAAAACAGGGGGCAAAAATGACTCTGCAGAAGGATACTGAGAATTTCATGGATGGCGAGTAAGCCACTAAGAAATCTTTTAAAAATTGGCAACTAAAAAAATAGTTATCCTTATAATCTAGAACATACAGCTGGAGTTGCGATATACACATAATTAAGAATTAGAGATAGGAAAAAAATAATCCGTACAGGACATATTGAGGCCAAAACAGATAGGCGAAAGCAGCAAGCCATCTACCTTGTGGGACCGGGGTGAGGAGCTTACCAAATGCAGATTAAACACTGCCAAGAGCCTTAAGGTTTAAGAAGTTTCGGAGAGCCATGTCTCGAAGGGAGGTGGCATATAGAACTTCAAAATACCAAATCTCAATACGTGAATAAGGCCATGATGTCTTTATTTTCTTTCCGAAACAACGGACATTGTTTTATGCTTGATCATGTTTCTCCACAACTTCCGACCGCTTGTAGCTCTATGCAATGCTTGTCTTCTTACAATCCCTCCCACAACCCGTTATGTCATCCAATTCCACGACCCTGTTAGGCAAGTTAAACGCTGGTTACGTCTACCCTCATATTTCATATGTCCTGTGTGTACCAAATTCTCTAAGTAGCTTGATTTGCTTAATACATTTTGCCTTTCTTATATTTCTCCCAAGCCCTGTTCCGCCCTCCATTTACTGAAGCTAATTAAGCATATAATGCATTGTTTTCCTCCCGCCCTTCTTGCCTAGCAGGAGGAGGAGTCAGAAACGTATTGGAGCAGTACAGGGAACCGACCATTTTCGAAAACATCTGTAGAAGTTATGGCGTGGCTGGACATTTAACCGACAGACATTTGACCGAACCGACATTTGGCCGACGGACACTTAACCGAAAAATTACAAGTAAAAATAGTAACAAGCAATACTTTAAGTATTTTAATTAGCAGTATTGTAGAATAGGACTAATAATTACCAGTGAATTTCAAGTGATTAAATTACTAAATCTAGATTTAAAGTTAAGTTTTCTTATTTCAATATTTGCTTATTGAAATTAGTATTTAAAAAATATTTGATTGTATTTGGGTAAATGAAAATAGGACCTAATTATTGAAATTCGTATTTAACACTAAGATAAAAGCTGTTTCATTCCTTTAAGATAATGATCATTAAAAGCGACATTAAAAGATCTTTCATATTATAAAAGCTTAAGATTTTTACAGTAGTAAAATGTGCTTTTTCTGAAACTGCTTAACATCTTACAGTAATATTTGAAGTAAAATATAATATATAGTGAATAGATTAAAAAAAAAAGCCTGTCAAAAAACGAAACATTACAAATTAATACAGTAAATAAATATAAATACATGTAGCACATTAGGATAAAGTGTGTGACATACGTATAAGTACGCCATTACATTTTCGGCTAAATATCAATTCGGTTAAATGTCAGTCAGCTAAATGTCCGAGTCCCGGTTTTGGTGTACCAAAGTTATTTCCCTGTGTGTTTTAAGACAATTTTAGATTGTACAAAGAGGTTTCTTCTATGTGCCGTGTCCTCTTTAGGACGTATGTGTTCGTGTCTCTCAAAAATTTCCTGTCATTCGTAGCGCTTAATAAATTTTGTTATTTCTTCTACACCTCGTTCCGCCGTCCATTTACTGAAGCTCATTAAGTTGGTTATGCATTGTTTTCATCAGTCGCTCTTGCTTTTAGTCTGTCCTGTGAGTATCTGATTTTTTTCAAGCCCTCCTTCCTCATTATACAGGGTGTTCCGGAAGTCTTGGACACATTTCAAGGCCTCATGTCTGCTGAACTGTGAATGGTAGTAAGATGAAACTGGTACCATTTTAAAGCTAAATTCATTACGTTTTTTGTAATGCTAATGATTTTTTCATATATTCTTCAGATCCGATAATAGCGTTTAGTCAACCAGAAAAGGCGTTTTGCGCCCTTGAATTTGCAAAAACTGAATTATGGACACTTGTTCAACGTTTCCCAGGTCTACAGATCTCACACCCTGCGATTTCTTTTTGTGGATTTTGTGAAAGGACTGGTCTATGTGTCTCCCCTTCCAAAAGACGTGGATGAACTGAAGGCCCGAATAACGGAAACTGTTGCAACCATCGACAACGCAATGCTGGAACGCGTTTGGCATGAATTGGACTATCGGCTTGATGTGTGCCGTGTGACCAACAGAACACATATTGAACATCTTTGAACATTCCATGTAAAACTTGAGACTAAATTCTCTCAGAATATGTCAGGCGCGTTTTTATATCCTTAATAGTTTTCGAGATATTCAATGTCAAAATGTCCCAAAATTTTTGGAACACCCTGTATATCCCAGAAATCTCAACTGCTGCTTCTTGATGTGAAGTATTATTTTTCTTTTTGTTTCCATTTTTTTTCCATATTTGCTGACATATTCGGTCCATGTTATCCTCAGCATCATTCTGTAGAAGCACATTTCTGTTGCTTCAAGTCTCCTCTCCATCTTTGAGGAGATCATCCATCACTCACTGCCATGCAGGAGGGCAGATATGACATAGCAGTTTATTACTCCTTTCCTTACCGAAATTATCCTATTTCTTAGTTTCCAGGGTTATCTGTGAGTAAATGGACATAAGGCCTTTACTGAAATCTGACCTCCACACCCCAATAACATTTCCCCCCCGCACACACACACACTGATAACCCCGACACTATGCGCCTATCCTGTGTTAAATGCAAACATGTCAAACAAATCAAGTCAGTTGAAAAACAATTCAATAAAGACAAAAACAATAGAACCAACTTTCTAGCATGTTAAAAGTTAGCAATCTTCTAAGTGCTTCCTTTGTATGCAAGTCTTGGAGTAGGCAGACTGTATCTCCTGCAGAGGGGTAAGAACAACACACACACACAGACACATACAAACACGCATGCCCTGATGGAGAGAGACATAGTCTGAGAAAGAGTAACCACCTCTTGAATGGATGCATGGAAACTTGGGTACACACCAGACGAATACCAGTCTACTGCTTTCACCTTAATGTAAACGGGATTTATGTCTCTCCCGCCCCAAGATAGACGTTGAATAACAAGATAGATTGTGCCCTATATCTCTGGATGGCAACCAGCCTACAGCAGAAGGAAACGGTAACCAACTGCAGGAAATCTTCTGCATCTCCTGTAGATGGACCAGAACTCAATATCCAGGAGCACACAGACGCGCAAAATGTAGCTACCTTCCGGGTGGATACATACAAACATGGATAGCCATCAGATGAATATCTACCTTTATCCCTCACCTGTTTTCATCTTAATGTAAATGTCTCTGTTTCTTTTACTATTTATACATTTTTAGGCACGGTGGAGTAATGGATAGCGGCTCGGATTGAGGAATCGGGGAGCAGATTTCGAATTTCAGTTAAATTAATTGCATTAATTTACGTGCTAATATCCTTGGGAAAGTTATGAATCCTCTTCTCCTCCTCCACCAGCTATGAGTAAATAGCATGACAGACTGGATTCTATCGCCTTGGAAGGTAACCTTTTTAGGAGAATGTAACTATTGAATTACAAACCGGCCTTGTTGACATATCTTATATAGCTGCAGTACCTGTAGTGACCCTACGACCCTCATACTTCTCCAGCAATGAGTTTATTTGTAAGACATAACTAAACCATTATTATCTAAAAAAAATCTTCCAATCTAAATTGCGTATTCTCAATATGACGACCCACCTAATCTTCAGAGATGATGGCCGCCTACTAACGTTCCCTCCCCAACTCGCAACTCTTTCGTGCATAATCCCCAAAGGTGACTTGCCAGGACGGCTACGAACTTACCTGACTTGTTACACAAGTGACGGACGAACAATGTGCTTGTCACAACCTTGATGAATTCACACCGCTGTACCTTATTCCTGTGTACCACCATATGCCTTTTCAGTCCGGAGCAGGTTGTGCATATTTTGTCACACAGCATCAAGGCTGTGACACTCTATGTCTGGGGAATGTCAAGGGTGTTTTCTTTCTTTATGTGACTTCGCATGATTCACCCAGCCAGCCTTCGAAAGAAGAATGCGCTGACAGAAATCATATATCCAGTCCTTGATATCCTCAACGAGCCCATGGTTATCACCCATTCGAAGTCGCCACTTCAGCCATTTGTTTTCAAGACATTCTTCGAAGAGTTGACACCCGTCTCTTATTTGACCTCTCCATGAAGTTCTATCTAGGGCTAGCTTTTCCTAATAGTTAAAGTTTAATACCAGCTTTATTAGGTTGTTCTTGATACAGTCCTTGGATTTTTTCTTGGTTTGTTCTGAGTACGCTTTCCGATACCCAGCACACCATAAAAAATTGATTTGTGAATCTACTATACTGCATTCGAATTATGTGTCCTGTCAATCGCATTTGGACGTCCTGGGTAAGAAGATAAACTACGTCCAACAGCAAGGCCTCTGATCAGAAGGTTTTGGGGAGTGTGGAACCACCTCTTAATTGCTGGTGTTTTTCCAGGTCCACCCTGACCCGGGATGGTAGCACCCGTTAGGGTCCCTGCTATGGGCAAATAGTTAACACCCAAACTTTTGTAAAAATAAGTTTTAATACCAGAAATCCTTTGTAATAAAAACAATTATTACCAACAATAATTTTTTAAGGAAAAATTATTAACTACCATGTGAGAAATTTTAAAATTTTTTTACGAAAATAAAACCATCCAAGATTGTAAATTTCCTAAAAGAAGTTGGATTGTACTAAAAAATATGAGTAATTGAAAAATGGTTCAAATATATATGTATACATACACAACTTTTTTACCAAACTATCACTATGAATCTATTTCAAAATGTTGTTGGCATTAAATGACCCACTGAGGCTGATATGCCATAAAACAAAACAATCAAGCAATCATCGCATTTGGGAAGATGTTACAAGAATCTCTATATACAAAGATACATACAACAAAACATTTTCATATAACACCTAAGAGATGATGCATATACACCATTATAATTTGTAAGAAGTATGAAGGATTTGGATTTATTTCAAATGAGACTTCCTTTCTTATCACCCCATTTAGCCTCTGACTAGCTCTCCGTGAAAAACAGAAGTTTCGTTCTTAAAACATCCTTAGCGTCAAACTGATTGTGACGAAAGAGTTTGTAACATACGCTGCAAATTTGAGAAACTTGAGATAAAAAAATGTCTATGTGTTAGTTACTTTTTTTGTCTAATACTTGCTATGTCGCAGAAAATAGAACGTTTAAATGTTGCGAAATTTAGCCACTTCCAGAAGTGTTCCTGAGCAGAGTAAAAGCGAATGCTGGACATTATTCTTTTCATACCAAAGCAGATTCTTTTCTGGGAATAACTCTGAAGCAACAGCACACAGAAAGCTTTTCCACCAAGATAATATAAGCTACAAAGATTTATTGAAATATAAACTTATGAAAAAGAAAGTTCAGAAAAATCTTTTGGCTTACGGCTATATATATATATATATATATATATATATATATATATATATATATATATATATATATATATATATATATATATATATATATATATATATATATATATATATATATATATATATATATATATATATATATATATATATATATATATATATATATATATATATTAAGGCATGTCGGGCTATATGACAGTTCCGTATAAGATACTGGTTCGATTCCTGTGGGAGGACGAAAATTTTCTATGAACATTTATCGGACATTCAGGCCGGTAAATGTTGTTTGGTACTGTTTATTATAAAACAGACCATTTACTTAAATATTTGTATCTATAAAAAGAATGTATAAACATCAAAACGTATTAATGTATGTGTATGTATGTGTATGTGTGTGTGTCGGTTTGTGAGTGAATGAATTGCAATTAATGAGATCCAGGTAACTTACCACGTACATATGATCATTTCGCCCATGGCAAAGTTGTATTTTTCCTGCAAATGCATTTACTAAAATGAATAAAATCACACGTTACTTCACAGGAAATTCGAAAGGCAAAAGGAAAGAAATAAGGTAAAAAGTAAGAGGAAAGAATAAAAAGAAGAGCGAGTAAGATTTGGCCTATAATAGAGGAGGGAGTTGCATAGATATAGAGGGGTGAAATTAGTGCTTTTATAAAAAGATGTTAATATTAATCCTTTCAATGCCACATCTTTAACTATATAGTAAAAGTTACAGTAAAAAAAATTTAAGTCAATTTTTAATGTTTATATTATATATATAATATATATAATATATAATGATATATATAATATATATATATGTTATATATATATATTACAATATATATATAATATATAAAACATATATATATATAATATACATAATATATAACATTTATATTATATATTATATATTACATATATAATATCTGGATAAAATAAATGAAACAAAATTGGGTGTTGTTTTTTATGAAAGTATTTATTTCTGTGTTTTTGTATATATTTATTTATTTAATATTTCAGACCACCTAGGTCTTTCCTCAGAAATCAAATGAGATACTGTGTTTGTGTGTTTGTTTACAGCGTTTGTTTACAGCGTTTGTCGTGAAGCGTGCATGTCACGTGATGTGCAATGCGACTTTGTTTGAATTTTTGGCGGAAGACTGATGATAGTGTCTTAAATGTTGTTTAAAAGGTTTTTTGACCATAACTCAAGAAATATTTTAAGAAATATTTTTAACTGTTGAAATATTTATGTAGATTTAAAATATCCACGTGTTTGTTTACCGCTAGTTTATATGTGTCTAATTTTAGAATTCAGTATTTTTCTTTTTTTCTTCTTCGTATGTGTGTTGTACTTAAATTACTGTGTTTGTGTGTTTGTTTTTAGACTCGGACGACACGTGGTGTGGAACGCGATTGTGTTTGATTCTTTAACGGACAACTGGTGTTTTGGTTATTGTTTAAAAAGGATTTTTTACCATATCTAAAGAAATTATTTGAAGAAATATTTTATCTATTGAAATATTTATACAGATTTAGAATACCCAAGTCTTTGTTTAACCCTAGTTTATATGTGTTTAATTTTAAAATACAGTATTTCTCTTTTTTTCTTCGTATGTATGTAGTTCTAAAATTTGAGTCTATCAATATACATTTGCAATTATCTATCGAATGTCGTGGTCTATTGAAGTGTTCTGCTACTGGGGAATATGAATTATTTTGTCGTATGTCTTGTTTATGGTTGTTGAAACGAAGCCTAAAGTTAGTTCCAGATTCTATATATAATATATTACATATATTATATATTATATATATAATATATTTATATTATATATTATATATATATTTCATTTAATTATAAACAGTCTCATTATATCAATATAATATTAATAAATCTTCAAATACTATGTTTATGATTTAAATTATATCGTACTTATACCAATTTTTTAAAAAAATATGTAAAGGATTGAATTTAAATTATATTATTATTATTATTAAATATTAAATTATATTGAATTGTTTAGTATTAGAAAACCAATTAAATATAAAAGAAAATTCTATATACACAAAACATGTAACAGGGAGAGAAATATTTAAGTGTACAAAGAAATTCCACATCTCGAAAACAATTTAACATAGAAAAAATTTTACATACAGGGAAGATGTCACAATACAAAAAAAGCAAATATAAAAATTTCACATATAAAAATCTAAATGACTGAGAGGTGTGCGAGGTTCGGCTGTTAGTTGAAATTTGTTCCTATGGCGAGACTTGGAGTGTGGGGTTGAAATAATGTTAAGGCAGTTGTCCTTTTTTTCTTATGGCGACACGTGGATACCAATTCATTCTTTTTGTTTAGTTGAATATCTTTATATCTAAATGTAATGATTTTAATTTTCTCCTCCAAATATAAATTACATTTAGCTCTAAAGCTATTTGAATTCTGAGCAAAATGTATAAAGTGTTCAGGTCTTTTCCACTCAGTTCCCAAAATGTTTGGAGAGAACAGATTAGTATTTCAGTCTTGAGTTTGAAAAATAGTGTCTGTAGTTATAAATTCTATTTTTCATATATATATATATATATATATATATATATATATATATATATATATATATGCTCCTGAAAGATTTATTTCGGTTGAGCTCTCTGGGGAGGATGTGTGGGTTTGTAAACAGTGACTATTACGGCTAATAATGCAAGACTCTTCGGTAAATCGAATCGAGTTCTCTCAGTCACTGTGTGTTTATCTAAAAATAAATACGCTTAAATTCACCTTCTTCTCTGCCATGCGCCAATGGCTTCAGGGTAAAATTTCCGACTGACGCGAATTCATCCGGTTTTCGATTCTAGCCAGAGGCAACTGGACGTCTAGCCACACTGATGAGCTGTGATACAGCGAAACAGTCTGTTTGTGGATGACAATATATATATATATATATATATATACAAACATATATATATATATATATATATATATAAATATATATATATAAATACCAAATATAAATAGATATCCAAATATAAATTACATTTAGCCTTAAATCTACTCGGATTCTGAGCAAAATGTATAGAGGGTTCAGGTCTTTTCACTAAATTAACAAAATTTTTGGATAAAGCAGTTTAGTATTTCAGTCTTGAGTTGGAAAAAGAGTATCTGTGGTTATAAATTCTATTTTTCACACACACACCCACACACACACACATATATATATATATATATATATATATATATATATATATATATATATATGGGAGAGAGAGGGGGATGTGCGGGTAGGCTAAACTTTAATAAAGCGAAAAATAAAATAGAGTTCAAATTATGGTAGGCCCAGTTTAAATATCGTCTAATAGAAAACAAGAGAACTCAAGAAACAAAAAAGAAGAATAAATTTTAATAAGCGTCTTGTAAAAAAGAGGAGAGGATGATTAATTAATGAAAACAATCAAACTGATACAACCGAAACGGAGAAGAATCACATTTGAATAAAGATTATAGAGTAAATGATGAATAAAATGAAAAGTTAGAAACAAATCTTGATAGTGGGTGACTAAAAAGGATAAAAAATAATGAATGAAAGCAAATTACGAATCAATGACAAACAGTATGAATGAAAAACTATGAAAGAAAATAAGAGAAAGAAATGGTAGAAAAAGATGAAAATGATGAAAGAAGTAAGGTATGAAAGAATGAATTGTAAATAATGAGTAATTTAGAGAATGAATGAAAAAAGCAAAGTGGCGTATAAACGAACGAGTAAAAGAATAAATGTAAAAGAATAACTGAATCAATAAAATCAAACAATAATTCGAATAAAAAGGGAAAGAAAGAATGAATGCATAAAATGAAAAGGAGAATGAAGGAAGGAGGGAATTTCTATCTATAAAATGTGTGTGTGTTTGTGTAACGAATGCACGGCCGGGATTTTCTACGGATTTGCACCAAAATTTACATGCACATGCTCTACGTTTGTGGGAAGGCCAAGACCGACGTTGCATTTCCCAAATCCCATCGATAGTGGAAATAATCAATTTGTTCATGCGTCTACGGCAGTTTTCATGTAGTTTGCGGCCATTTTCTACTGGCCAGAGTGAGAACCTATACCTGGATGCCACGAATAGGCAGGAAGATTCTATTGGCCAGCGTGAGAGCCAACAGTTGACTGACACGAATGTTAACTAGCATGCAAAAAAAAATCGATAGCTGCATTCGTCACAAGTCGGAAGAATTTAAATCTGCATGGTACTTTACTCCAATTGGCTCATTCGCTTGCTTAAACTCAACGTTGATTCTGATTCTGAAGAACTCGGTTGGGTGTGAAAAATTATTTGTTGTTAACGTTCTTTTTTCATTCGGTTTTTCCAGTTACGAGTCCTTTTTTTAAAGCTGATCGTTTTGTGTTCATTTTGTTTAGTTCTTTTTTTGTAACAGATTTAATGTTTAGTATAGAACTTATAAAAAATTCGCAGTGTGAGATAGGCAAGAACTAAGGCATGTAGCAAAATCAGTACGACAAAGAGCACTCCTTTAAAGGCTAGGAAGGGCAAACATATTTTAAGTCAAGTGATAGCGATTGCAAGCACGTGCAACGCCGGGCCATGCTGCTAGTCAATGATAAAAAGGAAGATAATGATTACTGCTGGAATGAAAGAATAAAGGAATAAAATGAAAGAATGAACGAACGAAAATATTAGAATGAAAGAATGAATGAATCCAACAAATGAAGACTAACAGGAAAGGAATGAGTGAATGGTGAAATGACAGAATATAATGAATGAATGACAAATTAGAGTGAACGAGGGAAAGGAAAAGAGAAGAACTGGAAAACAATAATGAACGAAATAAATTAAAGAATAATTCGAATAAAAAAGACAAGAAAGAATTTATGATTGAACGAATGTATAAAAGTAAAGAATAATGAACGAACGAATGAAACAATAAAAGAGAAAAATGAATCAAAAGTCCCATGAAAGAATAAAGGGAAAACAATAAATGAGAGAAAGAATAATAGAAAAACAACGGATAAACGAAAGAATGACTATAAAAAGAATAATAACAAATGAAACAATAAAAAAAAGAATTACTGAAGTAAATAAATCAAAGAATAATCCAAATAAGAATGAAAAAGTACGATCGACGAATGAAAGAATGTATAGATGAAAAGAAGTATGAACGTGAGAATGAAATAATAAAAGTAAGGACTGAATAAAAAATCATTTGAAAGGGACAAGTATGAATGAAAGATCGAATGAAAGAATCAGCAAAATAACGTATAAACGTACGAATGAATGAGAAACATGAAAATTCTATTAACAAAAGAATGAAAAATGAATGAAGGATGTAATTATGAAAATGATGGAAAAGAAAAAATAGAAAAATGACGATAATAAAATATAAATTAAACTCAATTAGTGATGAAAGAAACGGAGTGAATGAAAATCAAATAGAAAAAAAAAACGAAAAATATTAAAAAAGAAAGAGATAAAATAACGGGTGCGTAATTTGAATTATTAAATTAATTAATATTAAGAGACAGAAAAAGTTAAATGATTCCTACCGCTTAAAGACTGTTGCTTGCTTAGATTGAACGCTTTTGTGTCTATCATCGTTAAAACTTTTCTGAAACTTTTTTTATGGCGGCAAGTAATCAAAAATATATTTTTTAAGATTCCCTAGTAAACTGCCAAATTCTGGTTCCAAAAAACGTCAATAATCAACCGTATTTCTTTTAATTAAGGAAGAGATCAATAAATGAATTACAATGCTACAAGACAAAGAAGACACACCCAAAGCAGTTTCTTCTATCAAAACAAGATTTCACATATTTTCCTTGAAACTTCCTGTGATTTGCTCGAACTGGTTTCATTAATTAGGCCCTCAAAAGTTTAGAACCATGTTAAAAGGACTCTTGAGAGCTTTGTAAAGATTTATTATAAAAATGTAGGAGGTTAATACGTACTTGGAAGTATATCAATATGGCTATTATCGTAAAACGCAGAAAGCACATGCACACACAGATAGATATGCACAGTCTTAAAGAAGTTACATAGAAAGATATATACATAAATAAATATATATATAGATACATAGATATATGTGAATATTAATATTATATATAAGATATGCACATTCTTAAAAAACATATATATATATATATAGAGAGAGAGAGAGATAGACAGACAGACAGACAGAGCTACATAGATAGATAGATAGATAGATAGATAGATAGATAGATAGACGGACAGACAGACAGATACCTGCTTACATATATGGATATATAGATATATATGAATATTAATAATATAAATAAGTAAATAGTTAGATATGCACGTTCTTAAAAATAAACAGTGTTATAGATAGATAGATACATACATACATGGATACATATATAAATAGAGAGATATAAAGTCTTATTTTAAATATATATATATATATATATGTATATACACAAGTCTAGGATTGGTGTATACGGAATAAATTCCAATAACCAACAATTACTATTCTTCAAAGAGTGCTCAATACAGAGTAGAGCATATATAATTGTTTATTTAAAAATTATAACATAAATATGTTATAAAATCACTACAAAAATAGCCATTTTGTTTCAACACCTCCGGTGTCTTATCAAGTGATGATGTTGAACATATATATAATTGTTTAAATATACAATTACATATATATATATATATATATATATATATATATATATATATATATATATATATATATATGAATGATAGATAATTGAAAAAAAACTAATAAATAATAAATATAATAATTTTTATTTTATTATTTTTTGCAGTAATTTATCATCATTACAGAGATGCCAATAGTCAAAAGAGCAAAAGGTTTGAGACTATGCGGTGCATAGTCTCTCAGAAAACAGGGACTTAGATTCTTCGAGGACTCGCTTACATTTGTTACCAAATAGGCAACTTTCATGACGAGAGATGTTTCGCTGGTATAGACGGAAATAGTAGTTTCTTTTGGCTATGGCGGCCGAATATGCTGCTGTGAACAATGGAGAGTATAGCGATTTCAGCTGGTATTTTCGAGAAGGGATTAAAGCGTCCATGCCGGCTTTGACCCAAAGAGAAACCTCATTGGCGCATGTTTCAATTAGGAGTTTGAAGATATCAGTCCAAGGAGTTAAGAAATAGATCCAATAAAGAAGCATATTGCTCGATTAGGCTAGGGAAACGAGTGGGGAAGTCCTTGATTTGGTTGAGTGATTGGGCAATGGAAAACTATTCTATCTGTATAGCGACAGCACGTGTATTGGTGGGCATTAAAGTCACTGAAGACAAAAATATTTGCTGATTGTCGGAGAGAAAATGACTTTTCTATAATGATAGTAATTGCGTCTAATATACTGCAGACTTGAGAAGAGAGGGAGCAATAAAGGAAAAAAAAGATGGCTAACAATGTTGAGCAGCGAAAGACGGAAGCACATGAAAGAGTAATCACTGACCTCTCTGAGACAATTCTCTGGACATCGGTAGATTATTCCGGATGTAAACACCAAGGTAATGCATGTGAATTGTGGAATATTTTCTGGTAAAGGGGAAGATGCCCTGGAACCAAGAATACATTGGTCTCAATAGAAGAATTCAAGTTGGTTTCGCAATGGGCAAAGGTATCTAGCGACCGTTCCAAGGGGAAGGATACTACGCTGCAGAAGATGGAAGGGGTACCACGAATATCGGAGAAAGAAAGATTGAGGTGAGTAGGTGTTTTTTGTATTAGCTGGTTTCGTTTTATTTCTTTTTGTTGTGATTTCTATGATTTGAGGAAAGAGGAAAAAGACAGCCATACTTATCACTATATGTCGTCAATCGCGATACAAACTAGTCACTGTGTAGCTGAGAGCGTAATATCATGTGGCATCAGGTTTACCCAACGGAAATAAATTCAAGGACAGCTACCCATGCGCGACATGTCACTACAGGTACCCCGATATTATGCGACTGTTAATCAGACTCTCTAAGAAAGCACAGTGAAGTAGTGGATAGCGGCTCGGATTGAGGAATTGAAGAACCGAGTTCGAATTCCAGTCAGATCCATTACATACACTTACGTGCTAATAACCTTGGGAAAGGTATGAATCATCTTCTTCTTCCGCAGTTTTAGCTAAATAGCAGGACAAACTGGCTAGAATAACGTAACACTGAATTCAAAACTGTATATATTCCTGGCTTAGCACATACTATGCAGCTAAAGATAGGATCGTTCTCATTGGCTCGATGATTGCGATTGTCGATGTTTCACGAATGATGATGATTAAGAGGCAAAGAAACAAAGAATAGAGTACTGAGCTGTTACATGATATCTGTCCTGCTGAGAGCCGAGTTCAAATTCTAGGCTGAACCATTACACTCATTTACGTGATAATACTCTTAGGAAATGTATTTAATCCTCATCTTTACCACCCCACGCCAGCTATGGGTAAATAGCTGAACAGACCAGGTTCTATAGCATTGAGCAGCAACCGATCTCGGATCAAGTAACTCTGAATTCAAAACTGTATATAGTCCTGGCGTAGCAAATACTATAGAGTTAAAAAAAAGGATCGTTCTCATTGGATCGATGATCCCGACTACGGTCGACAAATGATGATGAGGATGAAGTGCTACCAAAGATTTTGGGCTCCTAAAGACCAGTCGAAAGCAGCAGGCAGTAAACCGCCAACACGGTACCCTCATAATGGAACGACACGGCCATTGGTTGGTCTGATCACCAACGAATTAAGACAGTTTAATCATTGAGACCCTGAAAGGGGGGAAGAATAAAAAGAGAGAGAAAGATAAAGAAAAAAGAGAAATAAAGAAAAAGAAAAAAGAGAAATAAAGAAAAAGATAAAATCGAGAAAGAAAAAGAAAGAAAAAGAGAAAGAAGGAAAAAGGGAAAGAAAGAAAGAAAAAAGAGGAGGAAAGAAAAAAGAGGAGGAAAGAAAAAAGAAAAAAAGAGAACGAAAAGAAAGAAAAAGAGAAAGAAGGAAAAAGAGAAAGAAAGAAGAAGAGAAAGAAAAAGAGAAGGAACGAAAAAGAGAAAGAGAAAGAAGGAAAAAGAGAAAGAAGGAAAAAGAGAAAGAAAGAGAGAGAGAGAGCAGACAAAAGAGAAAGAAAAATTAAAGAGAAAGAAAGAGAAAGAAGGAAACAGTAAAAGAAAGAAAAACAGAAAGAAAAAGAGAAAGAAAGAGAAAGAAGGAAAAAGGGAAAGAATGAAAGAAAAAATAGAAAGAAAAAAGAAAAATGTGAAAGAAAAAGAAGAAAAAACAGAAAGAAAACCATATCTTGAACAAGGAACAATGGATTAACCTCTACTCATGTCCAATAGACATGGAAACAGTGTAGACCGGATGAAAGGTGAGCCAATCCACTCCTAATTAACCTGTAAAATAAATTGGGAAATAATTTATATTAAGTAATGAAGATTTGATGTCTACTACCAACTAAATAATCGTGGTTGTAACACTTACATTTTTTGCATTGATAAATAACAGTGGATAAGCATATTCTAAATTAAAGAGGTTGGTGGGGATGGTTGAATTAATAAATCCTTTAAGCATATATATATATATATATATATATATATATATATATATATATATATATATATACATACACGTATACAAGTGCTGAGGCAAGTATTAAGAGAGATATCAATAAACATTTAAGACTGGCAGGGACAATCAGGGCCGCTGGGCAATTGGGTGAATATCAGATCAAGAAAGATTTCGTGACGCCATCATTCCAGATAGGAGTCGGTATATTTAAATCAAGTCGTACTGGTCTAGGCGTATGATAGGATTGCTAATATATATATATATATATATATACCAGTTGTAAGAGCAAAATTGTCCAAATCGTGTAATAGCATAGGATAATTGTCCATACCACAAAATGTTTAATATCTAAAAACCAAAGATTTTCAGATGAGTCTTTTAACCATCTTGACACCATTGCCCATACCAAATACTTTCCATCGAAAAACAAGATCTTTTAAAAAAAGAAATTGAATGGACAATATTGGTACCGTTTTCAGAAATAGTGCATGTTTAGACTTTTTGAAATATATACTGCACACGTTATTCAGTCCGGGTTTTAGTACACATATTAGATGTATGGAATAAATTCCCGCGAAAAAGACGGTCGTAATTCTATTTTCGGCCAAGAACATAGGGTATGTTTACTCACACGTCATGCTTATCACTTTTGAAATACTCAAGGAAAAATCTATTCAAGACGGGAGATATGATTTATAAGGAGTGTTTCCAGAGAAAACCAATTTTGACCTGGGAATTAAATCATACCGACGACAGTATTACCCGAAAGGAATAATAATAATAATAATAATAATAATAATAATAATAATAATAATAATAATAATGTGAAGAAGAAGAAGAAGAAGAAGAAGAAGACGAAGAAGAAGAAGACGAATAATAATAAGGTGAATAAGATGAAGTAAAAGAAGAAATAGAATAAGACATTAATATGAAGAATAAGAAGACGAATAATAATAAGAAGAAGTCTAATAATAATAATAATAAGAAGAAGAAGAAGAAGAAGAAGAAAAAGAAGACGAATAAAAAGAAGTCGAATAATAATAATAATAAGAAGAAGAAGAAGAAGATGAAGAAGACGAATAATAATAATAAGAGGACAAATAAGAATAAGAAGACGAATAAAAAGAAGTCGAATAATAATAATAAGAAGAAGAAGAAGAAGAAGAAGAAGATGAAGAAGACGAATAATAATAATAAGAGGACAAATAAGAATAAGAAGACGAATAAAAAGAAGTCGAATAATAATAATAATAATAAGAAGAAGAAGAAGAAGAAGAATAAGAATTAAAAGAAATAAGAGAAGAAAAAGATGACTAATAATAACAATAATAATAATGATACTAATACTGCTACTACTAATAATAATAATAAGAAGCTGTACTGGTATGTAATATCAATCCTCCTGGATATGTGCCTAGTAGTGCATGCTGGACAATTTCCTGATAGGGGAAGGGGATAATTCAGGAATCAGAGTTGTGGCTCTACCGAAATAGTCTCTAAATGGCATGGACGGAATCTGAAAGCTCCAAAGATGTTTTAATGAATGTTAGAACAAAAAGGAACACATGTACTTTCCCCCAGAAAGAATGGTTTGAACATTCTTACATACATACGCGTGTAAAGATGTCTAAGAGAATTTAACAGTTGCAGAAAAACTGAGAGAGAAAGACAGAGAGAAAACATTCAGTATCCCACTTAAAGAGATTATGTAGATGCATGGGGGAAGATGCACTGTGAGCCGTAGCAAGAGGACAACACAATACTAAGTTGTACAACATATAGGAAGTTGTGGAGATGCGGTGATTACTTCAAAGTCGTAGCATGCAATGAGAGCGTTAATCTGGAAACGATTTCAGAACTTAAAAAAAAATCACTAGTAAAGCAGTAGAAACAGGTCGTTTGAATAACTCTCACATATTTGGTTTCATTAGATTACGTTCCAGTCGCAATATAATATGATTTTTTGGTTCCTAATCGGCGCACAAGGAAAGATAATAGAAGTTAAAGCGAATAGAATTGTAGGAGCCAGTATTCTTTGAGGAGCAGCGTGCAAAGATTTCTGGTACTCGCATCGCGCAACGGAAGAAATGTGTGTGTTTTCCTGCAGAAAGACAAACAAATCAACAGATGACACAAGAATACAATTCCGCACGAAAGAGTAAAAACAAAAAAAGAAAGAAAGAAAGAAAGAAGCTGTGAAGCAAACGAAACTAAGAAAAAGGTTGAAATGAAATATACAGTGTGGGATCAATATGTGGGAGCGAGGAGAATGACATTTAAATTCGTTTCAGGCTTGAAGGAAGGCGCCGTGTCGTAGAGCAACAATTAACATGCTCCAGTCGCAGGTTGCTACAAACTCCGTTTTCTCGAAATGTAAGAATTAAAGCAAAAAGGCTGTAGGGAAAGGAAAGAAAAGAAAAGTAAATTTATGGAAATCTCGAGAAAGAGAAAACCATAGTAAAGAGTTGAACATTTCCTGATACAAGAAAAAGAGGGGAAGAAAAGAGAAAAAAAACGTATGAAAAATAGATGAAGATTATTTTTCTTTCTTCTTTTGGGCCATTTAATTCCGAAATTTACTTTTATTGTATTGCTTGTTCCGTATCCACACACACACACACACAAACACACACACACACACACACATATATATATATATATATATATATATATATATATATATATATATATATATATATATTTTAATATATTTCCATGTAATAATTTATTTCACCATAGCCCTTTTCAAGGACGCTTGATCATCAGACATCACTTCCAAAAGGTGAAACGAAAAATGAAATGAACATTTACACTTTTGAAGGGGAGCATTAACTTTATGTAATTTAATAAAGAGGGTAGTGAGGAGTGGTGAGAGAGACATGATCGAGTTTAGAGAGTGTTTATTTTAATATTTTTATCTATCATACTTAGTATTAAGGGAGGAGGGACCAGATATTGACCTATTTAATCGGTTAATTTAACGAAAGTGATATATTGAAAGGGAAGGGGGAGAAAAGAGAAAAATAAAAAGATAAAAGAAAGAAAGAAGGGGGAAGTAAAGAGAAAGAAGCTGTAATTAGATTTTACGAAGGAAGAGGAGGGGTGGTAATTTTTAGCAATTTATGTAAAGAAAAACAGATTTTAATGTTTGATAATAATTTAAATGTTTAAAAATCACCGAATAAATTAATTTGATGTGTGATAGCAATTTAAATATTTAACTCTTTTACAAATAGATTAGGGATTTAATATGAGTTAAATAGTATATTTGAAAACACATTCATAGAAAGTACATTAAAATTTTAAAAAAATATATAGTTTACTGATAGATGATTTTAATATTGTAAATGATTGTTAAGGTAACATCTCTATCAGTTTGAATCTAATTCATGAATGTAATTTGTGACTAGTTATAGATGGGTAATCGGTTTTATTTAAATACACACACACACACACACACACACACACACACACACATATATATATATATATATATATATATATATATATTGTAAAAATATATTGTTTTCTATTTTTTATTTTTTAACTAAAATGTATAGCTGAAAATACTTTTTTTCAGAAATGTAGTTATTGTATTATTATTATTATTATTATAAATTATTATTATTAATATTTCTACGATAGTCACACTATCTACCAAATCTACAGGAAGACCTATGGAAAGTAATGAGCTTTATGTTAATATTTTATTATTTTTTTGTAACATTAGATTTACATGGACAAAGTTCTTAGTGTGTAAGCTGTACTTATTAAACCAATTTTTCGTATTTCTCTTAAGTTTTGATTTCCAGTTATTTTGTTTCAATGTGTTGTTGTGTTCCTTTTTTATCATTCCAAGCGCACCTACTATGACTAGTACTATTCTTGTTTTAAATTACCACATTTTTTTCTATTTCGATGCCCAGCTTTTTACATCACTGCTATGAATAATGAAGAGTGTTCTCCCCTTGTTTTGTTACTCTTCTCTTTGGGAGAGCTATTTCTGTTCACTGAGACTATAAAAGGACATTATATCGAACCTTTTATTCTCAATTGTATAAAGCTTTCTTAAAGCCTACACCTAAGCGTACGTTTTTCTCCTTATTCTTATTCATATTATTCTTGTACTTAATTCATGTAAGAAATACAGATGAAAATTTTATGAAATAAGGTCAAAAATAGATGAAAGTTAAGTGAGAGTTGGAAGCCAAAAAATTACTGAAAAGGTAAAGAGCAACAAAAATGGCATATAGGTGAACATTAAACTTGATAGACGAAAAGGATGAAAAATAAAATAAATTTATAAGAGAGAGAGAAATATGGATAAACCATAGATGGGAATTATGTAAGGTAATTAATGTTTGGTCATGGGATGTGCTTGTTCCTCGTTCTTTTGCCTCCCATATCTATGTTTTCTTTTGTGTACGAAGCCAGACTTCGTAAATATCTAAATTCCTGAGCTTGTGTTTTATAATTAGCTGACAAGCGAATCTGACAAGAATTAATATTTTTTTGCATTTGGATCAATATTTTAAGTTGTGTCCGCTTTAACATTATCCAGATAGATGTCGTACCAATTAATCTGTACATTTTAATATCTTCTTTCCAGTGTCAATGTCCTCAGCCCCAGTTGAGTCATAGTAAGCGATGCTTTTGAGTAAATAACCATTTTCTTGATAATCTGTAACGAAGCTGCGTCAAAGTCTACATTAACAGGTGAACAGTTCAATGAAGTAAAAGAAAGTGATCGACACAACATATTGCATTTGATGCAGTATATCCTTTGTTGGGTAATTGCCAATTCTAAGATACTAAGACTCCCAAGTCGGCATTTATGCTGACGACACCACAAGTTACTCCTGCCTCAAACACAAATCTAATGATGCTGACAAAGTTAACCTGGCAGTTCAAATAGAAAAGGTTGTGAACTGGGGCAAGAAATGGATGGTTAACTTTAACGCCTCTAAAACAAAACTACTTTCTATTAACCACCACAAGGATCCATCCCTGCATCCCATTAGAATGTCTGAAGACCAACTTCTCGAGAGCTCCTCTCTGCGGCTGCTCGGTCTCACGCTGTCCGCTGACCTGAGATGGAACAAATACATCGAGTCAGTTGCATCATCCACCGCAAGGAAAGTTGATTCCCTGTGCTGAGCCAGGAATTTTTCTCCCCGGAACCGATCCTCCAAATCTATAAATCGACCATTCGCCCTTGCATGGAGTATTGCTGCCATATATGGTCTGGAGCCCCTGCTGTTTGCCTCAGGGTTACTGATAAGATCCAGAGACGGATATGCAATGTAATTGGCCCTGATCTGTCATCTCGACTGCAGTCGCTCTCTCACAGACGCGACGTTGCCTCGCTCTGTCTTTTTTACAAATACTTTCACGGTAATTGCTCCGATGAGCTGCTATCGCTTGTCCCTAGGCCTCATGAATTTAAACGTCCTACGAGGCTGGCATCCCGTTCCTACCCCTTCACCGTTGAAACTGTTAGATGTAGACGTCTCTTCTACTCCAATAGCTTCATGTCTCGCACATCTCGTCTGTGGAACTCCCTTCATTATTCTTGTTTCCCTCACAAATACAATCTCCAACTATTTAAGTGTAACGTCAATCGACATCTCCAGTTGCCTTGATCTATCCACTTCCCTTCTCCACATCCTTTCACCTTTCATTCCTATCTGCTCTCGCTCCAAATCTTCTGTAACCCCCTTGCCTTGATCGATCCACTATCTTTCTCCACATCCTCTCCTTTACCACTCCTATCGTCTCTTCCTTCAAACCTTCTGTAACCCCTTGCGTGCTAGTGGCTTGGAGTGATAAGCTTAAAAAAAAATATCAGTACATATACATTTACGTGTATTATTTTCATAACCAGGTGTTGTATGTTTAGATGTGTGGGTGGTGAAATGGATAATGAATCATAATTTTTAATCGGACAGCAGAGTTCTAATTCCAGTTTGCTTCGTTATATTCACTTACATGCAAATACACTTGAGTGAGGTATGAATCAACGTCTTCGTCCCCATAGCTATGGGTTAATTAGTAAGACTTGTATCAATAAATATTATTATTTACCCTTCCAAAATATCTTAAAATCTAAAAAATATTTTCTGGTTTTAAATAACCTGCAAACACTTGATAAGTTGAAGGAAACGAATCAATCAATCGATCATTATAGGAGAATTTTGTTACACTAATGATGGCCCCCAAATTTGGTAAGTAAAACAAAAACAAGGAAAAGTAAAGGGCTCCCCCGTGAAACACTGAAAATTACCGACTGAAGCGGAACCCCACCCGTGTTCAGAACACCTGCTAACATCATCTATTCTATCCTTAATAAATTATGTGCGTCTTCTCAAATAAGATATGAAGGTGGAGCCATGTTAATAGCAGAAATCGATAGGAAATTACATGAACTTTTGAAGACAGAGGACAGCGTGAAGACAGGCCTAAACGAAAAATGCGAAAACGAAATCCGAAGACGCATTGGAAAAGTGAAAGAAGCCTTCCAAAATCTAAGCAAAGTATAAAAAAAACTAGAAAATTTCGTTAGAAACAATGAAAGGTTGCTGAACTGTTTGCTATCTCAGTCTTGGAATAAAAGTGAATATTGGACATCTTCATAGATGAAATGAAGGCATGAGGTAACAGAAATGTGGTTCGACAGAAGAATGCCATGAACCTGCGATTAACGAAGATATTGACAAGAAAAAGAAACAAAAATAGACTTATAGATAGAATCAGAAAGAGACAATTAAAATATCACGGACACCTGACGAGGTAAGAGAACATGGATAATTCGACACTCATAGAATATTCCGAAGGCAAGAAAGACAGAGAAAAGAGTGAATAATTTTTCTAACGAAGCTTGGTTGTCAGAACAGAGACTAGATGATGGATAGCCAAAATAAAACCTACACAGAGATACAAAGAACACATAGTTGTGGATAGCCATGATCTCACGCTTTCTGACGTGATACAGCACATAGAAGACGATGATATCGAAACTGTTTTTATTGTCTAAAAAACAAAATCATATGCAACATCCAAAGAACGTACCATGTTTTTGATAACTTAAATCATTTCAGCTTGAAACTTTCGTACATGCTGACATCTGTCATGTGCCTATTAAAACATCTCCATTGTTTGTTTAACTATGACGTAACATGTATGTTATCCGAGTAAGAGTTTGTAACGCAGGATACAACAAGACAATAAGCCATTATCCCCAAAGTATATAAGGATGTAACTGAATTATTTCTTTCTTTCAATCAATGAGGAGCCCTTGCAATGTTTATATAAAGAATGTGTCGATCACTCTTCTCTTAGAAAACATTTTCCGTCTTGAAAGATGGAGGCTATTCTAGGCTGGAACTCCATGCATCATCATCATCAACATCTACTTATAGTTTGTTTCGAACATTAAAATAATAAAGGAATTAACCGTACTCCGGATCATCGAGTCAATACAAACGATCCTTTCTTTAGCTGCACAGGGCTACATACTGTTTTCAAATCAGTTTTTCTTCTCTGAAACTGGTTGCTACACAAAGCTATCATCATCATCATCATCATCATCATCCTTCTACTTCCCTGTAGCCGGGCGGAACTCTATTAGCAATACCTCTCCACACTGTTCGGTCCTGAATTGCTGTTCCCGGATCCCCAATGTCCAACCCTGAGTCCATAGCTATGGTGTTAAGGAAAGTCGATTTTCGTGAGAAGACACTTCCAGAATGATTCCATAGGAGTAAGGTTTAGACGATTTCCTTATCCTCTCGTGGCAGTGGCCTGCAAACTGTAATCGTTTTTGTTTGAGTTTAAGAAAGATTGGTCTCAGTTCTGCGAAAATTATGTTAAGATTTGCATGGGATCTCCATCTGATGTTCTGGATTTTTCTAAGTAGATTTGTATATGTTCCATCCAGTTGTTTTTCAAGACAAACAGATAATCCCATTGAAACCAGTCTCCCCTCGTATTTACCCATATCTTGCAAGGGAGATTTAGATTTATACCTTTCACAAGGTTGTTAGCACGGAAGCGAATGTTACGACAGGAATTCGAACACGGTTTTCAGATTCCACAATCCGAACCGCAATCCATTAATCTACCGTGATTAGGGGTTAGAAGAAAAGTCTTAGAAAAAAGAAGAAAACCAAATGAGAGAAGTAAGTGTTAAAAGGGAAGTGAAAGTATGAGGGAGAAAAGAGAAGAAAAGATTTAGAAAGAGAGGAAAAGTATATGTGAGACGTAAGTGTTAAAGGAAAGTGAAAGTACGTGTGAGAAAAGACGAGAAAAGTCTGAGGAAAGAGTAGAAATTATAAGAGAGAAGTAAGTGTTAAAAGGAAAGTGAAAGTATGAGGGAGAAAAGAGAAGAAAAGATTTAGAAAGAGAGGAAAAGTATATGTGAGACGTAAGTGTTAAAAGGAAAGTGAAAGTATCCGGGAGTAAAGAGTAGAAAAATTTTTTAAAAAGAGATGCAAAATTTTAAAATGAAACAAAAATACATTTCCGTAAGAAAAGAAAAAAAATGAAATAATTTAACCGTGAGAAGAGAAAATCTGGTAGAAAATAAATGTGTCGTGTCCCTTCAGGACATGCCGATCATGGCTGGCCTTTTTTTTTTAATAAATATTGTCTTTTTGTTATTTCCACTAAAACATTTTCTACCAACCATTTACATGAGCTCGCTAGTTGTTTTCCTTTGTTCGACTTGCCTTCAATCGGTGCTGTGTGTACCAACTTTTCCAAGCCCGCTTTCCTTATTACGTGCCTTAGATATTTCATCTGTCTCTTCCCGATGTTAAATGTATGTTTTATTTCTATTTTCTCGAAAACTTCGTCGTTGCTCACATGTTCGGTCCATGTAAATTTTTTTAAGGAAATTACCCTAAGCAAGGCGGGAGTGCCAGTAGCACGCAAGGGGTTACAGAGAGTGAGAGTAAGCATAAAGAGGAGTGTTTGGGAAAAGGATAAAGAGAAGGACAGGGATCAAAATCAAGGCGACAGAAGATGTCGACTGACATTACATTTGAATATTTGAATATTATAGCTATCATGGAAGCAAGTGATAAGAAGGGAGTTCCATTGACGGAAGGTGAGAGACAAGAAGCTGTTGGAGTAGAAGAGGTGGCTACATTTAGCCGTTTCGTCAGTAAAAGGGTGTGACCGAGATGCCAACCTAGTAGCACGCTTAAATTCATGCAGTTTGGGAACCAGTGAAAGTAGTTCGTCGGGGAAGTTGCTATGAAAATACTTTTAGAAAAGACAGACTTAAAAACACAGAACGTCTGTGAGATAGCGACTGCAGACAGGAGGCATCTTTCTGTAGAACAATTTCCCAGTTGCTTCAGGGCACTTCTTCATTTGCGAGGCGATTGTATAGCATTTATTGCCATGTAGGAGGACGACAAAGTTAACTTAGCTAGGGGATGTATATTCATTGATCTATTTTATTTTTTTAGTTTAATTCCCCTCCCCTGTTATATGTCCAGAGATGTCAGGTGGATGGGGGACGCTTTTCGTATTTTCTTAGTTGTTGATGGGTTCGATTGAGTAATGTGTTTCAGTGAGTGGTTGGACCAATGACTGTTTTAAATTATTTAAGTCCCTCATTAATTTCGACAAGTTAAGTGCCGTTTCTTTCAAAAATAAGGATTGTTGGAGGGTGGGGGTGTTATTAACACTATTTTGTATAGTTTCGTGTAAATATATATTAAAATACATTGTAAATACACACTGGTTGAGATTTTTACATTGTTGTTTGTATTCTCATCTCCCCACAGACAGAAATGTTACATATGGGACTAGTTAGGACTTGATAGAGACTTGAGGTATTATGGTGAATGTAGTAAGATTGATAAAGAAGTATATGATTCTTTTGTTGAATGTTGTGCTATGTTTGGGCCAGTAATTTTAGTTAGTTAAACGGTGGAATAATGGACAGCGACTTGGATTGAGCATTCGGAGAGCCGAGTTCGAATTCCACTCAGATCCCCTACATTCACATATGTGCTAATACCTTTGGGAAAGGTATAAATTCTCATCTTCTCTCCCGCGCGGGTTAACTATTTATAGTGAGGATGAACGTGGGAGCACCAACAATTAATAGGTCGTTCCAAACTCCTCAAAATCACCTGATTAGAGGCCTTTCTGTCGGATGTAGTTTATCGTCTTACCCTGGACGCGGATGTAGTTTATCATCATACCCAGGACGGGGAACATTTCTGTATTTTGCACAGAATAAATATCACTCTATTGAAGGACCGATATTATGAAATGGTTCGGTATACTTTTCGTCGTATCTAAGGGAAAATTCCGTTTTTTTGACACTTTGCTTGTCTACTTGATAAAAAAAAATATTAACCAAAGTAATTGAAATTAGGTAAAAAGATGAAAAACATGTTACAAAACAGGCGAACATTACGTGAGTAATGAAGAATATAGAAGTTAAAAACTTTTGCAGAATAGAAACGCAAGGGAAATGAAGAGATGTAAAATGCGTAATTCGGAAAAAAAATGTGTAAATTACGTGAGAAATTAATAGGAATTTGTTGAAAATTACGCGAGAAAGAAAAAAGAAGTTGACATTACGTAGCGGAAGAAAATCTAGGAAAATTAATGGAAATTACAAAAGTGAAGAAGAGAAAGGACAAGAGATGGAAATTAACTGGTTGAAGATGAACGAATGAACAACTCGAAGCTGTAAATAAAGAAACATTGCTCCGATGAAGACTTCGTCAAAATGTTGGAAATTCTGCTCGCCTTCTATCGTTTCGAGGCTTCAATATTTTTACCCTTCGAACCTTTTTGAAGCCTTCCTTTTTTTTTGGAGCATAACTTTATGCAAATCTGTTTGTGAACAAGTTTGTGGGTGAGATGAATGGAGTGTATATTTAATAATTTGGAGATTTTCTTATGTTTATTTGATACGGCTATAATTTAGCTAAGTTTTATATCTAATTTGAAAAGTAATCAATGAACTGACACACCACAATTCTTCAAATAAAATGTTAGTAAAGAAACACACTTAGAGACCGAAAAGAGTAATAACACCTACTAGACGTGAGAAATATATTTTCTTTAAAAATTATTTTATAGAAAAAAGTATTTTTTAAAAATTTCTATCAAAAATATACTGGCTGCTGGCCAATGAAAACCGAATGTTTCCTTATGAGGAAACGACAATATTACCATCACTATCACAATTCCCAATATATATATTTAAATACTGTGTACATACAGACTTGCATTAAAAATGTTACGACTTACTTATCCCTGCGGTTAATATACGTGTTTCTTTAGATTATAACCAGTTTTTACTTAACTGACTGTGAAACAATGCAGTGTACTCAAATTTTTTATTTTTTAAATGCTATTTTAAATTCTAGCTTGAGCTTCTCTGCCAGGTTTGGTGGACATTTTACGAATGGAACATACTACTACAGCCATAAAGGTCCAAGAAAATCTTTTCCTCGCCATCGCAATGCTGGCACTTAATCTTTTTTTGATCTTGCGAAGAAAGGGAGTGAATATTATCGATGAAAAGGCGCGTAATGTTTTTGAAATGTTTGTATACAAGATAACCGGCAATCGGAACAACTGGCACTTGGACAAAAAACGATAACAGTTTGGTTGAGCAAGTCACGTAGTCCCCCCCACTGATATTTAATAACATCCTGGTTCCTGTAATTAACAAATCCGGTCCGTCGACAACAATGGCGTTCGAATAATGTGATTGTGATTCAGGAATACTGATAACTTGTTTCGCGGGGATAACTGATTGTCGGAAAATTGCTTGCTGCCAAGGATTCCTTAGCCTTTTCCAGTTTTGTTTTTTTTCTCGACCTTTATCTCATGAAACAGCCAATACATACAGAAGGAAATCATCAGCGAGTATCGCAGATTTATATAGTTAATGAATGTGCAACTGTTGTCCTGAAATTTCAGTACAACACAGAAGAGGCCAGGGATTACTGACAGTGAAAAAGAATGAGAAAAATTTAGTGAGGAGAAAGGCAAAATTTAATCCTAGAAATTAAGTGCCCTATATACTAAAGTATAAAGTTTTAGAAAGTGCATTAATTATGAGGGTGGGTTAAAAAATAATTCAACTTGTATTATTTAATGACAAATAAATAACACACCAAACATATCGTACATCAAGATATAGCTAGTCATTCCAGGGACACATCCCTACTTCTCAAGATGGCCACCACTTCTTTCAATGGCAGTACTCCACTTCGGATTGAGGGCATGTATACCAGCTTCGTAAAACATAACTGGCTGCTGAGAAGAGGCCAGGGATTACTGACAGTGAAAAAGAGTGAGGAAACTTTATTGAGGAGAAAGGCAAATTTAATCCTAGAAATTACATGTCCTATATACTAACGTATAAAGTTTCAGAAAGTGCATTAATTATGAGGGTGGGTTAAAAAATAATTCAACTTGTATTATTTTATGACAAATAAATAACACACCAAATATATCGTACATCAAGATATAGCCAGTCATTTCAGGGTCACATCCCTAGTTCTCAACAATGATCACCTTCTCTTTCAATGGCAGTATTCAACTTCGAAATTGAGGGCATGTATGCCAGCTTCGTAAAACTCAACTGGCTGCTGATATAGACAATTCTTTACAACAGTTTTCACTTCTTCATCGCCACTTGACTTGGTCCCCTCAGATTTCCATCTCTTTTCTTCCATAAAAGACGCACCGAGGGTTAAACTTGACTCGTGCATACAAAAGAAAACTGGCGGGAATGACAATCGCCATATCCCCCAGATCTCGCGTCTTGCAACCATTTCCTCTTCAAAAATCAAATCCCAAGGTTTTAAGACGTAGAGAAAATCCAAGAGAATGTGACGAGACAGATGCCACTAAGCAAAAATTAGTACCAGAAATGCTTCCATCAACTGAAACGACGCTGGATAAAAGTGTGTGGCTAGAAAGGGACTACTTCGAAGGAGATTTAATGCAGTATTAATAAGTGTTGTAGATTTTTTTTACAACACTATTCCCGATACATTTGAATCAGACATCGTGTAAGGAAGCTGTGGAGGGACATTTTCTTCTATTACCTGTAGAGTTATAGTATTTAAAAATAAAATAGCATTGGATATAATTTCCTTCTTAGATTAAAAATTCTGATTTATTCTTAACTACATGACGAGTCAGAATTAACTACCTTAGAGAAAGCAACGGGTATTCAGTCCATTATTTTTCCCAAGAAGTCACCATTGCTTTACTCAACTTTTCTTTTGTATGCACGAGTCAAATGTAATTTGTTTTGTTATATATTAAATAAGGAATACAATCAAATAAGATACAGCCATACATCATAGGGTCACATCCCTACTTCTTAAGAGGGTCACCACCTCTTTCAATGGCAGTGTTCCAACTACCAATGAAGATATAAGAATTAAATATGTACACTGACTGATCAAAAAGTATCGGACATATTGCTACGGTAATGGAGATAAATTACGTAATTTTGAAGCCGTTTGGCACAGACTGATCCTGAAGTCTGTCGCGCATACACACTAAGATATAACGTTGTCACTCGTTTCCCTTTATTTATTGCAATGTCTGAATGTGTAGAGTGTGGTCGTTTTACAATTCCACAGAGGATCCATTCGTGATCATGATTTGTGCAGCAGTTATTTAGCAAAGTACAACATTCCCTACGTCCGACAGACAACGTATTCCGCAAATCTCACCCCTTGAGAACTCTCCCTGTTCAAAAATCGAATCCAACTTGGAAGGAACAATATTTTAAGACGTGAAGGAAATCCAAGACGCGGCTATCTGCCTACTATCGCAAATATTAGTTCAAGAAATGCTTTCATCAACGGAATCGACGCTGGACAGTGTCTGTATCTTCCGAAGGTGACTACTTCGAAGGTGATTAATTACTGAATTAATATGTGTTGTAGTTTTCTTTTTACAACACCATTCCCGATAATTTTAATCAGACATCTTATAAGGAAGCTGTGGAGGGATCCGATGCAGTATTTTCTGTGGATGTTATCGTATTTAAAAAATAAAATAGCATTGGATATAATTTTCATCTTAGATGTAAAAATTGACATTTATTCCTAACTACGGGACTAGTCGGAATTGACTACCTTGGAGATGGTAACAGGGATTCAGTCCACTATTTTTCCCAAAGAGTCACCATGGCTTTACTCACATTTCTATTGTATGCACGAAATTGAATCAAATGTAATGTAATTTGTTTTGTTATATAATAAATAAGAAATACAATCAAACCTATCCTGAATCTAAATATAGCTATATATCAGCTTCGCAAAAGTCAACAAACTGATGATCTAGACATTTCCTTAAAGCAGTTTCCAATTCGTAATCACCATATATTGTGTCTCTTGTTGCTTCTATCATTGGACCAATGACATAGAATTCTGAGTGGTCTGTCTTTCCTTGTCATTTGTCCCATAACATGTGTGACAGAACGGATTCATATATTTCCAAAGTTTTCTTTTTTCCAAAAAAAAACAATGCAACGCCTTCGGCAGGAAATTTGAACTCGACACGCTAAATTTGAACTCGACACGTTAAATTTGAACCCGGCTCGCTAAATTTGAAACCGACTCGCTAAATTTAAAACCGACTCGCTAAATTTGAATTCGACACGCTAAACCCCATTTTACTAACCGACAATGGCTACGCTACGAGCACATCAATTTACGCGTTATGTCAAACAAACAAAGTCGCTTACTCATTCCATAAGAATGTTTTACTGTATGTCAAATTACATTTATCTTGTCATAGCAAGATGGTGATACCAAAATGAAAGAATTATAATGGGACATGTTAGGAGCCAATATAGAGAAGCTGTGGTCTTCTAAGTGAAAATGATCTGGTTATTTTATAAAGTGGACTGTACATAAAAGATCTACGATATCAAGTTTAAAGAGTGTTTGGCTGACAGATGGAGAAACGAAGCCATGCAATATAATTCATCCAATGTAGCTCGACATTTCTCATTAAGTATTGCAGTTACGATATATCATTTTCAGGCTAACTGACGCCTTTCTCTTTCAGACGTTTAGTTAAAAAAAAAGACGTATTTCCATTGTAATCTTTAACCAATTCTCTCAAAATGTTGCATCTTTTCTGTTTGCATTTGTGATCAGGAAGCGATGCCTAGCAATAAAGTTCGTCCAGTGTGGTTCTACATTCATTACTTAGTATTACAGTTAAGAAATGTAATTTTCCGGCTAACTGACGCCATTTTCTTTGAGACTTTACTTAAAGTGGGACATTTATTTACATTCTAAACATCAGCCAATGTTTAGAATATTTCGCAAATTTTGAGATTTACATCAAGAATTCAAAACCCAGCAATAGATTTAATCCAATGTAATTTGGTTTATGTTAGATAATGCCGACAGAGTTTTAATCCTGGTAATATTTTTTTTAAAAGTATTTCTGGTAATATTTAAAAAAAAAATGTTTGTTGGTAATAATGTATTGATGGTAATAATTTTTTCTTTGAAAAATTATAACTGATAATATATTTTTATTTTTTTTGCAAAAATGTACTGCTGGTATTAAAACCTATTTTTACACGTTTTGACCCCAGTTTGTTAGTTAACTATTGGTCCATAGCTGGGGCCCTAACGGGTGCTACCACCCGGGTCATGGTGGACCTGTGTACCAGCAATTAAGAGGTGGTTCCACGCTCCTCAAATCTTTCTAATCAAAGGCCTTGCTGTCGGATGCAGTTTATCCAACGTAGCCTTACATTCATCATTAAATATTACTCTTAAGAAATGTAATTTTATAGGGAACCTTTTGCTTTCTGACGTTCAGTTAAAGAAGGACATTTATTTACATTGTAATCTTTAACCAATGCTCTGAACATGTTGCATCTTTTCTGTTTGCATTTGCGATCAGGAAGCGAAGCCTAGCAATAAATTACGTCTAGTGTGGTTCTAGATTCATCACTAACTATTGCTGTTAAGAAATGTAATTTTCCGGCGAACTGACGCCATTGCTTTGAGACGTTACTTAAAGATGGACATTTATTTGCATTCTAATATTTAGCCAATGTTTGGAACATTTTGCAAACTTTGGATTGTATTTACATCAAGAACTCAAACTGAGCAATAAATTTAATCCAATGTAGTTTGGTTTGGTTTGTTTTATGTCATATCAACCTCAATGTGTTATTTAATGTCGACAAGTGGTCTATTTCTGGTAATTTATTTCCGAAAGTATTTCAGGTAATATTCTTTCCATTAAAGTATTGCTGGTAATAATGTATTCCTGGTAAAAAAAATTTCTTAAAAAAATTTTATGGTAATATTTTTTTACAAAAATGCATTGCCGGTGTTAAAACCTATTTTTACACGTTTTGAACCCAGTTTGTGGGAGGGTAACTATATGCCCATAACTGGAAACTTTCACAGGTGCTACCACCCCGGGTCAAGGTAGACCTGGGAACATCGGCAATTAAGAGGTGGTTCCACGATCCTCAATACCTCCTAATCAGAGGCTTTGCTGTCGGATGTAGTTTATCGTCGTAACCAGGAATTTAATCAGTAAATATTATTCTTAAGAAATGTAATTTTCTTGGTAACTTACACCATTTTCTTTGTGAAGTTTAGTTATAGAAAGATAATTTAGCCAATGTTCTGAACATTTTGTATCTTCTCT
Source organism: Acanthosepion esculentum (assembly GCA_964036315.1). Classification (NCBI taxonomy): domain Eukaryota; kingdom Metazoa; phylum Mollusca; class Cephalopoda; order Sepiida; family Sepiidae; genus Acanthosepion; species Acanthosepion esculentum. The sequence continues at coordinate 6,178,161 of OZ038515.1, forward strand.
GTTTGCAGGAAGAACGAACGCCTAGCAATAAACATTATCCAATGAAGCTTTACATTCATTACGCAATATTACTGTTATAAAAAGTACTTTTCCGTGTAACTTATACCTTTTTCTTTGTGACGTTTATTTAAATAATGACATTTATTTGTATTTATTTCAGCGAAAGGTGGCTGAAAGAGGCGCTAGCGGGGCTAGCCTTGATTTTCTCTTTTAGGTCAACCTACGAGATATCGGGTTGGTTTCCTGTCGTTTTCTCCCCTTGGTTATGTTTGACGAGCTTTTGTGTACCTAGTTAATGTAAGTGTTGTTCCTGGCCTTTTCCCGGTTATGATCCAAGTTGAGATTCGCAACCTCCCCAGTTTGTTTTGGCCCCATTTTATCTCGACTGAGTCAGCTTTTTCTTTCCCATGTCCGTGTATATTTTCTCCTTTTACCACTCCCTTAGCGAGAGAGCTTCTTGATTTTGTCCAATGGGCAGAATACAGCGACCCCTCTTTTTTGAGGGTTGGACGGGCCCAACTAACATCAGTTATGTTTAGTTCACTTTGTGTTCATGTTTAATTTGTTATTCGGTTCATTTCCCTTCCCACTCATTTTTCATCTTTAGATTTTTATATATAATTTATGATCATTAAATTTTTATGGCATCGGGCGAGTTTTGTAGACACCGCCGCCTTGAGAGGATGTGGTATATTTGTGTATTGAGGATTGGTTTACGACGGATGAGTTTTTGAGTGAATGAGTCGTGAATCGAATTAGCTAGGTATAGGATAGCTAGTGAAGACTAGCCTTAAGCCCTCCCCTTTTTCGGCCTTGTGCCATAATTGTATCCTTATACATAATAAATATCCATTTTCCATCTTTACTTTACGCATTTACAAACCTAGTTTCTTCTAAAAGTTTCGTGCTTATTGACATTTTGTTCTCTTACATATCTATTCATGATATATTCGAAACCAGTATTTTATTGTTTAGGTCTGGTCAACATATTCCATTTCTTTTTCGATTGTTCGATGATAACTGTTTTTCTAATTTTCTTCTATTTTGAGAGCTGAATTGCCATCATTATTTTCCTGTCTATGAGATGGACAACTCTAAATATAAAAAAAAACTGTTTGAGTGTGGTGCGAGCAGCCCCGGCCCTTAAAAATCATAGTTGATACGGAAACAAAAACAGCATGGAAAAGCTCTGGCACTCTAGTATATAGACTAGAACTTTTACGGCGATTAGTCTTTCTGGGACACGTAATGAGGAAGAGGGGTCTGAAGAATCTGATACTCACGGGTCGATTTGAGGGAAAGAGAGACAAGGGAAAACATCGCATGACTTACCTGGCGGACTTAAGCAAAAGGATGACAGAACTTGGTCTGGGAATGGAAGCAGAGGGAAGAAACTTGCTGAGAGCTACAAGGGATAGAGGAAGGTGGAAAGCCATGATCGCCTACGTCCTGAAAGGACATGGCACATAAAAAGAAAAAATAAGTTTTTCATCCGAAATCGTTTGCTCGTCTTTCTTCCTAAATTATTTACCCTTTTTTTTTCTCACTTCTTAATTCTCCATGTCTTTTCCGACACTTGAAATTCTGTAAGCAACCACTCATGGACAGTGGACATTGTATTCATTCTCGGCTTCAATTTCACTTCGTTTCATTCTTTCCCTGGTTACTGTCCTTTGTTCGCAAAGCCAGCGTAATAACTGTCTCCAAGCCGTTAAAATGCTTAAATCCCTGGTTCAGCCATAGACGATTCCCCGTTGATAGCAGTTGTAGACTTTAATCTCCCAATGGGAGAAGCTACCGTCGTCTGCTGTGGGGATATGTCATATTATAGTGATTTGAATGATCGTTATATGTAACTCGTCTAGCCGTACTAGAATCCTTCTCATTAATTATTAATATTTTATATATTGCCTTCCTTTCACCTACTATCGTGTGTATGTGGAATTTATAGGAGTCTGCAGAGATGTGATACTGATGTCGTTATCATTGCATAGTGTTCAGGAAGCCAGTCTTGTCTTATACGCAGAGATCGATCCTCAGTGTGTGTGGCTTGTTTGTAGTCTTTTTGTGCATTAGATTGAATCGGTTTTTACGTCTACCTCTCGGAAATTTGAGTTGTACAAAGGCAATTCTTCCCGTCAAAATCCATAGTGCACATTTAAAAATCTACAATTCTTCCGTGCATTGAAAGCTGTTGCCATTTCTGGTCTGGTGTCCCTACTGGACAAAATTCAAAGAAAGAATCTGAAATGTAATCGATCCTGATCTGGAACCTCGACATTAGTCATTTTCGCACCGACACGACGTGGCATTTCCCGGTCTTTATTAGAAACATTTTTGCTGTAATTATTCCGATAAACTGTTCGACTTAGTGAACATATCCGCGCTACTAGATATGAAACTGGGTCCTCACTTTTTTAAAAATTATTTAACTACCTAGATGCAATTATCACTTCTATTCTAATAATTACTTTTCTCGCACTCCTATCCGTGGAACGTACGATTTCTTGTTACCATGTCACCTATAATCTTAAAACATTATATCGCCATCTTCTGTTCTCCCTGAACCCTGTTCTTTTATATTCTTATATCCTTTCTTCTTCGCTCGAAATTATTCTCACTCTATTTTATTCCTTGTAATCCCCTGCATCCTAATGGTGTTAATGATTAAGGACAATCCTCGTCTATGTTCCCTGCCTGCCAAGCAGTGAATTCTGCCCCAGGATTTTCACCCCACAGGTAGAAATCTCCACGCCTTTTTCAATGAGCGAAAAAGTTAAGTAACAAACGAAGCGATCTAATAATGTTTTTCTTTTCGGATGAGAAATTATATAAAACCTGTCCGAATGTTATTTTTATTCGAGCGCTTTCGGCTATACATTTAACCATTTTCAAGTATTATATTTTAACTGTTAGAAATAGAAATAGTTTGTTATATGTATGTTTTATAAAAAAACATTATTAGATCGCATGAGAAATTGTATAAAAACTAAATAAAAGCACCTTGTCAGTCGTTTTTAATGAAATGTGCATATATATATATATATATATATATATATATATATATATATATATATATATATGCACATATATAGATAGATAAAAGAAAGAGATATGACCTGACGTTCGACGTAAAAATAAATAATTACTTTAAATGATATACATATATATTCACACACAAATATATACATGTATACACACACACAAATATATATACATGCATATATACACACACACACACACACACATATATATATATATCTGTGTGTGTGTGTGTTGATACGAAAATGGGCGTGAGGTAGACTTGAGACAAATATTTACAGCTTCACAATAAAATTAAAAAGAAAGAACTGGTTAACATGGAATCAGGTTCCTTCGATAAAAATGGCATTTGTTGGAGAATTAAAAAAATGATTTTCTTGTGAACAGGGTTAAGAATAAATATAAAATTGCATCAGACAATAGTGAACCAAAGATGGAACCGAGGATTTTGCCTCGACTTCCAAAATAGTGACTCGGGATTGAGAATATCCAGTTCTAATTTGACTGGTCTTACTGATTCACTCTTTCTAAAAAAAAAAAATAAATAAATACATAAAAATAAATAAAATAAAAATACATCTATCTGTCTACTATGTTTTAAGTTTATGCTTATTATGTAACAATTTTGATTATATATATATATATATATATATATATATATATATATATATATATATATATATATATATATAATCAAAATTGTTACGTAGTAAGCATAAACTTAGCATAGAAATTGTTAGGATGATTTTCTTTGTTTTTCTTTTATTTTGACGTGGCCAATGGGTTATATTAATTCCCATTTATTTTCGTGATTAAAATTTGCTCGTGCCTCAACAAATTTTACGTGTTAAAAAGTCCATTTAAAAATGAAACACAAATAGGGGGTTAAAGGGAGATAATCACGGATTCAAAGTCAGGATATTATCATTGATAACTCTCTCCTCCAATCTGTGGATTCTAGTTACTATATTCTTAATACGTGATATAATGCAAAAATATCACAATGATAAAATCGTTCAATAATTATTTACAAGTATTTATACTGGGACTCATGCATGCAATTACAAATAATACATAATAATGTTTCTAATTCGGTAATTTATTTTTGGCATATGCATTTTTTGAGACTATTTCTAAACCCCGACCCCCATTTGGAACGACTGGGTTAAAATGTTCGTTTCTGATCATGAAAACTGAGTTCGAATCTAATTTAGATCGATTTCTCAGGAAGCTCATTTCTTAATGTTAACGGCATGTAGAGGTGATCCCAGCATGCGGCACCTTTGAAAAGTGTCAGAAAAACATACCATGGGTTGATTCAAGTGAAATTATTTAGACGACACTCTCTGGGAGTCGTCAATGGTTGCGCTGGCATGAACTGTGAAGTCATTGGCCTTGTTCAGACTGTTGACTGTTGACGCCAGATAATGCCCATCCTCCAAGAAACTGTATAAAAATGTATAAAAAAGTAAAAAAGAAAAAATTAAAATAGTAATTTCTATTTTTGTTGTAACCTCCTGTTCCAGTTTTCCTCTCTACTGCTCCCTATTTATTAAACTTATTCACCGTTCTCTTGATGGTTCTTGAATGGACTTTGTCTGATAGTGGATGTTCTGCCTTGCATTAGGTGATACCGATTAAAAAAAAGAAAGAAAAAATAAAAAATTATTTGGGTTACTCAATATTATCAAAAATATTCTGTGTTGTTATTCTTAATAAACTTGTTTAAATACCTTGTATGAAGTTTTTCTTTTTAACCCTAGAACACAAATCATCAATTAAAGTTACACCACTACTAACCATGGGTATATCATACCCGATTTTGCAAATATTCAAAGAAATATTGAATATAAATCTTTATTTGAAATATTTTACATGCAGGCACTTCAATCTTCGTATTTGAGTTAATAGGAACTGAAAAACATATTATTTAGGTAAGAAAATCAGGTACTGAAAATTGTACTTAAAAATTAGGAAAATTTGCTCTGGGTACTATATACCCATGCTTAGTGTTCTAGGGTTAAATACCAAATAAAAGCGTCACACAAGCACTTGCTTCTTCGTTTCGATAAACATATACTAGATGATTCAGGAACAGAAAATTTGGAAACATTCCTAGCTTCATCGTAAAGTTCGTGACCTTCACTGACGGCGAGATATTAATGGCGCAGACAATTTCAAGTGAAAACTATGGCAGCAGTTAATGATATCCAATCAGTCGTGTCAATCTTATAACACTTTTACATCCACCCCGCTATTTTCCTGATACAATGAAACCGCAAACCTAGAAAGAATTGATTGAATAGAGTAATCCTAATCATAAGCTGTGGAATAATTGAGAAATGATTTGAAGCCGACGATGAAGGAAAAAAACTATTATATTATGCACAGCGGAATATAATGTGGTGTGTTCGAAAAAAGAAAAAGAAAAGAAAGTCCACATGCATATCAACGTATATTCCTTTTAAATATATATACGTTAGAGCTGGTAGATTTTTTAAAGAGTGCAATTGCACTCAACCTAAAAGTTGGGGATTGATATGTTAATATCCAGAAAAATATGTTTTTCCCCATCCGTACTGTTTTTTTTTGGGTTTTTTTTTGAAGAGATAGGATTAAAGATTAAGTTTAGATTCAAAATGGTAGCGTTAGAATTTAATTCCGGTGAACAGAGAAAATACTTATAGGACAGCCAAATAAAATTTATAATTTACTGAAGCTTTACAAATTGTATATTGACAAGATGTGAGGCACAAGTATATTATTACTAAACCATTGTGTCATTTATTTCAACGTGAAATCATACTAAACGATTCACTTGTATTGTGATGTAATATGTCATACATTGTAGTAGTTTTAGTGTGATTTTCAATAAATAATGCATAGATAAAACATATTTTTATACTTTGTGCCCAGTGATATTATGGTGTTATATACACTTTTATCAATTTTTTTGTTTTTATTAATTAGGCTCTAACAAGTGACCTAACAAATCTTATTCATTGACTAACCTATTTTTTGTAATCTTTTACAGTTTCTTTGCATTTTTCTCTTATCGAATACAATAACAAAAATGAATTGTTGTGGTGATTTCAAATTATAATTCTGTTCTTAATATATTTGTAATTCAATTTATTTTAAGACATATTTATGTTTATACATCCTTTTTATAGATACAAATATTTAAGTAAATGCTCTGTTTATAATAAACAGTATTAACAACATTTACCGGCCTGAGCGTCCGGAAATTGTCATAGAAAATATGCATCCTCCGACAGGAATCGAACCCGTATCCTATGTGGAAGCGTCATATAGCCTGACGTGCTTTTACCGATTTCGCCACATAATATTTGTATCTATAAAAAGAATGTTAATCATAAAAAATGTCTTAAAATAATTGTCGGACTTTGTTCATTTCATGAATCAATCTACAGTGTAAACCGGATATAAGAGAGTCGTCGGGACCGGAGAAGAAGTCTCTTATACCCGGGTTTCTCTTTTATCCGGGTTTGGTCTATTTTGTTTAGGTAAGTATGGCTCTAATTTGGGACCAGAGAAAATCTCTCTTATATCTGGGTTTCTCTTATATCCGGGTATCTTATATCCGGGTTACACTGTATCTAATACAAACAAGTATCAACTTTATTTTTGATAGCTGATAAGATTAATCGAAGTGACTCATGTGTCCGCAAGTTAATCAAAAAGAGAAGTCAAACTGGAACACATAATAGACGTAGAGGATCTGGTCGACCGCTAAAAACAACCGACAGGGAAGATAGAAACTTGGTTCGTCAATGCAAAAATAGATCGTTTCGTAACAGCACAATATGTTTTCCAAAGCGTTTAGTTTGGCGGTTTCTTCAAGAACACTCAGACGCACGCTTAAAGCACAATAGCATTGTTTCCAAATACATAAAAACGAAAACATTCGTATCTGGAAAACACGGTTGGCTTGGTGCAAATCTCATTTGCACTGGACTAAATCTGATTGGGATTATGTGGAGTGACGATAGCCCCTTTACTCTTAAATATGAAAAACGAATGCGTATTTGGTGTACACCCGGCGAAACGGATACTAGAGTGATTACCAAGGTCACTGTTAAACAATAAAAAGAAACAACGTTTGGGGTTTAGTCTCAGCAGCAGGAGCTGCTAATTTGTACAAAACCAAGGGAATCATGGACCAGCTTCAATACCACAGCACTCAACGAATTCTGTTATTCTTTTATCTTGGTAAAAATACAAAAATCGTCTTTCTATGGGTGCCTCCATTTTTTATTGCCTCGTACTATGAAAAGAAAATGTGAATAACGTCTAAAAGAAAAATTTTCTTTTCCAATGCCATTCTTATAAGACGTTTCTATGCACACACAAAAAAAGAACTTATACTTTATATTTATTAAATGTATTAGTCATCCTCAGAAATAATTTCAACCACAACATACATCTAAAAGTGAAAAAAACTTCATTAGAGAGCACTTGAAAATGCCGGTATCTGGTCATCGGAAAATGTAACCTGCACCTGGATTTATTTTTCAGTATGATGGTGCTGATTGCCGGATATCACGTGCAACATGAACGTTTCTTGTGGAAGATGTTTAAACTTTTGGAAGGCTGGCCAGCATAAAAAAAGCCTTGATCTCAGTGTAAGTGAATCATTGGAGTGGGAAGGAAAACTAACGCAATCTCCAAGAGCTTTGGGATTAATGTCAAGCAGAATGGCGAAATATTGCCAATGACAGAATCTGAACTTAGTGGCATTCAATGCCACATAGAATTGAGAAAAACTATTCGCGCCAAAACGCAGCAACAGTAATTACTAACTGCATACAAGCGAGCGGGCTTATCTTCAATCAGCGTTTCGAAATGAACATCAGCAAAGACTATAGGTTTACTGGAACGTTCATGTTCTTCCAGGTCAAAATTTTAACTTCTAAAACAAACTACTTAGAAGAAGTAATCTAAGTTCTGGTACCATACGCATAAACGGAAAATATTTTTTTTGCTGTTTGTAAAGTGCATGGAGTCACGAAATGCTTCTTCCGTTCCTAAACTTTCAATTAAAATCAAAGAAAAGTCACATGACACACACGAATCGTATAGAAAGACGAATTAAAACGTCAGCTTTCAGAATATGTGCATATGTCGTAAAATTTAAACTTTTTAGTCCTGCGATACTTAACAATTTTAACATTTATGCCTGAGCTCCTAAGTAAAGAAAAATGTCGGTTTCTCGCACATTTTTGCCCTGACTGCTTCCCTGAGGATCCCAGTTGAAGTCCTGCACGCTTCATTGTAAAAAAACTATCATTTTTTATCCAAACCACAAGCACAAAACACAACGAAAAATGTGAACATGTTGGTATAAAAATGTTTGACATCAGAATATTACGGCTTTTCTGATTGGCTCTTCAAAATAAGACAACCAATAGCAAAGCGCGACGCAACTGTTTAGCCAGCGTTCAACTAGTGACTGAGCATTACATTGTTTTTCACTACCACCGGTAAAGCGGTGATCTGGGCTCAAACGGTTAAATCTAGTGAGAAATAAAAAAATACAGCGAACTATTGTCTCAATCAAATACACACAGTTACACACACACGTGTGCGCTCACACACACACACACACACACACACACACACACACACACACACACACACACACATATATATATATCTTATTTATTATAATTTTTCATATAGGTGAAAACAGTTTACTCACTACAAAGATGCAACTTCGTTTCAGTGCATTTCAATAGCACTTCGACTGGTGAAAACCAAAATAGTTATAAAAAATTATGTTTGTAAGCAAGCCATATGTGAAACGTCAATTCATTTTTGGCAGTTGAAATGCACTGCAACGAAATTGCATCTTTGTAGTGAGTAAACTGTTTTTGTCGATATGAAAAAATTATAATAAATAATTTTTGCTCTACTATCGGTAGTGAGCCCTCTTTTGAATTACTGCTGTGAACGTTAGAATTTATATATCATTTTCCTTCTCACTGCATTCGAATACACACACACACACACACACATATATATATATATATGTGTGTGTGTGTGTGTGTGTGTGTGTGTGTGTATAATTGTGTATTTAGGCAGTAGTCCCTGCTTTATACAAGTTTCATTAAAAACGACTGACACGTTACAGCGGTTATGGGTTTTTTAAAAGAATTTCTCGTGCTTCTTTTCTGGACAGAAAATATATAGAAATTGACTAAACATTTTGTATGTCTTTCGGTTATACTTTTACCGATTATCAGGGCTGCATTTATTTTTCCTTTTAACAGAATCGATTTGATATACAATACATTTAAACAATTTCTACATGTGTTAGTTCAGAGAAGAAGAACGTTATACGAACACAAGAAAAATTAAATAAAATACTTAAACTTGCCCGTACTTTTTAATCATATGTATATATATATATATATATATATATATATATATATATATATATATATATATATATATATATATGTATGTATGTATGTATGTATGTATACCCTCGGACATTCAGCACGGTAGATGTAGTTAATAGTTTTTATAAACAGTGCATTTATTTAAATATTGAATCTATAAACATAACGTATATGAAGATAGTTGTCAGACGTAGTCAATTTCATAATATATATATATATATATATATATATATATATATATATATATATATATATATATATATATGCATGTTTCATTAAAAACGACAGACAAGGTACCACGCTTAAGCTTTTTATTTAATTTTTCTTGTGTTCTAACAAGTGCTTTCTTTTCTAAACAAAAAGTGTGTAAAAAGTGTCCAAATATTGTACAGTTCCGAGGGCTTTCGGCTATACATCAAGAAATTATCAAGGATGATTCAATTTTTCCAGCTTAATTGAGTGTGTGTATTATGTGTATGTTTTTGTGTGTTGTAGAGATATAGAGTTGTTGTAGAGTTTTCTACTAGAAAACACAAATATAATAACATCATCCACCTGTAAAAAAAAAAATTAAAAATAATGGAAGTTTTAATAATAAAAGATCCATCTCTGAACAATATTAACTACGAACAAGGCCACAATGTGCTAACCGTCTTCGGAAATTAAAAGCATTTCTACAACACACTAAAACATACGCATAGGAACTTAAAAGTCCGCAAATAATTAGATAAATAAATAAATAAATAAATAAGGCGACTAAGTGATTAATTTATAATTTAAAAAAATAAAATAATGAATGCAAGTAGATAAATAAATAAACATTTCCCTGGTGTTTTCTCAATTAAATCCGGGAATTCACTGTAAACAACACATAGAATATGGCATAAATCAATCCTAAGCGCAATTTCCTACTTCGTTCTGACTCAGTTGGTTGAATCATTCAGACATGCTTCATTACAGTGAAATAAGTAATTAATAATTTCTCTCATTAGCAATTTGTATTTACTCAACCCCCACCCACGAAATCAGGTTGTGACACAAGGTCGGGTTAATCTGGGGGAGCCCAAGCGCATGCACCCGGGCAAGGAACTAACATTCCCCAGGACCCCGCTGTTGGAGTTTTTGGGTACCTTGGTGTACTAGTGAGCCAGCCAAAATGAGCTGACTCATTTTATAGTTCCCCAGTAGAAGAGTTAACAAATGGGAAGGCTCAAAATATTCAATGGACGTGTATAAAGGCGTAATTTGCACTGCCAGCCTTTGATATCGAAGACTGAAGAATTACGGAACAGCTGCTGGTGGTATTGGCGATATAGTCAGATTCAGTAGAGTGTCTGACTCGTGAGTGTTGATCTTTAACGTTGTTTCATTGAACAGATTACGTACTGCGCTGGATTTTATATTCATAGACTATCAGTGAACATGGTCAACAACCACAATCGTCGGTTGCGCTGGAATCGGTGCGTGCACCAATACTTCTCTCTAGTGCAATGAGAAGGCACGACATCGGGCTTCTCCCATTAGTAATTTCTCTCATAATGCATTGATTTGATTGTATTTGTCGGTATAGCAGTCCTTTTTTTCAGTTAAACTCGAAGATAATTTGGTGGTGTAAGAATAATTAGTTTTAGCGAGTTGATATTACTTTAATAATATTTTCAGGATAGCATTTTTCTCCAGATACAAAACCAACATCTGAACCCGTAATTAGGCGGAGGATATACATAGATACTGTTTCCAATAATAGTTGTGCGTAAGTGAATGCAAACGAATGTAATTTGAGTTGGAACAGCTCGCTTCTCTGATTTCGTCAATAATTTATCATATATATATGTTGAGTCTTGACTCATTGTTGAATCTTGACTAATGCATGGAATAATAATGCAACACAAAATGTACTTAGAACAAGAATGTATTATAACAAGAAAGTGTACACAATATTTACATATAGTATTTCTGTATCTTTCTGTGAAGACCGTTCCTGGAGAATGTGTTGACTAAGTCGCAGTCGGGCAGAGACTCTAGTTGGATCTCGTGATTAGCCCCCTGTCTTCCGGTACCAACCATATTTATATCGTCGGTACTCCGCTATGCAGATTAGGTGGATCCTACCACAACAATATATAAAATCATAATTTGAGGAATTAGAGAAAATACTTTCATTTAATCAAAATAAAATCTATTTTGTTCTATGGTTTTCTTCCAACGAAATTCTGACCCCATTACAAAATAAACGTTTCGACTACTTCTTCAGTATTCACTTGCGTATGAGATCATCGAGGTGCTTAAATATATAAATATCATTGGAAGAGATTTTTGATGAATTAAGAGTATTTCCAAAAATCTCCTAACCAAAATATGCAATTTTTGAATAGTGAAGTGTGAAGCGTGAGTGAGTGCATTGTCATTATGAAAAAATTAGGCCTTCGCTATTTACTCTGTGTCCTGAGTCTTTGTACAGGATCAACGCCACCATGACAAAAAGCAGAATTCTCTATTCACTCGTCTAAGCTGTTTTTTGTTTTTGTTTTACATGAGAAATGTTCAAAGTTCTGATATCTTTCTGACTTGTTTTTTAGAGGGTTTTATCTAACCAACACATTTAACTGATCATTTTTCATGCCTGAATAAGGTATTGGTTGGTTCATTTTCAAGTCTCTCATCTCTTGCGCGGAATTTCTTAAACCGTCTTTGTATAGTTCCGTCATTAACACTATTCCTATGAAATACGAAGAGAAGATGGGAATTAATGTAGCATTTACATTTTTTACGATCGTAGTTGATAGGAAAGAAAGAAGTCAGAAATGAGTTCCTCAAGCGTGAAATAAGAGAGAAAAAACTATTTTAAGACAACTTACATTTACATCCATCTATTTCAAAAACACAATGTTGAAACCTGGTTTACAATCTAGTACTACAATTAAATTGATGAGATCGAGGTACAAAAGGGGAAAGCTCGTTAGATTTGTTACCATGAAAATATGTATATAAAAAGACATGGAATAAACTTTACGATGGTGGAAGGGTAGCTAAAACCGAGATGCCAGGTTACGACCTTTTTTATAGATATTCTTTATATTTTTTCAAGAATTTCTTTTTATATGGCAAACCAGCGGTAACAGTAATGCAGGGACAAATAGTAGATTTATAAATGTGCCAGATGGATTATTGCAGAAAAGGTTACAGACACGACAGAGTGAACTAGCATTCTTAGCGGCAGAAATAGCAGTAGATCCAATATAATTGTTACGAGTCCGATCAGTGGAAAATCTGAAACTGAGAATTCTCAGTGAGTTGGTCTCCTGGAGGTTGACATGGCGCCCTGCTGGTGGAAAACGCAGAAACGATTCTCTGAGACGAGTAAAGATACCGCTTTCGTTTTGGAGGCTTTAATCACTAGAAACCGTGTCTTGCCCCTGTTTACAACTGATCGCAGGTTATTTTCGAGATCAACTTCAAGTTGTACTTTAACGGACCTATCAGGCTGACTATCAAGGTAGGAATAATAAGCCGCGTCATCAGAATTAATCCAGAGTTGGGAAGAATAGAACCGTAAAGCTCGTCGATGTAGATAGAAAGCAGGGTCAAAGTCCCAGGGGGGTTGGAGACATACTTTAAGTATCTAGAAGAGTACTTATATTGTAAGAGCCAACGCATTTAGCGAATGGGTGCGCACGTTTCTAACTATGGACAGGTGTGTAGAAGTGCGACTTTTTGTGCAAAACCAGTTCGCTAAAAGGAAAACAAGAGGGTAGGACGGATGGAAGAAGAGTAATGACACTATGGCTGGAAAGAATTAAAAAAAAGGAAGAATGTCTGAAAAGAAAACAAGAAGAAAAATATCTGGAAAGAAAATAATTTGACAAGATGTTTGGAATAAAATCAAGATTGCATGATGTCTGGAAGGAAAGCATGATGGCAAAGGAAATCCTGAATGAAGGATAGTAGAAAGGCAAGAAAGAAGGCAGGAGGTATCGAAAGGAAGAAGGAATGAAGAATGGGAAGGAAAGCAAGGAGACAGGATTGCTGGAAAGAAGGCTGGAAGGATAGAAAGAAGGAAAGCAGTAAAGCAGGAAGGACAGCAAAAAGGCAGGATGTCTGGAAGGCAAGCAAGAAGTTGACAAGATGGATGGAAGGAAGGCAAGAAGGCAGGATGAATAGAAGTACAGCAAAAATGCAGGATGGCAGGAAAGAAAGATGATGGCATAATGTCTGGAAGGAAAGCAAGAAGGCATGATGACAAAGGAATGCCAGAAGAAAGGATGGCAGAAAGGAAAGCAAGAAGGCAGGATGGATCAAAAGAAAGAAAGAAGGGAAGAATGGGAAGGAAAGCAAGGTGACAGGATTGATGGAAAGAAACTACTGGGAGGATAGAAAGAAGGAAAGCAGTAAGCCAGGAAGGATAGCATGAAGGCAGGATGTCTCGAAAGAAAGCAAGTTGGCAAGTGACAGGAAGGCAGGCAAGAAGGTGGGATTACTGGAAGCAAAGCAGAATGAATAAAGCAAAGCAAGAATGCAGGATGGCTGCTAGGAAAGGAAGATGACAGGATGTCTGGAAGGAAACCAAGAAGGAATGAAGACAAAGGAAAACCTGATGATAGGATGTCTGGAAGGCAAGGAAAAAAGGCAGGATGGATTGAAAGAATGAAAGAATGAAGAATGGGAAGGAAAACAAGGAGGCAGGATGAATGAAAAGAATGTAGAAAGGATTGAAAGGAAGGGAGGAAAGCTGGAAGGAAGTGAGATTTTTCATCACTCAGTGCCATCACTAAATGCTGGAAAATCTCAGACTTGAAGCAACAGAAGTGTAGTTCTACAGAAGAATACTGATGATACTATTGCCAGTGACGACGATGTTTGAAAATGGAAACAAAAAGGACACAAACGTCAAACAAGGAAGAGACAGTTTATATATCTAGGGAACATAATAAGGAAAGAGGGCTTGGGAAATCTAATACTCAGAAGACAGATTGAAGGAAGTAGGGACAGAGGAAATTAACGCATAAACTACCAAGCCTTCTTAAGTAAATGTCTGGCGGAACGAGGTTCAGGAAAGATATCATTAAGAAAAGTTTTTTAAGAGATACAAAAGACGGAAATTGTGGAGAGTCACGATCGGCTACGTACTGCAGAGCAGCAGAAGTAAAAAGAACTATGTATGTGTATGCTGCTTAAACAGGTTTTAAAAGGATATTCCTTGTATATCATATCCAGGAGATTCAAGAAAATTGGACAACGGTTCCGTTAGTCAAGGCGGTTGTCTCCGTGTTTGTACTTACGAGGTAATTTGTGTGAGTCGATACATTTTAAGCGTGTAGGTGTTCGTGCTTTTTGAGCATATTATTATTTTTGTATTTTATTAATTGCCTGATGTATTTTCTGCTATCCAAGTGAAAAAATGTTTAGTGCGATGGCTCAATCAAGTGAAAATCTCATTAATTTCACATATAACACAGAATATTGAGGCGATATGCCTACATCCTGAATGGTGTTATGTGGCCAATGAATGATTGAAGGGAGAAGGAAAGAGAAAATGACACAACAAGACTTGAGGCCAAAAAAAAAAAAAATTTCCGTATTAAGAACATAAAAAAGAAAATATAGATATTTAAGGCGGCATCTACAAATATTTTTAAAACAAAATAAAGTTTAGAGTTGGAAACTATTTAAAAGATGAACAAAAAGACATTCTTCCTGATTCTATGCCGGATACATGGTCTACAAAATAAAGCATTGATAAATCGTAATAAGTGTAAATCCCAAACAGTTTTGCGTGTCTGATGATAAAAAAGGAAAAGTGAACAAACGTTGGACGGATGGAAGAAAGGCATGAAAGAAAGTAGGAAAGCAGGAATCACGGATTGAAGGAAGGTATGAAGAATAGAAATAAGGGAGTCCAGTCGGAAGGAAGAATGGATGAAAAGAAAGTAGGAAATCATTATGGATGAACAAAGCCTGACAGGATTGAATTAAGCAAGCCAAGCAGAAAGTATGGATGGAAGGAAAACAAGAAAGAAGGATTGATAGAAGAGACGATGGCAGGAAGTAAGAATGGATGGAAAGAAAACAGTAAGGCAAGTTGGATGGACATTATACAGTGAGAATTGTAAGAAAGAAGGAAAATTTGATGGAAGGAAAGCAGGAATGATGGAAGGACAGCAAGAAGGTGGTATGAATGGAAAGAATGCAGGAAGGATGGAAAGGAAAGAAGGCATGAAGAAAGAGGATGGTTGGAAGGAAAGCAAGAAGGCAGGATCTCTGGAAGGAATGAAAGAAGGCAGGATGGCTGGAAGGAAATAATGAAGGCTGGTGACCGAATTGAAAGCAAAAATGCTGGATGGATGGAAGGAGAAAAATATGGAGGATAGTGGGCAGGATGGCCGGAAGTAAAAGGAAGATGACAGGATATATGGAAGGAAAGCAAGACGGCAGGATGGAGGGAATGAAAGCAAGAAGGCAGAATGAGTGGAAGGAAAGCCAGAAGGCAGGATGGCTATAAAGAAAGATAAAATTTAGAATGGCTGGAAGGTATGTAAGAAGGTTGGATCAAGAAGGCAGACGGCTGGAAAGAATGCAGTAGTCAGGACGGTTGGAAGGAAAATATGAATGGATGATGGATTGAAGGAATAACGGAAAAAGCAGAATACAGGAAGGATGAAAGGAATGCATCATGGCAAGATGGCTGAAAATAAAACAAAACGGCAGAATAAGTTGACTGAACGCAAGAGGGCAGGATGGCTGGAAGACAACCAAGAAGTCAGGATAGATAGAAAGAACGCAAGAAGGCAGGATGGCTGGAAGGAACCCAAGAAGACGGGTAAGATGGAAGGAAAGAAAGAGGGCAGGATGGCTGGAAGGAGAGAAAGAAGGCAGGGTGGATGGAAGGAGAGAAAGAAGGCAGGGTGGATGGAAGGAAAGCAAGAAGCCCGGTTGGCTGGAAGGAAAACAAAAGGCAGGATGAGTGGAGAGAAGGCAAGTATTCAGAATGGATGGAAGGAAAGTAAGAAGGCAGAATGGATCGAAAAAAATGCAAAAAAGCACGGTGGCTCGAAGGCATGTCATAAAGGAAATCAAGAAGGAAAGATGACTGGAAGGAAAAGAAGTAGTCAGGATGGCTGGAAAGAAAGGAAGAGGATAGGATGGCTGGAAGGAAGGCAAGAGGATAGGATGGCTGGAAGGCATGCTAGAAGGCAGGATGGCTGAAAGGAAGGAAAGATGGCAGGATGGCTGGAAAGAAAGGAAGAGGATAGGATGGCTGGAAGGAAGGCAAGAGGATAGGATGGCTGGAAGGCATGCTAGAAGGCAGGATGGCTGGAAGGAAGGCAAGATGGCAGGATGGCTGGAAAGAAAGGAAGAGGATAGGATGGCTGGAAGGAAGGCAAGAGGATAGGATGGCTGGAAGGCATGCTAGAAGGCAGGATGACTGGAAGAAAGGCAAGAAGGCAGGGTGGATGGAAAGAAAGGAAGAGGATAGGATGGCTGGAAGGAAGGCAAGAGGATAGGATGGCTGGAAGGCATGCTAGAAGGCAGGATGACTGGAAGAAAGGCAAGAAGGCAGGGTGGATGGAAAGAAAGGAAGAGGATAGGATGGCTGGAAGGAAGGCAAGAGGATAGGATGGCTGGAAGGCATGCTAGAAGGCAGGATGGCTGAAAGGAAGGCAAGATGGCAGGATGGCTGGAAAGAAAGGAAGAGGATAGGATGGCTGGAAGGAAGGCAAGAGGATAGGATGGCTGGAAGGCATGCTAGAAGGCAGGATGGCTGGAAGGAAGGCAAGATGACAGGATGGCTGGAAAGAAAGGAAGAGGATAGGATGGCTGGAAGGAAGGCAAGGGGATAGGATGGCTGGAAGGCATGCTAGAAGGCAGGATGACTGGAAGAAAGGCAAGAAGGCAGGGTGGATGGAAAGAAAGGAAGAGGATAGGATGGCTGGAAGGAAGGCAAGAGGATAGGATGGCTGGAAGGCATGCTAGAAGGCAGGATGGCTGAAAGGAAGGCAAGATGGCAGGATGGCTGGAAAGAAAGGAAGAGGATAGGATGGCTGGAAGGAAGGCAAGAGGATAGGATGGCTGGAAGGCATGCTAGAAGGCAGGATGGCTGGAAGGAAGGCAAGATGGCAGGATGGCTGGAAAGAAAGGAAGAGGATAGGATGGCTGGAAGGAAGGCAAGAGGATAGGATGGCTGGAAGGCATGCTAGAAGGCAGGATGGCTGGAAGGAAGGCAAGATGGCAGGATGGCTGGAAAGAAAGGAAGAGGATAGGATGGCTGGAAGGAAGGCAAGAGGATAGGATGGCTGGAAGGCATGCTAGAAGGCAGGATGACTGGAAGAAAGGCAAGAAGGCAGGGTGGATGGAAAGAAAGGAAGAGGATAGGATGGCTGGAAGGAAGGCAAGAGGATAGGATGGCTGGAAGGCATGCTAGAAGGCAGGATGACTGGAAGAAAGGCAAGAAGGCAGGGTGGATGGAAAGAAAGGAAGAGGATAGGATGGCTGGAAGGAAGGCAAGAGGATAGGATGGCTGGAAGGCATGCTAGAAGGCAGGATGGCTGAAAGGAAGGCAAGATGGCAGGATGGCTGGAAAGAAAGGAAGAGGATAGGATGGCTGGAAGGAAGGCAAGAGGATAGGATGGCTGGAAGGCATGCTAGAAGGCAGGATGGCTGGAAGGAAGGCAAGATGACAGGATGGCTGGAAAGAAAGGAAGAGGATAGGATGGCTGGAAGGAAGGCAAGGGGATAGGATGGCTGGAAGGCATGCTAGAAGGCAGGATGACTGGAAGAAAGGCAAGAAGGCAGGGTGGATGGAAAGAAAGGAAGAGGATAGGATGGCTGGAAGGAAGGCAAGAGGATAGGATGGCTGGAAGGCATGCTAGAAGGCAGGATGGCTGAAAGGAAGGCAAGATGGCAGGATGGCTGGAAAGAAAGGAAGAGGATAGGATGGCTGGAAGGAAGGCAAGAGGATAGGATGGCTGGAAGGCATGCTAGAAGGCAGGATGGCTGGAAGGAAGGCAAGATGACAGGATGGCTGGAAAGAAAGGAAGAGGATAGGATGGCTGGAAGGAAGGCAAGGGGATAGGATGGCTGGAAGGCATGCTAGAAGGCAGGATGACTGGAAGAAAGGCAAGAAGGCAGGGTGGATGGAAAGAAAGGAAGAGGATAGGATGGCTGGAAGGAAGGCAAGAGGATAGGATGGCTGGAAGGCATGCTAGAAGGCAGGATGGCTGAAAGGAAGGCAAGATGGCAGGATGGCTGGAAAGAAAGGAAGAGGATAGGATGGCTGGAAGGAAGGCAAGAGGATAGGATGGCTGGAAGGCATGCTAGAAGGCAGGATGGCTGGAAGGAAGACAAGATGGCAGGATGGCTGGAAAGAAAGGAAGAGGATAGGATGGCTGGAAGGAAGGCAAGAGGATAGGATGGCTGGAAGGCATGCTAGAAGGCAGGATGACTGGAAGAAAGGCAAGAAGGCAGGGTGGATGGAAAGAAAGGAAGAGGATAGGATGGCTGGAAGGAAGGCAAGAGGATAGGATGGCTGGAAGGCATGCTAGAAGGCAGGATGACTGGAAGAAAGGCAAGAAGGCAGGGTGGATGGAAAGAAAGGAAGAGGATAGGATGGCTGGAAGGAAGGCAAGAGGATAGGATGGCTGGAAGGCATGCTAGAAGGCAGGATGGCTGAAAGGAAGGCAAGATGGCAGGATGGCTGGAAAGAAAGGAAGAGGATAGGATGGCTGGAAGGAAGGCAAGAGGATAGGATGGCTGGAAGGCATGCTAGAAGGCAGGATGGCTGGAAGGAAGGCAAGATGACAGGATGGCTGGAAAGAAAGGAAGAGGATAGGATGGCTGGAAGGAAGGCAAGGGGATAGGATGGCTGGAAGGCATGCTAGAAGGCAGGATGACTGGAAGAAAGGCAAGAAGGCAGGGTGGATGGAAAGAAAGGAAGAGGATAGGATGGCTGGAAGGAAGGCAAGAGGATAGGATGGCTGGAAGGCATGCTAGAAGGCAGGATGGCTGAAAGGAAGGCAAGATGGCAGGATGGCTGGAAAGAAAGGAAGAGGATAGGATGGCTGGAAGGAAGGCAAGAGGATAGGATGGCTGGAAGGCATGCTAGAAGGCAGGATGGCTGGAAGGAAGGCAAGATGGCAGGATGGCTGGAAAGAAAGGAAGAGGATAGGATGGCTGGAAGGAAGGCAAGAGGATAGGATGGCTGGAAGGCATGCTAGAAGGCAGGATGGCTGGAAGGAAGGCAAGATGGCAGGATGGCTGGAAAGAAAGGAAGAGGATAGGATGGCTGGAAGGAAGGCAAGAGGATAGGATGGCTGGAAGGCATGCTAGAAGGCAGGATGACTGGAAGAAAGGCAAGAAGGCAGGGTGGATGGAAAGAAAGGAAGAGGATAGGATGGCTGGAAGGAAGGCAAGAGGATAGGATGGCTGGAAGGCATGCTAGAAGGCAGGATGACTGGAAGAAAGGCAAGAAGGCAGGGTGGATGGAAAGAAAGGAAGAGGATAGGATGGCTGGAAGGAAGGCAAGAGGATAGGATGGCTGGAAGGCATGCTAGAAGGCAGGATGGCTGAAAGGAAGGCAAGATGGCAGGATGGCTGGAAAGAAAGGAAGAGGATAGGATGGCTGGAAGGAAGGCAAGAGGATAGGATGGCTGGAAGGCATGCTAGAAGGCAGGATGGCTGGAAGGAAGGCAAGATGACAGGATGGCTGG
Source organism: Acanthosepion esculentum (assembly GCA_964036315.1). Lineage (NCBI taxonomy): Eukaryota > Metazoa > Mollusca > Cephalopoda > Sepiida > Sepiidae > Acanthosepion > Acanthosepion esculentum. The sequence goes on from OZ038515.1 coordinate 6,198,331, forward strand.
AAAGAAAGGAAGAGGATAGGATGGCTGGAAGGAAGGCAAGGGGATAGGATGGCTGGAAGGCATGCTAGAAGGCAGGATGACTGGAAGAAAGGCAAGAAGGCAGGGTGGATGGAAAGAAAGGAAGAGGATAGGATGGCTGGAAGGAAGGCAAGCGGATAGGATGGCTGGAAGGCATGCTAGAAGGCAGGATGGCTGAAAGGAAGGCAAGATGGCAGGATGGCTGGAAAGAAAGGAAGAGGATAGGATGGCTGGAAGGAAGGCAAGAGGATAGGATGGCTGGAAGGCATGCTAGAAGGCAGGATGGCTGGAAGGAAGGCAAGATGGCAGGATGGCTGGAAAGAAAGGAAGAGGATAGGATGGCTGGAAGGAAGGCAAGGGGATAGGATGGCTGGAAGGCATGCTAGAAGGCAGGATGACTGGAAGAAAGGCAAGAAGGCAGGGTGGATGGAAAGAAAGGAAGAGGATAGGATGGCTGGAAGGAAGGCAAGAGGATAGGATGGCTGGAAGGCATGCTAGAAGGCAGGATGGCTGGAAGGAAGGCAAGATGGCAGGATGGCTGGAAAGAAAGGAAGAGGATAGGATGGCTGGAAGGAAGGCAAGAGGATAGGATGGCTGGAAGGCATGCTAGAAGGCAGGATGACTGGAAGAAAGGCAAGAAGGCAGGGTGGATGGAAAGAAAGGAAGAGGATAGGATGGCTGGAAGGAAGGCAAGAGGATAGGATGGCTGGAAGGCATGCTAGAAGGCAGGATGACTGGAAGAAAGGCAAGAAGGCAGGGTGGATGGAAAGAAAGGAAGAGGATAGGATGGCTGGAAGGAAGGCAAGAGGATAGGATGGCTGGAAGGCATGCTAGAAGGCAGGATGGCTGAAAGGAAGGCAAGATGGCAGGATGGCTGGAAAGAAAGGAAGAGGATAGGATGGCTGGAAGGAAGGCAAGAGGATAGGATGGCTGGAAGGCATGCTAGAAGGCAGGATGGCTGGAAGGAAGGCAAGATGGCAGGATGGCTGGAAAGAAAGGAAGAGGATAGGATGGCTGGAAGGAAGGCAAGATGATAGGATGGCTGGAAGGCATGCTAGAAGACAGGATGGCTGGAAGAAAGGCAAGAAGACAGGATGACTGGAAAGAAAAAAAGGCAGGATCGATGAAAGGAAATTATGAAGGCGTGATGTTTGAAAGGAAATTAAGAAGGCATGATGGATAATAAGAAAGCAAGACGGAAAGATGGCTGGAATGCATGAAGAAGGCAGTATAGATGGAAAGAATGCAAGAGGATAGGATGTCTGGAAGGGTAGCAAGAGTGAAGGATGGCTGGAAGGAAAGAAAGAAGGCAGGATGGATAGATGGAAAGCAAGTGTGGCTGGAAGGAAAACAAAAGATAAGATGAATGGTGAGAAAGCAAGTATTCAGGATGGCTGGAAGGAACGCAAGAAGGCAGGATGGATGGAAGGAATGTAAAATGGCAGCATCGAAGGAAAGCAAGAATGCAGCTTGTCTGGAAGGAAAGCATATAGGCAATATATATTGAAGGAAATTAAGAAGGCAGGATTACTGCAACGATAGCAAGAAGGCAGGATGGTGGGGAGGAAACCAATAATGCATGATGCATGGTAGAAAAATAAAAAGAGAAACTTGTTGGAAGGAAAGCAATAATGCATGAGAGCTAGAAGGAATACAGGTAGGCATGATGTCTTGATGGAAAATGAAATGGCAGAATGACAGGAAAGAAAGCAACAAGGTAGGTTGTTTGGAAGGAAAGTGAGACAGCATACTGGATAGAAGGAAATGAAGTCTACTGGAAGGAAATCAAAAAGCCATGATGTCTCGAAGGAAAGCATATAGGCAGTATGTATGGAAGGAAATCAAGAAGGCAGGTTGGCTGGAAAGAAAGCAAGAAGGCAGGATACGTGGAAGGAAAGCAAGTATTCATGTTGGATGGAAGGAAATCAAGAGTTCACGATGGGGGGAAAGAAGCCAAGAAGGAACGATGGATGTTTGGAAGGAAAAACGAGGGTCAAGTCATAGACAAAGAACACCACTGGAAAATTTGTAAACTTAAAGAATCAACACATAAGCTAGGCCACAAACATCTCCTGAGCCAACCAAGCATAGAAATGACTACTATATGGGAACCAGTAATAATGAGTGCAAGTAAAAACTGGTTGCTGAATACATTAGATTTATAATACCCAGAAATTCATAGACAGATGTCCTCAAAGAATATGGTACAGTCTATAAAGGCATTGGTTAGATCCAGTGACATGACCCAAAGAGTTCAATACCCGGTTAATGCAGTGGAGAACTTGGAGAGGGGAATTAACAAGAGATAAGTGACATCCATTAAACATGGCACATGGAACTAGAACAGTCTAACCCAGTGAGCGAAATAAAGGGTTCAGTTCGACGTTCCAACCACCTGAAGAAGGCCGGAGCATACAACGGCCGCAACGTTGTAATAAATATGGCGACAAAGATAATGTGAATAGTGTACATGACACCTCATCTCAGAAATATAGGCAGATACTCAAAAATGTGGAAGTAGAGGAAAGAAAGGTGAAGAAAATAGAGAATGAGAAAAATGAATGAGTAATCAGTAAGAAGTACGTAATTGGATTCATTAAAGAAAAATATTAAAAAAAAACAAAGAAGGGGAATTATAATATCTTTATTTCCATGACACTATTTTCCTCATCTTTGTTGTTGTTATTACAACGTTTTGTCCATCGTGTTCTCCGACTTTCATGCCGATCCGGGTCATGTACAAAAATTCTTAACAGAACGCTTTGTTTAACCTACGTGAGTAAACTGTTTTCGTTCCACTGTCCATGTCTATCGACATCTTGGCAAGTTCTTATTTTTAATACTACTCAATTATAGCTCGCACTGATTCGACTAACATGAAATACACACTGCCAGGCTCAGTGATTGAACTCACAGTTACAGTGTTACAAAAGTCCACGATCAAATGCTGTAATCCATTCGTCTATTGCAACGTAGGAGAATTCTCAGAGGAGATTTAAAACTAACATTTCTGCTGATGAGTGTTGAAGAATCTTTTCATCTTTGACTGCACTGACCGAAAATGTCATGTACTGCAGAAAGATAAACAAGAGCTTATCTGTACGTTAAAGAATGAATGACAAATCGGGAGTGACGGAAACATAACTGCCATATCTGTGGGTCTTTGAATCTACCAACTGTATAATATGTAGAGTCGTAATCCCCTCAAATCTGACATGTTCTCTGTGGATTCTTGTAAATTCGTGTATAAATCCGGCCAATGACTACCTTTTTCATAAGTACAAAACCAGATTTTTTCTACCTTTTGTTACGTTTGCCTCAAGTGCAAACTAAAATTACGTCTCTCTTTTAACTATCTAAGTTTTGCCTCGAATGCAAACTGAAATAATCTCTAGATTTCAACACCAGTAAAACACAGATCTCTACTTAAAATCGTATCTATGCTTAAACTACTGCGTATCTACAGGGTACGATGTGTAAATTGTCAAAAATTTATAATTTCGCGCATGCGCGTTTGTTTTTTGAATTTGTCGACTGCATAGTATAATAGGATCAGTTGGGCACCGTCTGTGAGAAAAAGAGCACCATTACGCAATTCACTCTGCCAGAAATTTGGAAACGGCATGTTGTACTATTTGGTATTCGCGCCGGATACTGCAATACGAACATTTCAGAATGCTTGTGTGTAAGTCTGAGGACTGTGCAGTGGATTAGGAAAGAGTTAGTTGAGTCTAATGTTGATTACGAAGATATTTAGGGTGATCACCAGTGATGGCGACGTTATGCCTCCATTCGTCTTCCCACAGGGCATCAGACGCAACGCGGATGCCTAAATCAAATTCCTTGAGGAGGTAGTGCTGCTCTGTGGTATCTAGAATTTATGAATTTAACCGTAGTACTATATTGGCAGCAAGATATCACCAATTCACAGCCGAAATGCCTATATTTAACCGTAAGTTTTATGATAACAGTTTCTTCTAAAGCACTTCTTGCTTGTATAACTCTCTTCTGGCATCATTCTTTCCTGCCATATTTGATCTTCAAAAATTCATATTCAATATCAATCGTCATCTACTGTCTTTTTGATTACTATTCCATTGTTATCACTCCTTAATAATGTGTCATTTTTTTTCTAATTCTTCCCCACTACTTTGTGTCTTAGTGGCTTTATTGCCTTACATGGAGTGATTTGATTTTTAAATAATTGAACCTCATTTATACATTTTGCTTTTTCAGTTTTCTATTTTATCAGTGAGTCAAGGTGCTGATGCAAAATGATGGAGATTTTATTTTAATCCAAGGAACTTTTTTTTATTTTTATAGATGAATCAAATTGTTCATGAAAACGAACTGAGAAGTGGCAATCATTTAAGGAAACTTAGAACGGAGGTATCTCATACAAACAAGACTAAAGAAACAAAGTTAACAGATTTTAAAAATTAGAGAAGTAAATGATGATTTCTTATCTCTTTTCTAGTTCCTAGACTCATTGTGTACTGTTATATGTTTGTAGACAACAGGACACAAAAAGATGTTTTCCTATTCAATTTAAAGTATTAGTTTAGAAACATTATTAATAGTGTCTCTTTAACTTTGTCGTATTATTGATCATAGGACAAGAGTAGAATGCTTAGCAAGAAGTGGAGAAAAATTAAAGAATGCAACATATAATTAAGACATAATATAAACGCGATTTATTCCAACAATTAAATTAAAACAAAAATATGGTTGTCCGATCCTATGAGCAAGGGAAATCTCCAGACTGCTACAGTAGATGCGTCAACCTGTAACATCTGTCTTTCACCATATTTGAATAGATCAAGCCAATGATTCCTTGGCGTCAATCTCATAGCCAATCACCACGCAGCAGGAAATTAGGATACAATTAACATGGAAAAGGACCTTGGACTCCTAACGGTCTGTATACAATGGCGACGTAATTGTTAGATGGCAAACGGACAAGATGACATTTGATGGGTGAATGTAAAGTGGGGATTGGTTTTATACCTTTCGTATGAACAAACATACACCGAACAAGTTATAACTATTATCTGTATATTATTAGGTGAAGATTTTATGTATTGTGAGCAGACGACGAGGCAGAATAAAAAAAACAATTCAGAAACGGAAAAGGGAAGAAAAGAAAACGGGAGGAAAAGGACTTGAGATAAATAGAAATAAAACGAAGAAGAAAATAAAGAAGTGAAGAAATAAATAAAGAATTAAAGGAAATAATAAAGAAAGAAGTAATAGCAATAGAAATGTGAAGAAAGGAGAGTAAAACAGAAAGAAAAACATAGAATATGTGTAAGAACAAAAGGAAAGCAAGGAAACTAGGGGTCATATTTTCACTGAAAGAAAGAAAGAAAGAAAGAAGGAAATTAAAATTGAAGGAAAGTTTTAAAAATGCATAAAAAATGAAGAATAGAAAAGAAGGAAAACAAATGGAGAATATTGAAATAGAGAAGGTAAAGAAAAACAGAAAGAAGGAGAAACTATAAAAGAAAAAAGAAAAGAAAGAAATTCATGAAGAATAAAAGGAAAATAATGAAGAAAGAACCCAAAAGATAAAAGAACAAAGCAGAACTGATAAAGAGAAGAAAATATTGATAAAAAGGAAGAAAGAAAGTAAGAAAGAAAAAAAAACACAAATAAAAACAAACAAAAATATTATAACAGATGTGACAATTTTATTTAGGCAAAGACTGAAGCGTATTTATATTATGCGTTTTATTCGGATTGTTATCCTCATCTTCATTGCCATATTCACAACGTTTCGACCGTTATACGCTCCGGCCTTCTTCAGGTGATTGGAATTTTGAACCGAACACGTTATTTCCTCCACCGGGGTAGATTGTTCTAGTTCCATGTGCCATGTCTAATGGATATCAGTTATCAGTTATCTCCTGTTAATCCCCCTCTCCAATTTCTTCAATAACTTAACCGGGTGTTAAACTCACAACTCTTTAAGTGGATAAAGGCGTTGGTTAGATCCAGTGACAGGACCCAAAAAAGTTGTCAGTTCAATACCTCGTTAAGGCAATGGACAACTTGGAGAGGGGAATTAACAAGAGATAACTGATAACTGACATCCATTAAATATGGCACGTGGAACTAGAACAGTCTACCTCTATGAGCGAAATAAAGGGTTCAGTTCCACATTCCAACCACCTGAAGAAGTCCGGAGCGTACACGGCCGAAACGTTGTGATAAATATGGCAACAAATTTGAGGAAAATAGTCCGAATAATGTAAATAGTGTACATAATACCTCATCTCAGAAATATAGACAGAGACTTTTTAATTCATGTCATACTGTTCGCGAAAATGAATGGAAGAAACTGGAACAATAGATTGCATCAAGTTTGGTAATATATCCCTATTAAAATCTCTCACTGTGAATATGATATAAAGATATCGAGTGTTTTTGAGTGGCATAGCGTTTCAAAGAACTGTAACATGATGTCGCAAGTAATGGGAAGGCAAGCCCACACATAATAGATGTTAATGCTTATTTAGAAGTGTTGAAACGGTTTCCGGGATCTATCCGACGAAAAAAAAATGGTCTGTTTGAAAATGGTATTTTCCAGATAGCCCTTCCAAATTATGTATTAATATTTCGCGATTTTCTGGCTAAGAAATCCATTACAAAAATTCCTCATCCATCCTATTTTCCAGACTTAACACCTGTGATTCTTTCACTAGTTCCAAAATTGAAAAATGTCCTGTAAGGACAAAGATTTACTGATATGCCTGGAATCCAGCAATACATGAATACATTTCTGATAGTTATTCCCGTAAATATGTTCCAAGAATGGCACCATCGTTTCGCGAACCGCATAGCTTTCACAAACAGCTGATAATTAATAGTTAACCAAACTTTATTTTCACAGGTCCAACCGGGAAGCAAATAATAAAACGAAGGAAAAAAAGAAAATACATTTAGAGAATAAATGGAACGGAAGAAAAGAATTCATTATGAAGATAGTTGTGTAGAACAATGCAAACTTTTTAATAGATTAATACTTTTATTATTGACACTTATTCAATATTAATTTGTATGTCATGAGGTGAGACGGGAAGAAATCGCTGTATGGAAACTGGGTTAAACCTTTAATCAAATTGGGAATGTGCTCGTCTGTCTATTAAAGTATAATCTTAGATAATGTTTTTCTTTTCTTTTCCTTTTATCGGGATTCTAAATATATATGACGATATTTTTACTTTTGTCAGCTGCTGTTTACATCGAGAATGTAAGTTGAATAATGGTATTAGCTACCAACGGATTGTAGCAGCCGAGTTGAAACATTTCGAAAAACGAAGAAATATATTTCAAGACGACTACATCAAGAACGAAAGCAGATAACCTTTAGCATTCACATTATTTTTCATGATGTATTTCAACTACGTTAAAGCAAATATGATGCAGTACAGAAAATGAGGTTCGTAGAAATACAGAAAAATGTTTAATATAAACTAAGCTGTAAGAGTTGGATAGTATATTTTCTGGAGTAGTATATTTAATCTTTCAAATCTGTAATGAAATTTGGCGTATTTACATTGACATAATAAAAGAAAAACACACACACACATATATATATATATTATATCATAAAGAAGCAATTATACAAAGAATCAATTAGGAATGTTAATGTGATTAGTGGCGAAATCAATTCGCTAGCAACACTTAATTAAACGTTAACTTACTATCAACTCTTTCATAAATACGATCCTCATATTTGTGTTGTTGTCAGATGGAATTGTCGGGCCGAGTACTTTCAACAATTTCACATGGTCATCTTCGGTGTGTAATTTCTCCAAATACAGACAAACACTAAGACGAAATATATGTAGTATACATACGAAAGATGATAGTAAGTTAATGTCTAATTAAGTCGTGTTAGCGAAGTGATTTCGCCATTAATCACATTAACATTGCTAATTAATTCTTTGTATAATTACTTGTTTATGATATATACTAAGCTACACACTATAAAATCAATCAAGACAACAGAAGACTTCCGATTACCATATCCAGTAACCAGGGTATTTTATTTCTGGAGAAATAGTAGAATAATCCAGAAACTATACTGGCAGCAAATCGTCTGCAAACGGATAGAGAATGAGTTCCGTAAATATAGAAAACATGGAAATGTTTGCAAGACAAGGATGTATCTTCTTACCGGACTCATTCAACTTATACAGTGAGGCGATTCTGAGAGAATTAGAAGTCCGGCCAGGATTCATTATTAACAGCCACAATCTTAACAACGTTAGATTTGAAGATGACAGTGTTGATATCAGACACAGAAACAATACTAAAAGAAATCATACAGAAGGTTGTTGAAGGAAAGAGAGAAGAAAGGACTAAACATCAATTACAAAAAATCGGAATGCATGACTGTTAGTAAAAGGAAGAGTCCAATATGCAAACTGCAAGCTGGAGATACCAAAATAAAACAAGTACGGAAAATTAAATATGGAGGAAATATTGAAACAAAGGACGGAAAAACGACATTGAAATCTGACGTAGCATTGCGATATTTTCCAAAAGCTAAGCTAAGTACGAGGGTCATTCAATAAATAAGTTAAATTTTTCGGTATAAGGACTTCTAATACAGATAGAAGCTTTTTTTTTTTTTGGTTTACTTCTTTTTCACATGGATTTAATTTCTTTTGCAGATTAAAAAAAAACCTTGAGAGTTTTGGCGATTAACAAAGATAGCCGACCACGAAGTATGCTCCAGGATTGAAGAGCGGTCAGTTATCAAGTTTTTGGTTGCTGAAGGGTGCAAACCAGTTGAGTCATAGGGGTATGTCAACTGTGTATGGTGCCACATGTTTCAGCCAAAAAAAATGTCTACTAGTGGGCTAAATTTTTTTAAAGAAGAACGGAGCAGTGTTGAGGATGAAGACAGGCCTGGGAAGCCTACAGAAGTGAGATCTCCTGAGGTGATCGAATCAGTCAATGACCACAATCAGTCTGACAGAAGGGTGACAGTGGATGGCATTGCAAGGTCTTTGAGCTTATCTGTTGGGACAAAGACAGGGGTCATCAGTCAGGAGGAGTCATCTTGCATCATGACAACGCAAGGCATCCCAAACGGTGCAGATCATCAACGAGCTGGGCTGGGAACTGCTCCCTCAACCCCCTTACAGCCCATACGTTGTCCCTTCAGACTTTCACCTGTTTGGTCCCTTGAAAGCGTTCACGAGAGGCACGAAGTTTAAAAGTGACGATGAAGTCAAAAGTGTTGTGAGCGACTGGCTGAGACATCAGTTTCAAAGATTTTTTACGCTGAGGGAATACGGAAGCTTGTGCACAGATGGGAAAAGTGTGTGACAGTGCTCGGAGACTACGTTGAAAAAAAGAGCAAGCTTCTATCTGTATTAGAAATCCTTATACCGAAAAATTCACCTTATTTATTGAATGGCCCTCGTATTAAGAAACAGAACACTTTCCTTAGAATGAAAGAAAAAGGTACAGAACTGTTACGTAAAATCATTCCTCCCATATGGCAGATGATCCTGGAAAATCTCCTCACAGATGAAGTTTAATATTGCAATAATATCTATGATGGAAATGGATATAAGACGAATTTCTTCTTTACCCAGGTTTAATTTTGAAAAAAAAAAAAACACAATTTAGATTTTTATTCTGAACTGGTCATAAAAAATCTCAATTTGTACCATTTTTCTGCTTCGTCTTCTTCTATGCAGCGTTTCCGTTCAGGAAAACACGGCTCTCCACATTAACCTGCCTTTTGTAGCACTTAATAAATTTCTTCTTTTTGTTATCTCTCTAAAATCTTGTTCCGCCATCATTTGCTAAAGCTCGCTAAGCAGGTCTCTTCTTCATCTGGGGAAGAGATTATTCTGCATTTATTATAACTAATATAATTCTACTAGAGAAATATATGAAAATATACAGAATGAATATGAGAAAAAATCTTATAACTGGTTTTAATGGATAGCGGCTCCGAGTAAGGAATCGGCGAGCCGAGTTAATTGCAGTCAAATTTGGGAAAATGTATGAATCCTCTTCTTAATCCAGCTCTGGGTAAATAGCAGACACTATCGGATCCTATAGCCTTGGATGGCA
>OZ038515.1:6213449-6225949 GCA_964036315.1 Acanthosepion esculentum
GTGAGGAGATTGCTAAAACTTTACCAAAATCTTCTTCTTCTATTTAGCGATTGATATACTGATTGTGGGAAGAGGCTCTAAACGAATTTTTTTTTATTTTTCTCTCGCATATACAATTCCGTTAACGGTAATAATAACGGCTTCCCTACAAGGAATCTTTTGCCATACACTGATCAAGCAGCCGGTACTGTCTCAGGTTGAGATTTGTAAAATCTTTCTCTTAAAACACATTTTCAGGAAAATAGGCTTCTCACGTCCGATAGCTTTTAACGTTCTTTCCCGTATTGACTGTAGTTTTCTTACTAAGCTTTTGTTGAAGTAGTGTGAAATTTGAAGTATACTTGATGATATCATTATTCTTCATTCGTGTTACACTGGCTATCCATTTTAGCTGTTGCTGTTGTTGGCAGTCTTCAAATGACGTGATTTCTGTTATTTGGTACAGTTATTTGTTTGTGGTTCTCCAGCGCCAGTCCGACATATTCAAGAACGAATTATCTTTGCCAAGATCCTCAGACCTCACTCACTCAAAGCCGTTTTTTACAACTGATCTTAGAAAGCAGTACGTATACAGCTGACAGTTTAGATATTTCTGAAAGGGTTTGTGCTATGCATGACATCCATATGAAAGTTCTAGTGATAAACGATAAACGCAACATACTGAAAATTTGCTGTAATTTACTCGATATTAACACAACTGACGCATAAGACATTCGACAAAGTATGACACAAATATCTTTTAGAGCTACTCAGCAACCTTGACATATTCGGGAAAGATATTAGAATAATCCAAAAACTCTACTGGCAGCAGAACGCCTGCATAAGCTTTAAAAAAACGAGTTTAGCTGATGTACAAAAAGAGGAAGAGGCGTAAGGCAAGGATACCTCTTCTCGTCGGATTTATTCAAACTATAGAGCGAAGCAATTCCGGGAAAACTGGAAATCCTACTAGGATTTATCACTGACGGTCGCAATCTTCGCAACATAAGATACGCATATGACACAGTGCTGATAGCAGACACGGAAAAGGAAATTACAAAACATCCTACAGAAGGTAGCAAAGGAGAGCGAGAAGAAGGGACTAAGTATAAACCACAAGAAGACAGAATGCGTGGTCGCCATATATAGAAGCAGGTGCTACCCAGTTCTTGCCTTCAGGTCTCTCACGTGTCTATCGCTACTTCCATGGAATGTGCACAGACGAATTACATTCCGTAGTTAAACTAATTCTAACCTTCACGGGTAGGACACGCCACGCTACGCACATTGTATAGAACGACCCTCATTCCCCCAGTATTCCATCGGAGAGAAATAAATGCCACTCGAACAGCTTCTTCCTGCGAACGACTGCTCTGTGGTACCGACTCTGAAGATAATGTTTTCCCGATCACTACACAGGCTTAGCCTGTTCAAATCTAGGTAAACAGTTACCTTCCCCACATATCCGCATAAACTGTGCCTCTTAATCTATAACCCTCCACTTCGATTGGCTCCCGGGCCTTATGCAGGGTGAAACACACTATAAAAAAATCAATACTTATTGCATCCATTGATGAGAGGAAAGTTGTGTCACTCCAGAAAGTTGTTCTCGTCCTAGTCCATCCTTCAAATCTATAAATCAACCATTCGCCCTTGCATGGTGTACTGCTGCCATATATGGTCTGATGCCCCCGCTGTACGTCTTAAGTCCTGGACAAAATCCAGAGACGGATATGCAATGTGATTGGCCCTGATCTGGCATCTCACTTACAGTCATTCTCTCACAGACTTGCAGTCGCCTCCCTCTGTCTTTTCTACAAATAAGTTCAGGTTAACTGATCCGACGAGCTACTTTCGACAGTTCCCAGACTGCATGAATTTAAAAGTGCTGCTAGGCTGGCATCTCGGTCCCACTATCGAAAAAGATAAATGTAACAGTCACTTTTACTCCAACAGCTTCATGTCTCACACTCCCTTCCACTTACTTGCTTCCCTTATAGCTCACGCGTCTTTACTCTTACTTCCACTTCCTGTAATACCTTGCGTGTCAGTGGCATTCTCGCCTTGCTTGGGATGAAATCCTTAAAAATTAGAATATATGCAGGTGTATTTACCGAATAGACATGACGTTTACCAATCATGTTATATTCATATTTAATTAGGGAAAGTTCTAATGATATTGCCGATCAGGGACATTGTCAAACACCTGTAAGATGGTGATATATAGTATAGGTATTACGTGGGAAGTTATTACTCTACTGGAACGCCGCAATCTACAGAGTAAATCGCATGGGAATTTGGTGAACTTAAGCACCAAAGGAAGTTAGTATTGAAAATTATGACATCACATACAATGCTAATAGTGTTTCGGCTTGTACGTCATGACTGAAAACACTCTGAAATTTCACTATTTACATTATTCGGATTATTGTCCTCATCATTGTCGCCATATTTATTACAACGTTTCTTCGGGTAGATCCCGGAAACCATTTCAACACTTAAAAATAAGCATTAACATCTGTTATGTGTGGTCTTTATCTACACTATTTACATTATTCGGACTATTTTCTTCAAATTTATTGCCATATTTATCACAACGTTTCGGCCGTTGTACGCTCCGGCCTTTTTCACGTGGTTGGAATGTCGAACTGAACTGTTTATTTCGCTCACTGGGGTATACTGTTCTAGTTCCACGGCAGGAATGTATAATGGATGTCAGTTATCAGTCATCTACTGTTAATTCCTCTCTCCAAGTTCTCCACTGCCTTAACCGGGTATTGAACGCACACACTTTGGGTCCTGTCACTGGATCTAATCGACGGCTTTATACACAGTGCCATATAATATATATATATATATATATATATATATATATATATATATATATATATATATATATATATATATATATATATATATATATATATATATATATATATATATATATATATATATATATATATATATATATATATATATATATATATATATATATGAATAATTGTATCGTGGTATATATATATATATATATATATATATATATATATATATATATATATATATATATATATATATTATTAAATATAACAAGCAATGAATGTCTATTGTGTTTGATCATAAGCCGTTCTAATGTTCGAATGTTTGCTTTAATTTCTGGTGAAAATAAAGACAAAAATCGTCCAACATTTGGATATTTTATTTATTAACTTGGTCCTAAGCTTTCGGTTCACATGAGCCGTCCTAAGAGTGGTTATGTAGACAAACCCTCAAAGATGATATTTTGATATATTGACAGAGAAAATTGCTACGAGACGATAATGTTCGCCTAATAGCAGACGCAGATCGTAGGTTCAAGATGCGGTTCTATGGCGTCATACTACGCGATAGACCGAAGTATTACAACAAAACCGGTGCATCTAGGCGTGGTGTAATGTTTAGCAGTCTTGTCTCACTAAAACAGTTACAACTGGAGAGTGAGTTCGATCCTCACAGGGTGCCCCTTTGGTTTCGGTCTTGTACCATCTCTAAGCTATGCTTAGAAATTAAGTATTACAACTGAACCAATATCTAGATGCAATGTAATGTGTCCTGACTAGGTTGAAATGTAATTTTGTTGAGTTTTGGGTTGCTTCGTTTTAATGTAGATAGCCTCCAATATTTAAAGGTTCTTTTTACTGTGTATATGTGTGAATATTATTGTGCTATCAACTAATATCTGTCTAATATTATGTACATGGTTATATTTTATATATGTAGACAGAATAATGATATGGCACATATATAGTGCCGGTGTTAATAATATATAGTGCCGGTGTTAATAATATATAGTGCCGGTGTTAATAATACTGTGGTCGACGTAATACGACAGGGATATTAAGTATATATTAATAAATATACAGGGTGACCATAGATTTAAAGAAATATCTTACAAAGGCAATTGATGAGATATCATAATCAGACTTTTTCTATGTACTTAGGAGTTATCAAAGTTCTTTTTTTTAATTATATTGCATCCGTTTATTTCAGGTATCCTGTTGATGAAAGAGGTACTAACATTTCCTGACCAGTGGATTGAATGATGGCCTAATTCCCTGGCCACCTACTTCATCAGATAGCAATCACCTGGACTTCTTTTTTATGGGGTTATGTTAAAGATGTCATGTGTCGAATAAAGATGCGGGTCATCACTGACCTGAAGCAAAATATCACTGAAATAGAGACTTTACTACGATTTAAATTAGTGAACAAAACGCCAATATCTATTCCTTCTCATAAAAAATCCACATATTTGTTATGTTCATTTGCTTTTCTAATACTTTTTCTTTTTAATTATAAAGATACTTTATGTGCAAAGCCTCCAAAACGAAACTGGTCTCCTTTACCCACCACAGAGAACTCTTCCCATCTTCCCATCAGAATAGGTGATTCCCAACTCCTGGAGAGCACATCGTTACGCCTTCTTGTTTCCACGCTGTCCACTGACATGAGGTGGAACAAATACATTGAATCAATAGCTTAATCTACCGCAAAAAACGTTGCTTCTCTCTGTCGAGCCAGAAAGTTTTTTTTTTCGTCTGAGACCAACCTTCAAATCTATAAATCAACCATCCCTCCTTGCATGGAATATTGCTGTCACATATGGTCTGGTGCTCCCGCTGTACGTCTCGAGAGCCTTGACAAAATCCAGAGACGAATATCCAATATGATAGGTCCTGATTCGCCATCTAGTCTACAGTCGCTTTCCCACAGACGTGCCGTAGCTTCTCTCTGTCTCTTCTACATGTATTTTCACGGCAACTGTTCTGACGAGCTATTTTCGCCGGTTGCTAGAGTGCATGAATTTAAGTAAGCTACCTGGATGACATCTCGGTCCCACGCATTCAAGGTCAAAACGGTGAAATGTAACCGTTTCTCATAATCAAATAGCTGCTACTGTCGCACTTCCCGTCTGTGAAACCCCCTTTTCCCTTAATTACTTCCGCGATGACTATAATCTTCAAATATTCATGTGTAATGTCAATAGACATCTGACACCCTAAGTTTGTTCCCCGTCCTCTGTAATCTTTTCTCAAACATGCCTCTTTACTCGTG
Source organism: Acanthosepion esculentum (assembly GCA_964036315.1). Classification (NCBI taxonomy): domain Eukaryota; kingdom Metazoa; phylum Mollusca; class Cephalopoda; order Sepiida; family Sepiidae; genus Acanthosepion; species Acanthosepion esculentum. The sequence continues at coordinate 6,218,520 of OZ038515.1, forward strand.
TTCTCAATCCAGGTAACCCTGTGGGTACTAGCGGCACACACGCCGTGTTTGAGGTGAATTGCTCTAAAAAAACACCTGTTAAATTTTTATCTCTCAGGCATTGATTATAGACTGATTTTTACGTTCGAAATTACGTAACGGTCAGTCTATCGTCAGCACCAGAAGATTTCGTACTGCATAAATATCCGAGTCGTGCTATCGGTGTAGGATTACACACACACACACACATCTATATCTATATATATCTATCTATATATATATATATATATATATATATATATATATATATATATATATATATATATATATATATATATATATATATTTATATATATATATATATATATATATATATATATATATATGTATATATATATATATATATATATATATATATATATATATATGTATATGAATGAATGAAGACAGAGAAACAAATATTTACTAAATGATGTTCACTACATGAGATGGAATGTTAGGTTTTTATATAAAGAGCTCAGACTAATTGGAAACTAAAATCCACATCATTTTAAGCTATCATTAACACGTCATTTGATGATCGCTCAATTAATAAACAACCCTATCAAATACTATATCTATCTATTTCAATATATATATATATATATATATATATATATATATATATGACGATTCTGTTTAGAATGAAACAGACTGTCGCTCATGTGTTGTCTTCAATGTCCATTTTTACATTTAGATATGCTGTATCCCTGATATTGAGCCTTCATATCATAAAACTATATTCTGCCAAATTCATACATATATAAATATATGTGTCTGTGTTTTTGTATATATATATATATATATATATATATATATATATATATATATATATATATATATATACATGTGTGTGTACACAGACACACACATGTATATATATATATATATATATATATATCTGTGTGTGTGTGTCTGTATCTGATTCGTGAACATTTCACAACCAGTTTGTCAAGTAAATTGCCGCATCATTCCTGAGTCTTTTACATATTAGAATTTGGGTTTTAATCTCTGTCTTTTCCTCGCAGATAATTGTCCAAAATCATGAATCAAACCAAGAAGAAAGGACAGGCCTTTAGACTTCAATTCTACACTTCGCCCCATGTCTCAGAATATTGCCTTTTTATGACCGGCTCGTAAGAAATGACTACTAATTTTAATCTTAGCGACATTCCCGAAACAACGCGGTTTGGTGCCGAACCAAAACAATTTTTCTTCATGAATTCTTGCAGCTCACGTTCTTCAAAGATATATTCAGGTGCTGATATGCTTACTATTACTTTCTCTCGTTGTTTATACTTGATGAATTTTTGTAAAACAGGTATTTTATATTTCAGTCAGGAAATTGGCGTGGAATTAAAGAACAATTTAGTACCTTGAAGGAAAGGGAATTTCGAACAATATACTGGAATGCTTTCTCTTGGAGAGACATACAGTCTACGATGGATAAGTTGTCGTCTAATTTACGCAAAAATAAAAATAACACCGACGTATCATTTTAACAGATACATTTATCAAAATCACACAAAATATCTTGATATACCATTTTTTTTGTTTCTAATGGTTTTTCTTTTTCATGTTTCCCAATACTTTGCTTAGCTTTTGGAAGGCTTCTTCCACATCACCAAGGCGCCTTTGGATTTCAGTGTCGCACTTTCTATCCTCTGTTCAAACACTTCCCAGATATTTGAAGGGTTGTACTTGTTTGATTATCGTATATTATTTAATTCTTCGATCTATTATTTTTGCCGCCATCGATGCTGCTGCTGCTGCTCCTCCGTCTCCTCCTCCTTCTTCTTCTTTTTCTATGTTCCTTCATACAAGCTCGTGAGTTAAACAGCGTATTAAGAAACAGGACAGTTTCGCCAAATTATGAATACCAAAATTCTATGAAAGTAAATGATGGACAATCCTCAAATGAAGAAGTGACTTGAGACAATAGAAATATCGTTAATTGTAATATCAGCCGGGAATATTTGGTATTCATTCACCAAGCAGCCAGTAGTCTTCCGGAAGCACGGTGGAGTAATGGATAACGGCTCGGATTGAGGAATCGTAGAGCCGAGTTCGAATTCCATTCGAATCCGTTACATTCACTTACGTGCTAACACCCTTGGGAAAGGTGTGAATCCTCTTCTTCCTCCAACTATGGGTAAATAGCAGGACAGACTGGGTTCTATAGCCTTGGATGGCAACTGGTCTAGGAGAAGGTCAACACTGAACTAAAAACCATTCGGCGTCTGCATCCGGTGGCTTCTTGGTTACTCCTGCCTCTGCGTCTGTGGAAATTCTGCGGCAAGTAAGAGCATATTCCTCCCTCCGCTGGGATAGCACGCGAGGTTCGGGGACCGCGTGTGAAGTTCAAACTCCCTTGTTACTCCGTTTCAAGAATTCGCCGCCGTTGGAATCGCTCGTTTCAGCATTGGCGACGGATCGCCGTGCTTGGTCGGCCTTCGTTCCGGACGCGGTGAATTCCTTGGAAAGAGCCGGCTTAACCGATCCAGGGTGAATGCCGCAACATACATACATACAGTAGTCTTTCTCTTTAAAACGATTAAATATCATCCGCCATCATGTCTCCAAACTGACTCTTTGTATTACGTATAAATTGTCATAAGGCTTACATTGATCGTCTGTATACGTCCAGAACGTCCAGATCCAGAGAATAAGTTCAACCAGAATTGTCATACAAAACCATAACAATCGGTCTTGAATGATACCCGGAAAATGTAAAAGACTGGATGATGTGCTTCAAAGAACGTGAAAGAAATAGGAAACTTTATTCAGTAATAAAGGAATCCAACAATTTGTATGATAAAGAATGGTACCGAAAATAATGTAAGTAAAATTTCTGGACATATAGTGCTCTCAGAATTGCAAAAGCTTACTTTGAACGGAACTGTACATATAATCCGCGAAACCCACCTCCATCTAATCGAAACTTCCACAAAGTATATAGATAACTCTTCTAGAGTACCCTTTTTACTCACAGACTCCGTAGGGAACATGACAGTTAGGCGCTGAATTTACTGTCAAGATGGTAGCACACACAATAATTGCAGTGGCAATAATGTTCAAATCTTGATGCTATTTTTGGCCTTAGATTCAAAGAGAATTTGTAGAGAAAAATAACTATTAGAGCAACAACAGACAGGAAGATTTGCATAGCCATGATAAGGCTCATCCTAAAGAGAGAGAGAAAGAAAGAGAGAGAGAGAGAGAGTTATGAAAAGGCATGGCCAATTAAAAGATGCCTTCATTGAATTTAACTATAATTTATTTTCTTGAGATAAATATTTTCATTGTTTTCAATATTTTGCTAAGAAAGAAGGATATAAAGGTAGGGTGGAGAAAATTCAGAGTAAAAAATTAATTTTAAGAATTCCAAAACAAAAAATAATCCTAAAGATAGAAATTTACTCACAGATAAGGCTGAGATGGGGATGAGTAGTGTAAATAGTAATAAGTACCAGTCAGTTATGTGCCATGAGTGATACACGATCATGTATCTTTCGATACATGACTGACAAGTCAGATTTTTTCACACCGTAGGTTGCCATTTCTTTTTTCAGTAGACCAGTTACCATCGAAGGCTATAGAACTTGGTCTGTCCTCCTATTTACCCTTAGCCGGGGGAGAAGAGGATGATTCATACCTTTCCCAAGGGTATTAGGACGTAAGTGAATGTAATGGATTCGATTGGAATTCGAACTCGGTTTTCCGATTACCTCTTCCCGAGCTGCTATCCATTACTCCACCGTGCCTCCTAAGAATAAGAATAAGAACAATAAGAATAAGAGAGGAAGAAGAAAGTAAAACCGTGGAAAGAAAGAAAGAAAAGAAAAAAAGAGATAGTGTAAGAAAGAAGAAAAGTTAAGTAAGAGGTACATAGCAAAAGAAAGAAATAATGAAGAAAAAAGCATGATGTTGATAGCGTGAGAAGAGAAATAGAAAGAAAAGGTGAATGAAAAGGCTAAGTAAGAGATTACAGAAGAAAGAAAGTTTTAAAAAAATTACGTAAGTAAAAAAGAAAGAAAGAAAAAAAGAAAGAAGAAAAATCAGAATATTAATAAAGTGTGAAGAAAAAAAAGGATGAAAGAAAGAAAGTATTTAATAGTGACAGGACAAGAAAGAAAGAAATGATCGGTTTCGGAGGATAAAGAAAGATAGTAAAAAGTTAAGTAAAAACAAAAAAGAAAGAAAAAGAAAAATATTGATATGTGGAAAAAAGGATAGAGAGAGTTAATGTAGGAGTACAAAGAAAGACAGTCTTCGAACTGATAGACAAGAGGACAAAGAATAGGAGTTAACAGTGTGAGTACGAAAAAGAGAGAAAACTTGGATTTGAGATAGAGAGATAGAAAAGAAAGAACGAATGTATGGAAGGAAAAAAAAGAGAATAAAACAGAATGAAAACTAAAAAAGAAGGAAAAATTCAAAAAAGAAAGAAAAAAAAATTAAATATAGCAAATATATATTATAGCTATTTCCTATACATTTCTTTTAAATGTTTCCTTTCCTTCTTTTTTTCTTTATTCATTCTGCGTTTATCTCCTTCTCTGTTTTCCGTAAAAACAAAGAACAGGAAATAAAAACAACAGACAAGGAAATCAGAGATTAAGTTAAGAGAAAGACTGATTGAATGCCAATATAAGCAAGCAGTCAAGCAGAGAATAGGAAAATAATATGAACAGGTTTAAAAAGAAAATTAAAAAAATGTCAAATGACCTTAAAATGACGAAAGACAAAGAAATATAGAGAGTTGGTGAGAGTTAATGGAAAACTGGAAAGAAAATAAAAGTTCTTAGTAGATATGATTGTGTTATAGAAGACAGTGACGCTAATGGATGTAGCTTAGAAAGAAAAGAGAAATGAAATGGAAACGGGAGACAGAGAGGAAATAATAAGATTGAGAGGGGGAAATAATCGGTGTCCTGGGAGAGGAAATAATAAAACGTAACACTGTAAGTAAAAAGGTGAAGGACAAAGAAAGAAAGAAAACAAAGAAAGAAAGTGAGAAAAAAACAGGAAGAAAGAATAAACAAAATGGAGAAAGGATAGCGAAAAGAAAAGAGAAAGAAAGAGAGAGGGATAGAGAAATATGGAAGGGGGATAGAGAGAGAGAGAGAGAGAGAGAGAGAGAGAGAGAGAGAGAGAGAGAGAGAGAGAGAGAGAGAGAGAGAGAAGTAAGAGATTTTGACGCAAGAAAAATCGAGCAAAACAGACGGGAGAACAGCAATTTAATCTTCAGTCACTTCCCTGAACCATCTTAAATTATCTGCGACGACCCAGATCAATAGATTTCTTTTTATTCCCCGCGGAATCGGCCGTAATAGACGGATATGTGATTGGGCGTCTTCTCTACTGATCAATAATAACACATTCATTGTTTTTGAAGCAGAGGCGAAATAATTAAAATGTTGCACACTCTGGGTATCCAGGCCGATTCCCAGGGGCAATGAGTTTGGAATCGTCAAGATGGCGGAGGTTCAGTTTTATTGATGATAGAAAAAAAAAAAATTGGAGAAGGAGAGAATGTCGAAGTAAGTGAAAAAAGATGAGAAAGAACAGGGATATGAGAAGAACAGGTCCGCAGTAAAACGAGGAGATGTCTAAGAGAAGCAATAGAATTAAAATGGGAGAAAGAAATATGGGGGGTTAGATTAAAGGAAAAAAGAGGAAAAGGTGAAGAAAAGATGCAAAAGGAAAAGAATAGTAAGAAAAGAAAAACGTACAAAATGAGTTTAGAAGAATGGGAATTAAAAAGTGGGAGCAGAACAATAGGTTGAAATCATGACAAGAATAACATTGGGATAATAGGCAGAAACATGTGAAAATAAAGGAATTTTTAAAAAATCATTTCTCCCCGAAAAATAATAAAGTCACTAAGTGGCACCGTCAAGGATAAAACGATAAACAACATACGCATCCTGTGTAAGACTACGTTCAACAGTAAGGCCTCTGATCAGGGTGGTTTGAGGAGCGTGAAACGACCTCTTCATTGGTGGTGTTCTCAGGTCCACCCTGACCCGGGGTGGTAGCACCTGTTACGGTCCCAGCTATAGGCAAATAGTTAACCCCCAAACTGGGGTCAAAACACTATGAAAGTATAAAAATAGGTTTTAATACTAGCAATAATCTTTTAAGGAAAACATTATTACCAACAATACGTTATCACAAGCATACATCTAAATATTCCTAGCAATACATTTTTGAGGAAACATATTACCAGCAATAAATATCTTCTTCACATAAAATAACCCATTAAATGTAAGGCGTTACCCAGTGTGAAAGTATATGAGAAAATGTAGACATTATTAAGCAGAGAACAATAAAAAAAAAAAACAGTAATTAAGAATGCATGAGATACCGATTACGATTTTTGAAGATTAAACTTTGACCAGAAAGCAAGAAGAGGCGTGAACTGCGAGGTTGTTAGCATAGAACATACGGTTACGTCTAGCAATTTCAACTGTAAAATAATGAGACCTAATCGCCAATCTAGTAGTGCGCTTGAATTTGACATTCGAGGTACATTCAGGACAATTAACATAATTTTTTTTTTTTATATAGAAAAAGCAGAAGAAAGCTAGTTAGTGGTTGCAGGAAAATGACAGATGCCGATATGACAGGAAAAGTTCAGCAATTTAACACGGATCTCTGGATATAAAATAGTTTAAGTTGTGGTGTGGCTGACAATATAGGAGAGGAAGATTTGTATAGGAAGAAGAAAAAGGATAAAAATGAGGAGATGAATGCGAAATAAATAAAAAGGGAGAGAAAAATAGATGGCGAATATAAAAGCAAGAAAAAAGTAGGAGAACCAGCGGGAGGATTTGAAAATCAGGGAAAGTAATAAAAAAAAAACATTGAAAGAAAAGGAGAAAGACAAAAATAATCGTAAAAGAAAGTTGAAAAAGAGGGAAAATGAAAATGAGACAGTGAAGGAAAACTAAACGGATGGACAGAATACAGACGTCTGTGATGAGGACAACCATAGTTATCTCCCCTTCGAATTACTCGATTATAAAAGAAATATCTGTTTATTATCTATCTATCTATCTATCTATCTATCTATCTATCTATCTATCTATCTCAGACTAATTATTATCTATCAATCTGCCTCTGTGATTTTGTCTGTCTGTCTGTCTGTCTCTTTCTCTCTATATATATATATAAAATATGTGGTGCAGTTCAATTTATATTACAATGAATCATTCATACAAAAAGTAAATTAGTAAAGTTAATGATATGAAATGGCGAAATCCCTTCCCTAACAAAATTTTAAAGATACATTAACCCACTAATCACTCGATGAATGTTATAATCCTTGTTTTTTTTTATTATAAACTGTATTAGGTCTTCCTTAAGTACGCAAGTACTTTCGATTGTACATTCAGTCATCTTCGGGC
>OZ038515.1:6230949-6260949 GCA_964036315.1 Acanthosepion esculentum
AATCAGGCAATTCGCTAGTTCTTTTGAACGAACATAAAACAAGAACAAAGAGTCCGTTTTTCGTACAGGAGAAACAATAAAGTCTTGTTCATCATTTGAATTACGTTGTAAACGTCACGCTTTTCTACAAAAATCTCCGGAGACTTGTTTCTTCCATTCATACCCACATTTATTTGACGTAAATAGGAGGAAAATAGAAAAAAAAGGAAAAGAAAAAGTAACGAAAACAGAACAAAACCAGTCAACGAATAAACGCTTATAGGAAATACATTCCAAATAACAAAACCAAAGAAAGCAGACGATAACTTCAAAGATTGTGGGTGCTTCAAAAGAATAAACGCATATTTATTCGAAACTGTTGTACTCATTACTTTTTTCAAGTGGAAATCTTAATTTTAGAGCGAACGATGAAAGACAAAACAATTGATTATTTGTTTCCGTCGTTTAGTTTCATTATCAGCAGCAGCAAAAATTGTCATGCTTACGTAAAAGAAAATATCAATTTTTTTCTTACAAATTAATGTATGGCTGTAATATATTTATCGCTTTAACTTGACAAATGATCGCCATGCTTAGCATGATCAAAGACAAAGTCTATAATAGTCAGTATCAGGTCGTTACTAACTGACGACACGTGATATCTATATTTTATATGAAAGTGATAGTGTAGTGGTGAAAGACAGGGTCTGTTAGTGTTGAAAAATCGAATATTCTGATTTACTGGGAGAAACAGACACGTTACGCAGAAGGATATTAGACTGGTACGTATTAATAAGTGGGTGTTCTCATATATATATATATATATATATATATATATATATATATATATATATATATATATATATATATACATATATATATATATATATATATATATATATATATATATATATATATATATATATATATATATATATATATATATATATATATATATCATAGCAATAAAGGTATTAAGCTTAATATTACTAGACATATTAAAACGTGCGAAGCAACCGGTTTCGCTCCCGCTCATCAGGCTTGCAACGGGAGATTTTAATTTAAAAAACAGAAAATGTACACTAAAAAGAATGTGAGCACTTATTAAATAGCAGATTGTGTGCAGTTAATTTTAGTGTTGACCGGTTCACCGTATTGTCCCGGTCACACTCGTTATTTCACCTTAAGGTGCTGGAGGCACTTTACATCGGGTCCAGCAAGCCTTCCTTGTGTAAACAACGGGAGTGTTTGTTGGGGATCGCTGTCATTTGCCTCTAGCACCTTTTGCTCATTTTTTTTCCCCCTACACAATTCTTTTTAGTGTACATTTTCTGTTTTTTAAATCAAAATCTCCCGAAGAGCGGGAGCGAAACCGGTTGCTTCGCCCGTTTTTAATATGTCTAGTAATATTAAGCTTAATACCTTTATTGCTATGATAAAATTTTTACCTTTAAAAATATCTTCAAATATATATATATATATATATATATATATATATATATATATATATATATGAAGAAATATAGTTTTAAGGTATGCTTCCCTTCTCCACATGCTTTCACCTTTCATTCCTATTTGCTCTCGCTCCAAATCTTCTGTAACCCCCTTTGCTTTGATCGATCCACTATCTTTCTCCACATCCTCTCCTTTACCACTCCTATCTGCTCCTCCTCCAAACCTTCTGTAACCCCTTGCGTGCTAGTGGCTTCCAGCCTTGCTTGGGGTGATAAGCTTAAAAAAAAATGCTATATCTATAGGATAAAGTGTTCAATATCAGAGATAGAGCGTATGTAAATATGAATATAAAAGTGAACAGTGAAGTCAACACTCAGAGGCGACAGTCTTTTTCATGCTAGACGCAATCCTCAGGCCGATAGCTAAATTATGGAAAACTGTTGACGGGTCAGGTCCGATAACAGAATATATATATATATATATATATATATATATATATATATATATATATATATATATATATATATATATATATATATATATAAAAGAACATAGAAGTCAACACTTAGAGGCGACAGTCTGTTACATGCTAGATGCAATCCCTGACGATTGCATCTAGCATGAAACAGACTGTCGCCTCTAAGTGTTGATTTCTATGTCCACTTTTATATTTACACACGCTCTATCTCTTATATTGAGCACTTTATCCCATAAATATAGCACACTTTAAGACTATATTTCTTCATATATATATATATATATATATATATATATATATATATATATATATTATTTCATTCACAGACAGTACTGTTTCGCTGTATCACAGCTCCTCAATGAGACTAGACTTCCGAATGCCTCACGCCACGATTGAAACACAACTAATTTGGTGTCAGCCAGAGCTATCTTCACTCGGTAGAGTTACACAACTAAATCTAGCGTATTGTTTTTAGAAATGTAAACAAATGACAATCTGCCAAAGTGCTCCATTCATTTTACTGAAGAGCTTTGCATTAAATATAAATATAAATGTATATATATATATATATATATATATATATATATGTGTGTGTGTGTGTGTGTGTGTGTGTGTGTGTGTGTGTGTGTGTGCGGTTATGGACGGCAGGACGAAATCTCGGACCGTGATCTATTCATTAAATGTGGCGTCGGTGGTATTGAATCCTTTCTGATGCAATCAGAGTTCAAATGGGCTGGACATGTCATCAGAATGAGCGATGATCGGATGCCGAAAATCCTCATGTATAGCCAACTTTTTCATGGTAAGCGTAACGTAGGCCGTCCTTGGTTACTCTTCAAGACTCAACTCAAATACAATTTAAATGCTGCAAACATTCCTATAGAGGAGCTCGAACTGGCTGTTGAAAACCGAGCAAACTGTAGAAACCCCTGCGACCGTGGTATAACAAAGTTTGTAAAGAATCTGAGAGAATTAAGAAACATCACTAAATCTCGAGCTAATACATCTGCCCATGTGACAGTCAATCCTTCAGCAATGTCCCACGTGTGGACTTGTTTGCAAGTCCCGTGCAGGATTGTTTCTCATACGAAACATAAATATAAAAACTGAACTGAAAGACGATCATACGTCGAAAACGATCAGAGTCCATCATATATATATATATATATATATATATATATATATATATATATATATATATATATATATATATATATATGTATATATATATATTGAACGATAAAAATTATTAAAAAAATTAATTAAAATCTTCAGACACACTAGGTTTTTGATTAATATTCTTATGTTTTATTATTATTATTTCATTTAGATTCCTCGACTAGTTTCGGCCAACATGGCCATCATCGGGAGAGAAAAGAAATGTCTCTGCTTGCTGGTGGCGGTAAAATACAGAAATGAATGTCTTGATGGAGAAAATCAACATATATATATATATATATATATATATATATATATATATATATATATATATATATATGTGTATGTATATATAAATAAAAAGAAAGAACAGTAAGATATAAAATCCGGTGTTCTTATAGATATTTTTATTTTTACACAATAGTGCTCAATGTTAATTTACAGAGCATTAATATTATAAATTAATTGATTTAAAATATGGTTTTTTCGCTACACAGTTAAAACCATGTTTCAGAAATGGAAGCTAGAGCCCCTGAATTTAATTTTGTTATTAAACCAAAGACATTAGTTCCATTTCCTCGTCAAGCGAATTTTGGAATTATATATATATATATATATATTATATATTATATATATTATATATATATATATTATATATTATATATATATATATTTTGAATTATATATATATATATATATATATATATATATATATGATTGATATCAAAAGTTTCACTTCGACATCCAGTGTAAAATATACGTGGTCGTTTCCTGTTAAGGTAGAGGGGTTACTTGTCCCAGTGATCACAAGGTCGCAGCCGTCTGGAGTTCTACCCTTGTAGGGCTAACCAGTGTCGGTAAGATTGAAGATGAAGCAGCAGACTGTATGCGATCAATTCGTGAACACCTCAACGGCGGAATATGCAATGATCTACACGATCTATATGCCGAAACTGACGGAGGAGAACAGTACGAGTCGGGTTGGCGTAATCAATATGGACCTTCACAGCACAAGCAACCGACAGCACGATGCAAACAGGTTTGCGAGATATCTCCTGTATCAATCCTCTTTCATCCGCCAGCGAACTTCTGTGGCCCTCTCTGTCTTTGATTTACACCCGTTACCGCCACCGCTACCAGGTGGTAGAAAGTTGGTATATAGAGAGGATGACGTTCTTACAACTCCGATTCGAGCGGATGCCGATAAAAAAAAATGTGGCTCTGATATCACTTAAGTGATTTGTCATAATTCCATTGATTGTCATCAATGTATATCCAATGTAGTTTATTGTTTCTTTTTTTTATTTGTTATTATTACTGGGTAGTAAAACTGGTATACTACATTGGTCCTCTTACGTTAAGTAGATTTGATAGGCAAGCTGTTAGTTGTAATAATGTGATTGTGTATAATGTACGTTTTATATGTTTACTGGGGTTAACGCGTGAAGTGCCCTTGTTCAACGATACATAGCATAGCGAAATCGTCTTGTTCATAAATCTTGTGCGTCCGTCTAAAGCAAAATTATTTTTTTTTGTACCATATCTCGCCCCTCCCATATACATCTTCGTTCTAGTTACTTAACAATTGTTAGAGCGTGAAACTAGTAGTAGCTCTCCGAATTTTATTTCTTGACATCTTCAGATGTGACGCTATGCAGTGTTTTTGCTATGTTCCAAAAACAGGGACATTGAGCACTACTGCTTATTTTTTAAGTAGACGTCTAACTTTCACTGATCAGTTTTTTCCCCTTCTTGTATATATTTTCTTGACTTGTGCTATTGCGAATTTTTTTGTTTTATCTTTATACATATATATATATATATATATATATAATTAGATAGGTTGATATATTATTAGATATATATATATATATATATATATATATATATATATATATATATATATATATATATATATACATATATATATGTACTACCTGTAAGAGAAAAATCGTCCAATTGTTAGATTAAGATTTGAACCGTTATCTTAAAAAATGTTAACATATATTATTGGAATTCTCAGAGATTTTTTTTACAAAACTATTAGACATTACTTTGAGAAATAAGAATGTATTTAGCGCTAAGTTGAAATGATCCCTCTTGCTGTTGTGGCCTCCAGATCCAGTTTCCCTCTCTACTTTATCCTCTATTTTAAACTTATTCACCGTTTTCTTGAGAAATCTTGAATGGGTTTTGAAGCTGGAAACAAGGAGTATGTATTTTAGTACCATTACTGAGTGCCATAATGATCCTTTTTCTCTCACCATGGTTCAATAGGGGAAGACAGTGGGGCTGAAAAAACGATTTTTACCTGTTCTTGTTTCTAGTTGAATAAGTTTATTTTCAGTGATTCTTACGACAAAATCGTGTCGAGATGGCTCAACTTCTTACCTGTAAACGTGGAACAAAGAAGCTCAGTTTACTGTCATTTTCTTAGATATATATATATATATATATATATATATATATATATATATATATATATATATATATATATATATATATATATATTTCCTCGGCGTTTTATGCACGACGCAATGAAATATTTTATTAACAACAGCACTCGATGCGCGATATTATATATATATATATATATATATATATATATATATATATATATATATATATATATATAAATATATATATATATATGTATATATATATATATATATAGACGAGTTGCCTGACGATTTTACTAGCATGAAACAGATTGTCGCCTCTAAGTGCTGACTTCCACGTCCACTTTCATATTTACACACGCTCTATCTCTGATATTGAGCACTTTATCCCATAAATATAGCACACTTTAAGACTATATTTCTTCATATATATATATACATATATATATATATATATATATATATATATATATATATATATATATATATATATATATATATATATATATAAAGAGAACAGTGGTCAACACTCAGCGGCGACCGGCAGTTTCATGCTAGACGCAATCGTCTGCCCTGACGACTGCTTGTCGCCTCTGAGTGTTGACATCAATGTTCACTTTTATATTTACATACGCTGTATCTCTGATATTGAGCACTTTAGCTAATACATCTGGCACAGGTTAAAACTGTATTTCTTCGTATATATATATATATATATATATATATATATATATATATATATATATATATATATATATATAGAACGATGTATAAATTTTATATAATTTTTTATATCAAGAACAAACATTTCATATAATTTTTGATATATCAAGAACAGTTTTGAAAGAAATGATATATGAAAACTTGAAGGAAATCTCTTGAGATGCGTTTCATCCTTTAGAACTTCATGGAACTGGATTCGTTTACATTGTTGTTAGTACACTGGGAGTTTCAAAATTTAGAAATAATATTTGTTTTGAATACAATCTAACCAAATTCATTTGAATTTTTTTTCTTTGTGCTACCATTAAATTTGTAATTAGATATCCCATTGTCCCAACCTGGACGTAAATACGTATTCGCATCGATAGTACTTGACGTAATTTTCACTTGACAATAAAAATGCATTAGCTTTTTCCAAATTCTTCTAGTTGCTAAGGACATTTTGTTTTGTTGTTAATAGTTACTTTGTTTTTAATAAATTAATTCCGTTTTTGCCTTGAAAAAGTCCACATTAGATGAAACGTATCTGCTAATAACACAGTTTTCCTATTGTTCTTTAACTTTATAAATATGTTTATATAGACATTTCACCTTGTTTTGGTGTCAGGAACCCGTCCCCAAAGTTTGTAAAACTATTTTTGGGTTTTATCTTACTTTGTACATTTAACAGCGTCTTCCGTAAATTTCAATTTTTTCTTTTATATGCTTTAGTCCGTAGACGATCATGGCCCTCCACATCTTCCTGTCTCTTGTAGCTCTAAATAAGTTTTGTCTTCTTATTTCTCCCAACTAGCATCCATTTATTCAAGGTCATCAAGTATGTTACGGGCCGCTTTTCTCTGTCCTCTATTGCTCAATATGCCCTGTGAGTACTCCTCCTTCCCCATTACGTGCCCCACGTTCGGCTAATAGAACCACGTTTCAAGTCTCTTCTTCATCTTCGAGGTAAACATAAACACAACAATGAAGGATTTGCGGAAATATGTTTATGTGTAATTTTCCCTTAAGCTTCGTGTAAGGAACCCGCCTCCAGAGATTGTAAAAGTATTTTTGATGCACAGACAGAATGTTTCGCTGTATCACAGCTCATCAGCGTAGCTACACATCCGATTGGCGCTCGGTAGAGAGAAAAGTGAATTTTAGCGTATCTATTTTTAAAGAAACACACCAATGAACAATAGAACTCAATTCATTTAAAAGAGTCTTGCATTAGCAGTAGTAATAGACACTGTTTACAAATCGGCGCTTTCTCCCCAGAGAGCGCAACCGTATTAATTTATGGGAGCATTATGTCGTCATCCACAGGCAGACTCCTTTGCTTTATTACAGCTTATCGGTGTGGCTAGACATCCGTTTGCTTGAGCCGGGATTGAAACCCAGCTGATTTGGCATCAGTCGGTGAATCTACCCCTAAGCTATTGGCGCACGTTAGAGTAGAAGGTGGATTTTAGCGTATTTATTTTTAAACAAACTTACCAGTGACCGCGAGAACTCATTTCATTTAGAAGAGTCTTGTGTTAGCAACAGTAATAGTTAATATTTGCAAATTCGCGCTTACGCTCCATATATATATATATATATATATATATATATATATATATATATATATATATATATATATATATATATAAAGACATTTATAATATGTTTAACGTTATTTTTATAGATACAAGTATTTAAGCAAATGCTCTGTTTTATAATAAACAGTATTAAATTTCATAGAAAATTTTCGTTCTCCGACAGGAATCGAACCTGTATCCTATACGGAACCATCATTCGCGCGATATGCCTTAAAATCGACCTTGCTAACCAGACGCTTCTTCGTGGCCGAATGGTTAAGACACATCACGCGAAATGATGGTTCCGTATAGGATACAGGTTCGATTCTTGTCGGAGAACGAACATTTTCTATGAAAATTTCTCGGACATTCAGGGTGGTAAATGTTTTTTAATACTGTTTATTATAAAACAGAGCATTTGCTTAAATACTTGCATCTATAAAAAAACGTTAAACATAATATAAAAGTCTTTAAATAAATTGTCGGACTATGTCCAATTCAAAAATATATGACGTCATTTGTTTACATTTGATACGCTAGAGCAGATATGAATAGAAGAGATTCATGGAAGATTTAAGGTTAAAGACAGTAAAATCGACCTTGCTAACCAGACGCTTCTTCATGGACGAACGGTTAAGGCACATCACGCGACATGATGGTTCCATATAGGATACAGGTTCGATTCCTGTCGGAGAACGAACATTTTCTATGAAAATTTCTCGGACATTCAGGCCGGTAAATGTTATTTAATACTGTTTATTATAAAACAGAGCATTTGCTTAAATACATGTATCTATAAAAAGAACGTTAAACATATTATAAATGTCTTTAAATAAATTGTCGGACAATGTATGTCCAATTCAAATATATATATATGTATGTATGAAATTATCTTTAACATATAAATATAGGCATCAGCTGAGTCACGGTTTGCTGTTCCTATTTTCCATAGACATGGAATTTTATCTGATCCCGTGAATGTAAAATTCTTGTTTATTGAAATATACGCTATTCTAGATTGGTCTAATGTATCTTAGGCGTTAAGTCCTTTTAGTTTCGTAGATGCAAGACGTGTTTATAACAGTATATTGAACAGCTGAAATAGATATTTGAATTTAAGGCTATCACTACACAATTAGAAGCTCGCACATGCCTAAGTCATGTTTTAATGACTCTGTACTTAAATGAAGTTTTAAGCATTTATGAAATTTTTCAAAGTTCATTTATTTATTTATTTATTGCATAACGTTCTTTTAAGACATTTTTTTATGTTTATACGTTCTTTTTATAGATACTAATATTTAAGTAAATGCTCTGTTTATAATAAACAGTATTAACGACATTTACCGTTCTGAAGGTCCGAGAAATTTTCATAGAAAATATGCGTCCTACGACAGGAATCGAACCTGTATCCTATACCGAACCGTTATATGGCCTGACGTGTTTTACCGATTTATCCACAGACGAGCGTTTCGGTTGGCAAGGTCGACATTTACTGTTTTTAAACTACAATTCTCCATGATTTTCTCTTGTACATTCATATCTGCTCGATGCGTCTCCAAATGTTAAAAAATGACGTCACACATTATTAAATGGACAAAGTCCGTCAATTATTTTAAGACATTTTTTTTATGTTCATACGTTCTTTTTATAGATACAAATATTTAAGTAAATGCTCTGTTTATAATAAACAGTATTAATGACATTTACCGGCCTTTAAGTCCGAGAAATTTTCCTAGAAAATATGCGTCCTCCGACAGGAATCGAACCTTTATCCTATACCGAACCGTCATATAGCCTGACGTGCTTTACCGATTTTGCCACAGATATCGATTTTACTGTTTTTAAACTACAATTCTCCATGATTTTCTCTCGTACATTCATATCTGCTCGATGCGTATCCAAATGTAAATAATTGACGTCACACATTATACATTATTATAAAAAAGAATGTATAAACATAAAAATGTCTTAAAATAATTGTAGGACTTTGTCCATTTCATAACGTATAACGTCTTTAATTTGATTTATATTAATTAACAGATAACTGAAAATTTAAAATTAAAATTAATTTAATAAATACGAATTAAAATGATACACCGTATATCCATTCATAATTTTGATTCCCGTAATACTGGCTATAGAATTGTATTAAATCAGATTTACTCAAAAATACCGCCTCTTTTCAGCCATTTTGAAATCATCATTAATAAAGCAGAATCATTTGCTCGTACATTCTCTTCCAAATCTACTTATGGCTCAGCTTCACTTTCCACTTCGAACTGAGCCTCTACTGTGTAATACGCACCTAACTTCATCTATACTTTATACTGTCATCTCTAATCTTTTCCCTAAAAAGCATGTGAACTCTGTTCCTCTTCACCCTCAATATGTCCTTCGTTTGTCGAAGTGTCCAAGTCATCTATCCTTATTATCTGAGGTAGAAATTACTAGAAATTAACACGTTTAAATGGGAGCAGAATTTTGTAAAGAAAGTGCAAAATGTCCAAATAGTGTGGCAATAATCAATACAAGAAAATGTTCAAAAGACTTAGAGATTCCAAGGAAACGATAGAGAAATGAATCTTCATTTCTTAAGAACTTAACAGTCTATCATTTAACACTTACTAAAATTCTTCACTACCCGGATGTAAGAACTGGTGAGGCTCGATGTGATCTTAACTACGGTGAGTGAACCAAGGGAGGCTTGATTCTTTCAGTGTGATTTTCCAATAAAGTGAAGAAACATATCCGTCTGTTATGAAGAATTCGGTTAGAAATTGACAAAAAAAGACTTGGCGTATGCGAAATGACAGAAATATGGCCGTATACTGCTTAAAAATTGAATTAGAATGGGAAGCGCGAACAGGAACAACGGTCGAACGAGAGAGATATCTTATTGCCGGAAGTCATTCGCCGGCGGGCGGGAAATATTCTTGAACAGAGTCGCAGTCAACGAACCTGAAAAAATAGGTTCAGATTTTAATGAAATAGCACCCACGCAACAAGATTAAACGCCGTACCCTGATTTTGGCTATTACGATAAACGCTCACATCGTAATGTCTAGTGTTTAGTTCCATAGGAATTTTTTTTTAACAGTGTAGTTCGCCCTTTACGTTGCCGGGGAGCCTCTCAAGGTAGATGGTTACAGAGTAAGAGGCATAATTTATGCGAATACGTTCGGAAGATGAAGGAATGATGAATCATGGAGGGAGGATTGAATCTTCATTACGTATCGGCTTATGAACTACAATATTTCGTCAGTAACTCCCAGACAATCCATGAGGCTCCACCGAATGTCGTTCTGACTTTCTCCGACTACGATGTGTGCTAGACTGCCAAATATTCTCTAAGTCGGTTGTTCATAAACCAATCTGTCTCAGGCCAGCAATACCGGATGCAGATGTCAGGTCACGTACTTGGGCACTCGATGGGCGGGGGTAACACCAGGTTTTCATCAGTGTCCTTTTATTTCATCTTCGTGTTATTGCAAGATGCAACAGGTATCCAATAATAGCAAATTATACATAAGGTACGTTGTCAGGGCTACATACGGTTTTTAAATTCAGTTGATCTTCTCGTAAACCTATGGCCGTGCAAAGCTGAATTTCCCAATCTGTCTTACTACTTAGTCCAGATGAAATTTGGACATGGTACGCCGTGTTCTCGTTACGATCAGCTGTCTATTACCCAATTAATTACATCAATTGTGCGTTGGCCATCTTACACTTAAATAAAACAAAATTAAGTATATACAGAAAGTATTACTGATATACAGCCGGAGTAATAAAATTACATACGTTAGATGTAAAATATTGAGAACAAAAATTGGATGCAGATGTGACAGTAAACACAATGAAATAAAAAGCATCATTGTTTGAAAGACATTAGTTAAAAATTTTAAAAAAAAACTCTTAATGCTATCGATTGACCGAAGCGGACGGACATTTTGGCCAACTATTTTTTATATATTCAAATGAAGCACTCATTGTCACATTATAACAAATGAAAAGGTTACAGATTGATGTCGATTATAAACCGACGCAAGCAACATAAAGCAAGACAACGGACCATGAACAGTATAGTTTTAACGGCTACTTTATAACTTCACAGCAAATCGGAATCTCTTTATAGCGTTACTGTGAGTATTATTATTACGCGAATATATTTAACAACAAGTCATTAAATCTTATCGTGAAAAGCACTACCCACTTTTCCCAGGGCCAATCTGCCAGTTTACGAATCAGTCTGGCCGTCTGACGGGCCTCTCTTTTCAACATTGCGTCGAATCAATTGACTGTTGAATTGTTCCCTTGTACCTACTTATCACGTCAGAGTCGTTGAGCAGAATCTGTTTATTGATAAGTAACAAATATATCTTCGATGAACAATATATATATATATATATATATATATATATATATATATATATATATATATATACAACTGGAGTTAGTTGAGGTTCGGGTTTGTAAATAGAACTGGATTTATGTACGTGTAAATTGAGGTGTATATTTCAGTGTACATCTACAAATGAGGTTAGATGTAGGCTTGAATTATGGACAATTTCTCATGTCCATTCAACCGTATATCAACCTCACTTTCTTTCCCTCTCTCTAAATATATATATATATATATATATATATATATATATGTGTGTGTGTGTGTGTGTGTGTGTGTGCGTGTGTGTGTACGTGTGTATTTATCACTTCAAATGTAATTTTTAGTGGATACTTGCATTTGAGTAGATGCTAAATTTGTATACTTAACAGTATATTTATATATTTACGTCAAGCGGCCTTAATGTTCAAATATTTTATTAAAGAAAGAACAACGATCCCTGGGATGAGTCGAACCTGCGTTCCTCAAATACGCGTATCCCCAAAAAATAACGTTTAAATCGATGACAATCTCCCGAATTAATAAAAAAATCCCTCCCTCATATATATATATATATATATATATATATATATATATATATATATATATATATATATATATATATGTCATTCGCAGACAGTACTGTTCCACTGTATCACAGATCCTCAGTGCGATTAGACATCGAATACTTGAAGCCCGGATGGAAACCCAACCGATCAGTCAGAGTTTCTACGACTGAGCTATCTTCATTCGACAGAGAGAAACAACTAAATCTAGCTTATTGTTTTTTAATGTAAACAAGTGCAAATCAGCCATACATCTACACACATATATATATATATATATATATATATATATATATATATATATATATATATATATGAAGAATTATTGTATTTATTTTTAATGAAAGTTTTTATTGTATAAAAAAAGTTCTTCCTGTCATCATTTATAATTCCATTTTACTCAGATTTCTCGAATGTATAGGATGATAGGCGTATTATACAGTTTTTTCAGAAAAAAATGAGGCATCTTTTAAAATAAAAGTTTGAAGATATGTGTACACACACTCACACAGACGCTTTCACAAACACACACTCATATATTTACATATATATATATATATATATATATATAGATATATATAGATATATATAAAAGTGAACATTAAGTTCAACATACAGAGACGAGTGTCTGTTTCATGCTAGACGCAATCGTGAGGCCACAGTTAAAACTATACTGTTCATGGTCCTAGCGATTGCGTCGAGCATGAAACAGACACTCGTCTCTGAGTGTTGACTTCAATGTTCACTTTCATATTTATAATTGCATATGCTCTATCTCTGATATTGAGCACTTTATCCTATAAATATAGCACACCTTAAAACTATATTTCTTCACACACACACACACACACACACACATATATATATATATATCCTCTCCTTTACCACTCCTATCTGCTCTTCCTCCAAACCTTCTGTAACCCCTTGCGTGCTAGTGGCTTCCAGCCTTGCTTGGGGTGATAAGCTTAAAAAAAAGAAGATACTCTTCAATGTCTAATACACAAAGTGAGTAAAAGTTGTTTTTATAATGCAATTAACATTTATATTATTTCAATTTGGAATCAGTTTATTTGCTTTCTTTGATTTGTTTTGTTTTACGGCATATCAACCTCAATGGGTAATTTAATGTCAACAAAATTTTTCTTGCTTGTAATATTTTTCCTTCATAAATCTAGTTTCGGTAATATTTTTTCTTCAAAAATTTTTCTTGCAATAATTTTAAAAAAAATAGTATTTCTGGTAGTAAATTCTATTTTTACACATTCATATTGTTTTCACCCCAGTTTGGGGGTTAAATATTCGGCCATAGATGAGACCCTAACATTTACTACCACCCCGGGTCAGGGTGGATCTTGGAAAACCAGCAATTAAGAGTAGGTTCCACGCTCTTCAAAGCCTCCTGTCAGAAGCCTTGCTGTTGAACGTAGCTTATCGTCTTACCCAGGACATGAATATGTTTATGCATTATATATATTCATATACTTAGTAAAGCTGGCCACCCGTATTCGAGGATGAGGTTCTACTAGAGCGGATAGCCAATCCCTGCTGCAGACGCTTGCTCAGGTGCATTTGAGGTTTATTGAACACCCACAGTGTCCACCTGTGGTTTATACTGCAACTGTGCTGAGCAGACATTAGTTACAGTTTTTGGGAAAGAGCGTGTTATCTAGCGTGATCAACAATTCAAACAAGGCCAGCACACTCAAACCCTCGGATACGATGACTTGTGACTTCGTGCTAGCACAGCTATCGATGGCCCCCAAGGGTTCCTTATAACCAATTTCACACACAAGCCTTGAGTCAACACGTGGTATGATTTTCAGGCACTTTCCAAAGGTGTCGCACGCTGGGATCGATTCCTGCACTCCGATAACATCAGGAAGTTATATATATATATATATATATATATATATATATATGTATATATATGTGTGTGTGTGTATATACATATACATATAAATATATGTGTGTATGTTTATATATATATTTATACATACATACATACATACATATATATATATGTGTGTGGGGGGTAATGGATGACAAATTGGAACAATTTTCTTGTGACGCGTTTCGTTCTTTAGAAGTTCATCGCACCAAATTCGTTTGGTTGGTGTGACTACACATGCGCACGGACGAGGGATGATGGGAATTTTTAATGTTTATTTTTAATGGAGCAGATTTAATGTAGATTCTCTTTCTATATATATATATATTTAGTTTACGAAAAACTAGTTAATCCGTATGGGTAGTCCCAAGGAGGATAATATCCAGAGAATAGAAATTTTACATCTAACTCAATCATGTCACTCTCTCCACTCACTTCCTCACTTCGTTAATTTACATATGCTTAGTACTGCCCGTCAAAAATGTGTAAATTTCTTTTCATTTTTTCATTTTTCCTTTCAACATTTGGAAGTAAAGTCTGATGCTCCGCGGTCCGTTAAAAGTGCTGTGGTGAAATAATTTAATACATGGAAACTTAAAGTCGTCTGTTTTTATTTTTATTTAAAATATATGAAAATTTCTCGGACATTCAGGCCGGTAAATGTTATTTATAATGTTTATTATAAAACAGACCATTTGCTTAAATACTTGTATCTATAAAAAGAACGTTAAACATATATATATATATATATATATATATATATATATATATATATATATATATATATATATATATATATATGTGTGTGTGTGGGTATACATTACAGCAAAAAACACAAACATTACCTCAACATAGATATAGTCTATTTCAAGCCGTCCTGTATACGGCTATCATCAATCTTTAAGTGTTTGTCTCAGCGCATTGTTTTAAATTTATTTTCTATGTCAGTCATCCACGCACGGCTTGAAATAGACTATATCTATGTCTAGGTAATTATTGTTATTTTTTTGTAAAATATATATATGCTCTGTTAAAATAAAAACATCGAACTCTCTGTGGATCAGTTTTAATAATTAATATTACTAGGATCCACACGGATTATATAACAACGGAACAATTACCTGCACTATATATATATATATATATATATATATATATATATATATATATATATATATATATATATATATATGGAAAAAGGGAAAATCTATAGACCAGATGTTTATCCGACGCCTGGTGGTTTCGTCTGATTCATGCCATATTCCCAATACATATATACACACACACACACACACATATATATATATATATATATATATATATATATATATATATATATATATATATATATATATATATATATATATATTAGGTCATCCCACAGGTTCTGTCCGAATTTTAACTTTTTGTTAAAATGAACGAAATTTAAAGAGTATTTGATAATGTCTAATGGAGCTGACCATTATTTTCATGTTTAGATGCATTTAAACTGATCAAATTTTATTTCAGAGAACAATAAAATTAAATTGTGTTCGATTAAAACCCTGCTAAGATGGAAGTACCCAAGAATCATTTCAGGCACATAATGCTTTATGAGTTCAAGAAAGGAAACAAAACAGTCGAAGCAGCTAGAAAGATTCACTCAGTTTATGGAGAGGAATGTGTGAATGAAAGAACTTGCAGAAGATGGTTTGCAAAATTCAGAGGTGGAGATTTCACCCTTGAAGATGAAGATCGAACCGGACGTCCAGTTGAGTTTGATGAAAAGCTTCTTGAAGCAGCCCTTGATGAAAATCCTGCTTTATCAGTTGAGGAATTGGAAGTGGTTCTCAGTTCAAGCCATACAACTGTTCATCGTCATCTTCAACAACTTGGAAAAGTTCCTAAACTTGGAAAATGGGTGCCTCATCAATTGTCTGAAAACAACCTCAAATCCCGAGTTGACATCTGCTCTTCTCTCCATTCTCGCCAACTGGTTTCACCTTTTTTGGATAGACTTGTGACTGGCGACGAAAAATGAATCTTTTATCGAAATGTTAAGCGTCGTAGACAGTGGCTTGGTAAAGGGGAAGGGCCCAGCCACATCCGAGAAGGGGACTTAATGGGCAAAAGGTTCTTTCAATCTGGTGGGATTGCCAAGGAATAATCCACTTTGAATTCTTACCACCTAATGCAACAATTAATGCTCAAATATACTGTCAGCAATTAGAGCGTTTGAACCAAGCTTCGAGGAAAAAAAAGACCTGCTTTAGTGAATCGAAAACGGGTGATGTTTCATGAAGACAATACGCAACCACACACAGCAAGAATCATGTCACAAAAGATCGAAGAACTTGGTTGGAAGAAAATGCCTCATCCACCTTATTCTCCCGACCTTGCTCCTTCAGACTACCATTTGTTTCGTAGCTTACAGAATCATTTGGAAGAAACAGCTTTTGTAACACAGGAAGAGGTTAAAAGTGACATTTGTGAGCTCTTCGAATCAAAGCCAAAAGAATTTTACAGTAATGGAATTAGTAAGCTTGTTAATAGATGGAAGGGAGTCATAGATAATCAGGGAAAATACATTGTTGATTGAATCTGTAATTAAATGTAACATTTGGTCACTTGTTTTCTTTATTCAAAATTCGGACAGAACTTATGAGATGACCTGATACATATATATATATATATATATATATGTGTGTGTGTGTGTGTGTGTGTGTGTGTGTGTGTGTGTGTGTGCGTGCGCGCGCGGTACCTATGGAATGTACCTGAAAAATACTATAACGGGTTAACCCGAGCTTTATGATTGCAATCGGGTAGAAGCTACCACTAGCACGAATTCACAAGTCATCGTGACCGAGGGTTTGAGAAGCGTGATCGCCTTGTTCAGATTGTTGATCACGCTAGATAACACGCTCTTTGTGAGGAACTGTAACCAATGTCTTCTCAGCAGACTTGCAGTATAAACCACAAGTGGGCTCTTTGCGTGTGGAGTAAACACAAATACGTTTGAGCAAGCATTTGCAATATGGAGGCAAGTCTAAATTGACACCGACGTATGAGCATTACGTCAAAATGATCGAGGCGCTTTACGTCACGTGCTGTCTGTATGCCCTCAACCACTGCAGAGCAACACGCGGCCCCATAACAAAATGCTTGAAGTGATCATGGACTTAATATATAGTGTGATGCAGCCAACACACAGTCTGTAAAGTCTAGAAAACATAAGATCCGTTTTCGCAAGGAAAATGAACTGCCTGTTCGGATGACCTACATAACTCCCAACATGAAGCTACTGCGATACCTCTCCTGGTTGGCGGCTGAACTAGTAATTTCACCTGTAAAATAATGAAAACTTGCAGTCAGTCATGTACTGCACTTAAATTCATAAAGCCTTGGTACCATTGAGGAAAGTTCATCAGAATAATTACGATACTGGTTGGTGGTTCATTTTCCTTTAACGGCGCATTATAGAGTAGCTAGATAAACCATGAAGCAGACAACTAAAAGGGGTTTAGATCTCTCGAAATTATGGCACACGGAATCATTGGAACACGCATGCCCGACCACCACGACAAGGAGGGACCAACTAAAGATAATAGGCAAATTCGTGGAGCTTTCTATATTTCTACTTACATACATTATATTTCTACTTACATACATTATATTTCTACGTACATACATTATATATCTACGTACATACAATATATTTCTACGTACATACATTATATATCTACGTACATACATTATATTTCTACGTACATACATTATATTTCTACGTACATACATTATATATCTACGTACATACATTATATTTCTACCTACATACATTATATATCTACGTACATACATTATATTTCTACGTACATACATTATATATCTACGTACAGACATTATATATCTACGTACATACATTATATATCTACGTACATACAAGCTTAAACACACATATATGTTTTACACTAGGTGTTGGAGTGACCATTTCATCATCTCAACTACAATTTTGTGTAATTATTATTAATACAATAATAGAAACGGATCAATAAAGGATAAAAGTATGAAATCATAAGCAAATATATAAGAACAGTTTTAATATTGTTATTGCTAAAATATTAAACTAATAATAAAACATAGTAACAAAAGAAGATAACGTTACCACACGAACTGCTGTTCCTATAAATTTGAAAATATGTCCACGTTCCTAAAATGTTATGTTATATACATAATTAATCTTATGAAATATTGAGTAGCATCGAGCGGTGAGGAACGCATATATAGATACGATTAGTATCTATCAATATATATATATATATATATGTATATATATGTACATATATATATACATATATAATAATAATAATAATAATACATATATATATATATATATATATATATATATAGATAGATAGATTATTATTATTATTATTATTATTATTATTATTATTATTATTATTATTATTATTTCCTTGGATTTAAGTTGTATACTCATTTCCTTTCGGGTCAAAAACAGATATCATGCTAGAAACGGCTTCATGACATTTTACACCGAGCCTTTCTGTAAAAATAAATAAAACCTAAGATCCCAGAAATATAGCCCTACATAAAGTGCGAGTTCTAGTTGGAAGAATTTTTCTTTGTAATATTATTATTATTATTATTATTATTATTATTGTTATTATTATTATTATTATTATTATTATTATTATTATTATTATTATTATTATTGTTATTATTATTATTATTATTATTATTATTATTATTATTATTGTTTGTATTATATCCTTTGATTTCTGTTGTATTCGCATTTCATTCTGGGGCTCAACCAGAGACCTAAGTTCAGAAATGACTTCAGGATATTTTCCACCGATCATTTCTTCTTATAAAAAACATCATAAAACTATGATCACACACATTTTACATAGATATGGCCGTTGGAGCTGTACATGTAAGTCCAACTTTTTTTATTTCTGTAAAGCATGGATTTCAAAGAATCGCTTCTATGAGTCTATCAAAACATATTCCAATCAATCCTCGGGCTACAACTACAACTGGAATTGTTGATGACCTCTTGTGCCATATTTGATAGATTTACACTTTAAGATCGTCGTATTTTGAAGAAGTCAGCAGGGACTGTCATGTCAATGAGAAAGCGCATTCTGCTCGTGTGGTCTTTGGTCACCATGTATGTTCGATGAGCTTTGATTGTTCTGTCTGTGTATTCATCCCGTAAAGGTTGCATATATTGGCTCACTCTGTCCTGCCGGGTTTTATGTCCAGTGGGTACTAACACTGTGCTCACTGATACAAGATGTCGTCAATTGTCTCATGATATTCATCACAGAATCTACATTTTGAGCTAACACTATTTTTTTCTGTATGATTTATCGACAATTTATAGTTAGCGAGCATTGTCCTGTGCACCTAGAATAAAGCCTTCGCTTTCACCTTTTAACCCTACACTACGCAACCACCGATGGGCGTGGTTCTTGTCTGTATCAATTAGTTTGGCACGGGCAGGGTATTGACCATGAAGAGATTCATCTTGACATCGCTTCTTCACATTTGGTTCCATTGCATTTTCATTTGTTTTCTTTTTTGAGGCTTTTTCTCCTACAATAGGCGGAATCTCTACAATCTGCAGAGACTGCCATGTCAATAAGTACGCGCTTTCTGTTTCGTAGTCTTTGATCACGAAGTCTGTGAAATTAACTTTGATAGTTTTGTCTCTATGTATTGTTAATTCCCATAACATTATTACAGGTACTATGTCTGTAACCGGGTTTGGGTGATGTCCATATTAGTTTCTTACGGTTTCCTTCCTGTGAAGGTTGCATATTTTCCAGTGCAGATATTAGCCCACTCCTATCAGGTCGGGTTTTATATTCAATGGGTACTAACACTGCTCACTGATACAAGATGGTCAATTGTTGTTGGATATTCATCTCACTATCTATATTTCGGGTTAACACAATTTTTTCAGTATGTGTGCTTAGTAATTTCTAGTTAGTATGCATTAGTCCTGTGCAGCAAGAATAATACTTCCGTTTAAGCTTTTATGCCGGTACTACGCAAACACTGATGGCTACGGGGTTTATCTAGATCGTCTTGTTTCGTACAGGCAGATCATTGACTATGAAGTGGTTTATCTTATCATTGTTTCTGCATTTGGTACATTTCATTTGCTTCTGCTTTCTTTTTAGGTTCTTTGCAGCTGCCGTCGGTATATTATGGTTTGCTTGCACTTTTTCACCCACTTGAAATTCTCTTCTGAGATGATTTGGCTTCCTTTATTACTGTATGAATATTTCTTATTTCTGTCATGTTCTTGGACACAGATCATCTTCCAGTCTTCTGTAGACACCAGGTAATCTTGAAGGCCGATTGTTGCGGTTTTGTAAGACAGTCCTAGTTGAGCTAATCATCTGGCTTCTTCGGTTTTGGGCACTTACAGATGATCAAGATCAGCCTGAGGATGATGCATGCGGTGGCATATGAGAGGCTTTCTCGTTTTAACAGTTTTCTCAGCTATGGTCCAATTAAGGATGTTGAAACTGTATTGCACCATTGAGAGAGCCAAAGTGTTTATAGTTGATATTCTGCAGTAGGTATATTGTGGTTTATTTGCAATTCTTCGCTCACTTGAAATTCCGTTTTCAATTTGTTGGCTTACTTTATTGCTGAATGCAGTTGCTTAGTTCTTCTTTCCTTCTTCTTCTTCTTCTTCTTCTTCTTCTTCTTCTTCTTCTTCGTATTAGTTTACAATGATATTACACCGAGGTTTATAATATATCAAAATGAACATGAGCGGGAATCTCATCTATCGAAGATCTTTTATTAGTCAGTTGTGCGATGTCTGGTCTTTCGATACATGACTGATCAGCCATTTTTTTCTGCGGTAGACTAGTTACCATTCAAGGCTATAGAACCCGGTCTGTCCTGATATTTACCCATAGCTGTGAGGAGAAGAAGAGGATTCATACCTTTCCCAAGGGTATTAGAACGCAAGTGAATTTAATGGATTCGACGGGAATTCGAACTCAGCTCTCCGATTCCTTAATCCGTGCCGCTATCCATTACTCCACTCTTGAAAATCTTTAATAATTGGTAAATAGCGTCGCGACTTACCAGCTCGAAATGATTAGATCATTAGCAGTCCGCGCAGATCACTGAACTTCACTATGTCCAATTCATCAAGGAGATGAATTCACGATAACATCGGTATGAGATACGAACCTAGCGTTTGGCACTATTTGAGAGTGACAGAAAATCCTACCTCAATCTGACCCAAGCGTTGTGAGTTAAATAGTGTAGGAAGTTTAATGATTGTGCTAGCCAGAAATAACAAGTCAGTACTGGCCTTGTTGCCACTGGTAATCACACTGTTATTAGCTCTGTTGCGGAAACTCTAACCTAGTTCTACTCAGACTAGCCTCAGTATATATATAAAGGAAACTGGTTGGTTCTCTGAATACTAAAAAAGAACAAATATGACTGAGTTGACGTCTGCCACCGGGATTATATAGTCAGTCTAGCAGACAGGCATACTTGATTGCGAGTGGTCACATATATTCATAATAAAACAGGATCACGAGATATAAACTAAAAAAAGTTACAGTATTATCTAAAGGTAGATAAAATTGATAAGAAATGGTGTGACATACAGCTAACGTAATATTGCATGTGTATATTGTGGCCTGTAAATGTCAGAATATTTATACATATATCGGGTATAACAGCAAAATTTCCAAATTGTATAAAAGCAAAATTGTCCCACTGTTACATTAAGATTTGATCCGTTGCATATTGAAAATGATTAAACATATCTTAACGAGGTTTTTTAAAACTATTGCACTATACTTTGAGCAATAAGAATGTATAATTAGTCTCCAAGTTTAACCAAGAATAGTGATGAAATCGATCATAAGCGAAACGAAAATGACATGTTCATCATTAATTAATCATAGCCAAGGATTAGATGGGCATGAAGAATTGAAATAAAGTTCAATTATGTCAATTTCCCGCTTATTCAAAATGATCCTTGCTCTCTCTAACCGTCTAAGTTTCTATCCTGGAGTAAAAAGATGTCTCGCATGTTTCACGTAAGCTTTCATTTTCAAGTCGTTTTCAATACTCTTTGCACTTTCACATCTGAAACTCCTCCTTCACGTGACACAACGTCTCATGGATTGAGTTGGATCTTTTCTAATTGATCTCTTTAGCTCTAAGTTAAAAGGCTGATCCCGCTTTCTGTTCTAACCTCCTGATCCTGTCTTCCTCTCTACGTTTGCCTGTTTTTTAAACTTATTCACCTTTCGCTTGATGTTTCTTGAATCGACTTTCAAGAGTGAAGCCAGAGTATTAATGTTGGTACGATTACTGAAGGCCTGAATCATCTTTTTTTTTCTCTCAGGTTCACAGATGGGAAGACAATGGGTCTGACAAAAGACGATTCTAACTTGTTATCTTTCTAGCTGAATAACCCAAAGGGGTTTTCAGCGATCCTTACAAAAAATGGTGTCAAGATGTCTAACCGTCTTATCTAAAGACCAGGAAAATAATTCGAATAGTTTAATGGTTCTTCAGATATTAAACATTATGTGGGATGGACAGTTATGCAATGGACAATTTTGAAGTTACACCTTATATATATATGTGTGTGTGTGTTTGCGTGTGTGTGTGCGTGAGGGTGTGTCTGTCTGTGTCTGTGTGCTTGTATATATATATATGTTGTATGTATGTGTATATATATATATATATATATATATATATATATATATATATATATATATATATATATATATATTCAGGGAATGATAGGCAGAATGTTTCAAAAGTCGACAAGAGATTCTACAATTTAATAATACCTAAATACCTGTATTTTTTATCTTCAGTTCTCATTACCATAGTATTATATAGGGTAGCCATGGAAAAATATTACACTGACGAAATTATCACCTTTTTGGTAGCGTCCATTTGCAGACATGATCTTTCTAAGACATTTTCCATCACCGAAACCAATGTTTCAGGCTTTAGTTATTTCATGGCTCTCTCAATCTTGTCCCTCAGCTGTAGTCGAACTTGAGGCTTGTTAACATAAACATTTTCTTTGGGATAGCTGCTTAGGAAGAACTTGCGGAATATGGGAGCCAGAATATACCGCAATACTGAGAAATTATTCTTTTTTTTCCAATATTTGCCCGAGAAGATGGATAGTGGTCTTTGTTGTATAATCTGTTGTCGCATCTTGTACGGGAAAAAGGTTGATGCACTTTAAAAAAATCATTGGATCCGTAGATCTCAGTTGTAAAAAAATATTTAATAGATTTACGTAGTATAACTAAGATCACAGTTTTATGAATAAACAGGATCACAAGAACATCAAATTCAAATTCCAACATTAGCATTTACTGAGCAATCATCGAGGTTGACTCAAACGCAATTAAACCTTTGAAACGTAGACAACCATTTATTTGTCTATTTATGCTAAAACTTGAAGGCTCGCATCCAGAAAATTATCAATAATATTTACCCTCCCAAAAATCAATATTAAAAGTAGTGAAATATATTCATTAAATAATAAAACTTCTTAGGTTAATAAATCTAATATTTAAATTCTTGTGATTCAATTAGTTCTTATATATAGCTTAATGTAAATTAAAAGACTGTTCTTTTAATGTACCTTCGCCCGGGATGTAAATGATAGTAATTACTCAAATTTTCGCATACTAAAATTAACTTATTGAGAACTTATGTTCTTTTAGGTAAATTATTTCTCGCTTTTAAAGGAATTTCTTAAACAATTTTGTACAGCTCACATTACAAAAATACCCAAAAGACGAATTAATAAAGTGTAGACGTATTTGCGCTGATACGTAACTGAGCAGCCTGCTCCTTATAAATTTACACCACGCGCATACATAATACTATAAACTTTATAACTTCTTTTAGTTTAAAAGAAAATATTGATTTTATACTCAATAAATAAATTAAAATTTGTAGAGCTGTCTTTCACAATTATTTCTTTTCTTCGTTTTTCACATACTTTTTCTTCTACAAATTATCCTCACATCGCCTTCGACTTGGTGTACTCGGATCTTTTGTGATACTCTCCCTTAATCGCTCAAATACTCCTTGGTTCCAAGCCGAACATTTTATGCCAATGCAATTTTCAATACATGGAAGGTAAACTTACTGCACCATTACTTTCAAAACTTCTTGAATGTCTTGTAGCTCAATGACGATTTTATGCTCGTTAGATTTCAATCATTGATCCTTGGATTTGGTTGAGAGATTTGACTATTTGCTTTCGTTTTTCAGTCGGGTGTGTTTTACATGATTATTTCCCAAAACCACATTTATAAATAAAAAAAGAAAGAAAAACTAACATAAAACTAAAGAAAAAGTTAATAAACAAATTATTTATTAAACTGGTCACTTCTCTGTATAAACTTTAATACAATTCATTGTTAAGTGTGCATGAATATTTTATAAGAGCGCACCTGAAAAAGGGGGGTTAAATTAACATGTTTTAAATAAGCACAATCAAAATTGAAGGAATATCATTTTATTTTAATCATGTAACTCCCTAAGTGTTGTGGAGCACTCCCCCTTTTACACAAGATGGACTCGTCTAAAGTCCAGAGAGAGAGAGAGAGAGAGAGAGAGAGAGAGTGAGAGAGAGAGAGAGAGAGAGAGAGAGAGAGAGAGAGAGAGAGAGAGAGAGAGAGAGAGAGAGAGAGAGAGAGAGAGAGAGAGAGAGAGAGAGAATTACGGCTTCACTTACAGAGACTTGTACATATACTTTCTAATAACCCGTATTCCTGGACTACTAATCTTCATTTCAAGTTTGTATTCTTACGTTCAATTCACTTATTTTCTTATTTCAATTCCTGGCGTTATTTATTTATTTGTGCAGGATTCCATCCTTGCAATCCACAACACTAAGCAAGCCGATAAAAGCTCTAATACGTAAGGATTTACTGATTGTGAAAAAAAAATGTAAAAACATTTCTGAGGAGAAAAAAAAAATCAATTTGAAGACGACAGAAGATGACCTAATTCTACACTTTTGCCGATTATTTTGGTCATTAAATAAAGCGGTAAACGTAATTATTTGTGATTTCATCTTGGAAGCGAACGATAAAAGCACCCGAACAGAAACGCGGAACGCAATTAAAGGGAGCCAGTATGTCACGATGATTTGTCACCTCGTGCTTACACAACCATGGATAGCTCAGTCCGTTTAATTTAATTTATAAGGCTTCAGACAAACCGTCGTAGTCTTTTCAACAACGTTTAAATTCATGAAGTCGAGCTATCAAAGAGGAGAGATCGTTAGCTGAATTGTCATGTCTACCGAATGTAACAGCAAAATTGTCCAAATCGTGTAAGAAACAGCATTGGATAATTGTACATGCCACAAAATGTTTAATATCTAAAAAACGCTAAACTAACTGGTTTTTCTCCAGGTTTTCAGATAAGACGTTTACCTATCTTGACATCATTTGTCATAAAAATCGCTAAAAGAAACCCTCTGAGTTATTCAGCTAGAAAAAGAACAGGTTTAAAATCGTTTTGTGACAATACCACTATGTCGTCCAAACTGAGCAATGGTGAGAGGAAAAAGATCATTCAGGCCTTCAGTAATGGTACCAGCATTCACACTCTGGCTTCCATCTTCAAAGTCCATTCAAGAACCGTCAAGAGAACGATGAATAAGTTTTAAAAGAGGGAGCAGTAGAGAGGAAAACTGGATCAAGACGTCATAACAGTAAGAGGGTTCATCATTTCAACTTAGAGCAAAATATAGTCTTACTGTTTAAAATAGATTCCAATAATGTTTAAAAAAAAGCTCGCAGGATTGCCGTAAGATATCTTGAATCATTTCTAAAACATAATGGTTCAAACCTTAATCTAAGAATTGGACAATTTTGTTGTTACATCCAGTATATTTAGAGAAGAGGCACAGGAAATGTACGTTATACAAGTAGTTGGAGCCCAGCCGCCAGGTCTGGGCCAATATCTTTTTGTTTGTGGATTGGCATATTGCGACGCAGCTTCTAAATTCGATGTTAAAAATCAATCAAATGAAATAAAAATAATTTTCTCTGATCTATTATGTTTGTTCTTAATCCCGTTATGATAGATTTGGTCATTGAATAAAGCAGAAAACGTCTTTTTTGTTTTGTGATTTCATCATGAAAGCCAACGAAAACAGCAACCGAACGAACACACACAGCGCAATTCAACGGATCCATCTTGCTGGACCTTCCATAAAGGATTTAATAGGATTTTGACTCATGTTCCCGAATGATTTCCAGATTAGAAAATCAGTCGGAATACGCAGACTTCTTTTTGAATCAACGTTACATTTCATTGCCATTATCCGTTTAAATTCAAGA
The DNA here is from genome assembly GCA_964036315.1 of Acanthosepion esculentum. Taxonomy (NCBI): domain Eukaryota; kingdom Metazoa; phylum Mollusca; class Cephalopoda; order Sepiida; family Sepiidae; genus Acanthosepion; species Acanthosepion esculentum. The sequence continues at coordinate 6,257,922 of OZ038515.1, forward strand.
ACCATGAAGAGAACGGTGAATAATTTTAAAAAGAAGAGGGAGCATTAAAGAGAAAAACTGGATCAGGAGGTCACAACAGCAAAAGGGATCATCATTTCAACTTAGAGCTAAATATATTATTACCGGTCAAAGTAGAGTCCAATAGCGTTATAAAAAAAACTCGCAAAATTCCAGTAAGATATCTTTAATCATTTCTAAGAAACAATGGTAGAAAAGAGTAGAACACGTCTTTTTTGTTTTGTGATTTTATCAAGGAAGCCAACGAAAAAAGTAACCCAACTAAAACACAGAGAGCAATTCAAAGGATCCATCGCGCTGGATCTTCCATAAACGCTTTAATATGATTTTGTTTCATGTCTCCGAATGATTTACAGGTTAGAAAATCAATCGGAATACTCAGACTCGTTTTTGAATAAACATTACATTTCAATGGAATCATCCGTTTGATATTCATATGGAACGTCCGTTTTATGACCTGATAGTATGTTATTCGGTCCACACTTACCATTTATGCCATTTGCTTGATTATCTCCACATGTCTCTTTCAAAAGAACGATATGTCCACATAACCGCCAGATTCCTTCAACTTGGGATAAACGCATGTTTGTATAACAGATTATAGGTACATGTTTCCACAGCTTATATCTGGCCACTCGTACTTGTGTTTGCCTGTCTTCTAGAGCGGCTACCTATTCCCAGCCTGCCCAGTAACATTTGTCTTTGGCCCACACCCAGAGGGAACACCTGTGGTTTATACTGGATCTTTGTGGAGCCGATTTTAGTTACAGTTTCTCGGAGCACCAAACAAGAAATGTCAGCAATATTCATTAAATAGACGAGTCGTCGATTTATGATACGTACAAAATAGATTATGGCGTGAAAAACCGCATATATGGCGGCACTCGTTTGGAAAACCGAAGATAGCTCAACTTGCAGTAGAACAAATCGGTACCCGAGGAAGAATGGGAAATAAAAAAAATAAATGTGGAATAACACAGGATTTCCACCTACATTTTACGCTCGCGCGAGTTTTTCCATCCCTTCCTTCCACTTTCAGCTAGTAATAGCAGTAAACGGTTGTCCTGTAGCCGACGTGAGGAACACGCTGCTGCTGATGTTGTTTTGCCCGCGCTTTTTCACTGAAGTCATGGACAAACTGCTTTCGAATTTAGTCGCTGCCAGGACACTGGACCAGATAGATGACTCATTTATTCCTCGTCTGTTAACCCATATTTCGGACAGGGATATCTTACCAGCTAATTGTGCTTAGTCCCTCATGGCTCGTCGCGCGTAACCTTAGCGCTTACGACACTGTCATCACATCACCTTTTTCGATGACTTATTTCTCGTCCTGATGCGAACATCTTATTCGAGCCTGCCTTCGTCCATGACCAGGGAACTTTGAAACCGTCAACAACACCAGAACGAGAACGTCTCATATTCTTTGAACTCTAACCATTACGAACCAGTACCTTAAGAATATAACATTACACACACATTACAAAAATCTCGCAGTGAGTATTTTCTTTGTTGTGTATGCATAAATTTCCGTATAAATTGACTGTTCTGGATTCGCCAAGATTCACGCATATACCATCGCTGAAATTCACGCTTGTAGATTCGCCGAGATCCACGTCGACCCCTTCGCTGAAAGTCACTCTTGTAGGTTCGCCGAGATACATGCTTGTTGCTTCGCGGAAGTTCTCTATTGTAGATTCACGACGATTCACGCTTATAGCTTCGCGGAAATACGCGCTTGTAGATTCGGCGAGACCCACTCTTGTAGGATCACGAATATTCACGCTCATAGATTCCCCGAGGTTCAAGCTTATAGCTTCGCGGAAATTCACGCTTGTTGATTCACCGAGATCCACGCATATATCTTTGCGGAAATTCTCTCTTGTAGATTCGCCGAGATTCACGCTTCTTGATTCGCGGAAATTCACGCTTGTAGATTCGCCGAGATCCACACTTGTAACTTCACGGAAAATCGCTCTCGTAGATTCGCCGAGATTCACGCTTGTACGATCGCAGAAATTCACGCTCGTAGATTCGCCGAGGTTTAAGCTTGTAGCTTCGCGGAAATTCACGCTTGTAGATTCGCCGAGATTCACGCTTGTAGATTCGCGGAAATTCATGTTTGTGGATTCGCCGAGATTCACGCTTGTAGATTCCCCAAGATTCACGTGTGTACCTTCGCGGAAATTCACGTTTGTAGATTCACCGAGATTCACACTTGTAACTTCACGGAAAATCGCTCTCGTAGATTCGCCGAGATTCACGCTTGTACGATCACAGAAATTCACGCTCGTAGATTCGCCGAGGTTTAAGCTTGTAGCTTCGCGGAAATTCACGTTTGTAGATTCGCCGAGATTCACTCCTTGTAGATTCGCAGAAATTCACGTTTGTGGATTCGCCGAGATTCACGCTTGTAGATTCCCCAAGATTCACGTGTGTACCTTCGCGGAAATTCACGTTTGTAGATTCACCGAGATTCACACTTGTAACTTCACGGAAAATCGCTCTCGTAGATTCGCCGAGATTCACGCTTGTACGATCGCAGAAATTCACGCTCGTAGATTCGCCGAGGTTTAAGCTTGTAGCTTCGCGGAAATTCACGCTTGTAGATTCGCCGAGATTCACGCTTGTAGATTCGCAGAAATTCACGTTTGCGGATTCGCCGAGATTCACGCTTGTAGATTCCCCAAGATTCACGTGTGTACCTTCGCGGAAATTCACGCTTGTAGATTCACCGAGATTCACGCATATTATTATGAACGCTCGTTTCCCAGCCATTGTAAAGTTGGCATTACCGTTTCTCTATAACGTTAAAAGAAATCGCATAGATTCATTTCATTTTCACATTTAAATTTTCCTTTCAACTTTAACCTTTTATGAATATTTGACATTTGTCGAATTTTGGTTCGGCGTTACTTTCTCGAAATTTTATCTGTATATGCAGAAGCAAAGGACGATGTTCTGAATTCTGTTTTGTAAATGTCTGTATGACATCTGTCATTGATTAATC
>OZ038515.1:6268449-6275949 GCA_964036315.1 Acanthosepion esculentum
CTACGCTAAAATATAAAAATGAGTTCAGAGGTGGTGTGTTATTATTACATGTCAAGGAAGCCGATGCGCAAATTAAATGGGTTTTCAGAGTGTTCTATTACTCTTCGCACTAAGAGAGAGTTCTCGGAGAAAGAGTAACGAGAGTTCTAATCTAATTCATTTCGAATTATCGTTCCACGTTTTCGCTGGACGAGAATGAAATTACGGGGCGTAGAGATGATATCATTGAAATAAAGAAGAAAGGTGATAAATTTATAACACAAAATTTGTTATTGATTGGCATGATCAGAGGTGCCGAGAATCTGTTGACTATATACCCTTAATAAAAATATCCGTTTTCTTTGTTACAAACGGGGATAGGCGTGAATGATTTTAAAGTCGAACTAATTTAAGAAATATAAATGCATTTCAGTTTAGATTTTGTTTTATGATCGAGTGATTTATTTTCAACGGTTTATCAACTCTCTGCCATTTATTTAAAGTCAGAAAATATTTTTAGAATGTATGAATTTTCTTTTTTTGGCGGGGGAGATTATAATCATTTAGTGATACAAGTCTTACTAATTAACCCACAACTCGGGGGAGAAGAGTTGGATTCGTACCTAATCACAATTTGGTAAAAAAAACAAGAAATTTTAAGGTGGATATAAAGTAGGGATCAATTCTATATTACATAGAATATATAAACTGGTGACTCACTTTGTGGCAACAGAAGCTTCTATGCATTTATATTCAAGATAATGTAAATAAGTCTGAAATCGGCTATGGGGTCCGTTAAAACTTCAGGATTGCATTGCGAAATTTTCTATGATTGATTTTAGATTTCGATGCAAGAAATGTGTTTAGAATTTGTATTTCTTTATCAGTCACCATGTTCCCTGTTCGTTCTGCATTCTAAATGTAATGAGGAATATTTATTAACTATCTTCTTATGAACCGCTCTATATTGGAATATTCTCCCACAAGTCAAAACTCAATCATTACTTACCCTATATATCCTCATGATCGCCACTTTATACATCGTATTCGTCCATTCACATCAGGCATCTTAAGTGTCTACTGAGTCTTGAATTCGGTAAACAATCTTTAAAATATATGGATCCTGTATTCGATGAAAATTAGGAAGAAAATATAGGGTGAACGTGTGAGGTTACTTATTTTAATTTTAATATCCATACCCATGTGTCTACATGTGTCTCCATCATTGATTTCTTATATATATATATATATATATATATATATATATATATATATATATATATATATATATATATATATATATATATATAGAGAGAGAGAGAGAGAGAGAGAGAGAGATAAATATAAAAGTGGACATGGAAGTCAGCACTTAGAGGCGACAGTCTGTTTCATGCTAGTGCAATCGTCAGGCAACTAGTCATGAAACAGAAAGTCGCCTCTAAGTGCCGACTTCCATGTTCACTTTTATATTTACACACGCTCTATCTCTGATATTGAGCACTTTATCCCATAAATATAGCACACTTTAAGACTATATTTCTTCATATATATATATATATATATATATATATATATATATTGATAGAAAGTACTTTAAAAGAAATATATTTAAAATATAAATGTTTACTGATAGTAATCTTTTAATATTGTAAATGATTGTTAAGGTAACATCTCTATCAGTTTGAATCTAATTCATGGATGTAATTTCTGACTATTTTTAGATGGGTAACCTTTTTTACTTAAACTAAACTTCAAGTAAAAAAAGATTACCCGTTACATAAACTTAATACTACCCGTCAAAAGTGTAAATGTTCATTTCATTTTCTTTTCACCATTTGGAAGTGGAGTCTGATGATCCAGCGTCCTTTAAAAGGTCTATGGTGAAATAAATTATTACATGGAGCCTTAAAGTGGTCTGTTTTTCTTTAAATTATTAGCTCTGAATTGATATTGAGCTCTCAGGATTTCATCTTCCTTGGGACTACCTATACGGATTACCAAATTTTACGTAACTTAAATATATATATATATATATATATATATATATATATATATATATATATGATTTATTCGAAAATAAAAAGAAGACGATAAATTTATAACACAAAACTAGTCATTGATTGGCATGCTCAGCTGCGGCGAGAATCTGTTGACTAGATATTATTAATTAAAGTATCCGTTTTCATTGTTACAAACGAGAATAAGCGTGGACTGTTTTAAAGTAGAAATACTTTAAGAAATATATTCTCTATTTCAGTTCAGATTTCTACGGTTACCAACCCTCTGTCAGTGATTCATATTTCAGTATTAAGATGGTTCTTATTCAGGCGATTGTAGATAACAGATAACTAATGAAAAAAAAGGATTTATTAGGGAAATTTAAAAAAAACAAATCTTTACGTCTTTTCGTAAGGTAAAGGTGGGGGCGTAGGGTCAGAATTAAAAACATATACATATGGGTATGTCTACATTAACCAATGAACGTCAGATCTACGCTAAAATATAAAAATGAGGTCAGATGGAGGAGGTGGTGTGTTATTATTACATGTCAAGTAAACTGATGCTTAGACATGTCATCCAATGACACTAGGGAACAATTACCGCGACAAATGCATTATTAGTGTTTCCAAGTATGATTTTCCAATTTGTTGAAGTAGACATAACTTTATTGGAAATGCATTAAAATATATATACACATATACTAAGTAAATTCCTTAAAGGGACCTATAGGTAAAATTAAAATGTGGAAACAAGTATATAGATTGTTAATTATACTGAATAGACGGTAAAACAAGGCAATATTATAGCTGAATTACTCAAATAAATGCCGGATCTACCATTACATACTAACAAAATAAAGACTATACAGTTATAATACATAATTATTTATGAGCTATATTGTAATGTCAAAAGTAGACAATGACGGCATAGCACCGTTAATTCATTTTTTTTTCATTTAACAGGTTTTTATTGTTAGGAAACTTTATAATATGCAATTTTTCTTGTAAACATAACGGACATGGATCATGTAAGGATTTACCGTTTCTAGTTATTTTAAATATTTCCCATTTAACCATAGAAGATTTGTTAAATTCTTTAACTGACAAAAATATTTAGAAAGAGATGTTCAGTTACGATACGCATTGTTTTTGAAAGATGATATGTGTTGATACCACCGAATTTAACATTAATTTTTGATACTACCTATATAACATATACGAATTTACTCCATCTATTTTTCTCTCATTTGTGTATATATATATATATATATATATATATATATATATATATATATATATATATAATAATAATAATAAAAAGACTTAAACACTAATATTAGTGTTTAAGTCTTTTTATTATATCCTTACTCTGTCCTGGACATCGAGTTCTACCTGGATCATATCCTCTTCGAATTATTTTTATACATATATGTATGTGTATATATAATTGCATATGTATGTGTATATTTACCACTAATAGTGTCTCTCTTTCTCTCTCAATCTATATATATATATATATATATATATATATATATATATATATATATATATATATATATATATATATACACGCACATACACATACATATATATGTATATATATATATGTAGATATAAGAATGGCAAGGTACTAAACTTTTCTTGATGGTCGTTTCTAATGAAAATTTTATAGAAGTGGAATTGCTGCCCAAATAATATATATATATATATATATATATATATATATATATATATATATATATATATGGTGAAATCAGAACATCGTCCAGAGCATTTACCCAATGCAAATAACGTATATATATATATATATATATATATATATATATATATATATATATATATATATATACACAGACATATACATATATATACACACATACACATATATATATATATATGTATATATATATACACATATACACACATACAAACAGACACACACACGCACACACGCACACACGCACACACACACACACACACACACATATATATATATATATATATATATATATATATATATATATATATATATATATATGATGTGATCGTGTTTTGCGTCAATAAAAATACTATTTCTATTTGATCATGACAGACAGCTGGAATTCAAATTGCAGACACTCGGAAAATAAGTCATGCAAATATTTCATGGAAAATATAGCAAACATCAAAAAATACCAATGCACGCCTGTTACAATATTTGAATTGCTCTCTTCAACAACAGTCAGTTCGTTTTTGACAACAGTTTTTGTTTGATATGACTCAGATATATGTTTATTTTCAAATGAATTGTTTCTTAAAAAGAAAACCTTCCAAGATTTTATTTTATTATTTTGCTATGAAGTATAAACTGGTATGTCGCTTTGGAGCAACATTTAAAAACGTCGAATTGAAAAGCAATTCCACCGCAGACAGCGATTGGTCCACACTTTGTGATTTATTCTGTTTATTTTTGGCGTACGCCTGATTAACCTTTGTTATTTCTGTATTATGCTGAGTGGTTAGAGAGTTAGTATATTTAACCCCCGCCCCGAGGGTTGCATGTGGCACAAGGCCAGGTTTAACGTGGGTTCTCCTAGCCCGTAGGCTTGGCCAAAAATATTCCCTTTCGAACCCGCATAAACGGGTTCAGGGTCAGTCTACCTCCCCAAACGAGACTCTGCCCTTCGGCGGAGCCTCGTCCGGGTTCCTGTCTGCCCGAAGGCAGAGAGTTCGACTGTTTCGCCGAGAAAGATCGGTTAGAGAGTTAGAATATCTAGCTAAACGAGGGTTGCATGTGGCACAAAGCCGGGTTTAACGTGGGCTTTCCGAGCCCGTAGGCGCAGCCAAAAATATTCCCTATTTGAACCAGTAAAAACGGGTTCCGGGTCTGTCTACCTCCCCGAACGAGACTCTGCCCTTCGGCGGAGACTCGTCCGGGTTCCTGTCTGCCCGAAGGCAGAGAGTTCGACTGTTTAGCTGGAGCAGGTAGCAGCTACTCTTGGGGAGGCAACTCTAGTATCCTGATTCGTTAAGGAGCACGTGAAATCCTGATGGAAACTACGTGCGAGAATATAATTATTAACAACTAATCTAGAGACCAGTTTTCCTCCCATAAGTTTAACCAAGTTACACTCATCATAGTGTAGTACAGACGAAAGATTAGCTCTCTAGGTGCTGAAGTTGTGCGTTACACCACCTGATTTCGCCAAAAAACGTCCGCTAGGCGGCGACGTTTATGTCTATAAAATGTTAAACGTTTCCTTCCACTCACACTTTAGATATAGTACTTCGTAGATAAGAGCATCGCCGGTTCACTAACGACTGAACTGTCAAACACACGCATATATACCCATATGTGTATTAGAAATGCTTATAATTTGCACACACAAACAAGCAAATTATTAATAGATTATTTTAATGTCTTTGACCTTTGATATCAACTGAGTACGCATTTATGCAATTTGTTTGTGCTAATATATATATACATTTTTTGTTTGTTATAAAATTAGTTTTTGTTGCTTAATTTTACCCGAACTCACAGGGGTTTGCCAAATATTGTTAGCGTGAAAAATTAGCCTTGAGACATTAAATATTTGAAGAAAAACTTTCACCCCGCGCAACTACAGAGTCTCTCAAAAAATTAAAAGTAATTACCTAACTGATTTAATTATTTTCTTGTTAGTGTGGGTAAAATAAGCACACAAAATAGATTGTAGGGTTATTTAATTTTTTCTTTTTGCTATTGAATATTGCTCTAAAATTTTGATGAGAATAACAACATTTTTTCAAGATACAACACCTACTATTTAACAGATATCTTAGGAAAGAAAATCTATGCATACCTTTACCGACTATATTTGCGTGGAAGTGAATGTTTTCCGAGTTCTCATTACGAAACACTTTCTACTAAACAACTTACACATCCAGGTATGAGCTGAAAGACCGGTAAACATTCAAAAGTGCCCTCCCATTATTACGCATTATTTACATTATTCGAACTATTGTACTCATCTTTGTCGCCATGTTTATCACAACGTTTCGGCCGTTGTACGCTCAGGCCTTCTTCGGGTGGTTGGAATGTCGAACTGAACTCTTTATTTCGCTCACTGGGCTAGACTGTTCTAGTTCCACGTGCCATGTTTAAGGCAGTGGAGAACTTTCGGAGGGGAATTAACAGGAGATAACTGATAACTGACATCCATTAAACATGGCACGTGGAACTAGAACAATCTACTCCAGTGAGCGAAATAAAGGATTCAGTTCGGCATTCCAACCACCGGAAGAAGGCCGGACCGTACAAAGGCCGAAACGTTGTTATAAACATGGCGACAAAGATGAGGACAATAGTCCGAATAACGTAAATAATGTACATAATACCTCATCTCAGAAATATAGACATTATTACGCAGTTAAATATATATGCACCGAAGTACAATGAAATAGTTTGTGAGCTACCGTGGCCGTTAATAATTAAGTATACCTCACGACTTCAATGATAAGAAAAACTGAATTTAATTACAACCGCAAATAAATGCTTAACAAGAACAAAGAAGTAAAAATCAACCAAACATAATTAACTATTTCAGTGAATACTTTGTTAGTAGCGCAGTTTGGATTAACGTCCAGTAAATCCTAAATCAAAACCCAAATCATCGACTCACAATAACTCACACTAATTCGACTGGATAATTCCCCTCAATAGTCACTCAATAATGACTGCAGCCAGTAGCCTGACACCTATTTATACACCTGGCTAAAAACATATATTCATGAGTCCACTGTGTGACGCTCGAACCTCGGTAACGGTAGTTAGTCATTTTCTTCCTATATGACACTAAGGCCTCGTCACAGTGACCTTTCTGTCTTTCTCACTCTCTTTACCTAAGTTTTGTGACGTACAATATCCGTTAATAATTAAGTATAACGCAAGGCTTCAATGTTATTACAATCGCAAATAAATATTTAACACGAACAAAGAAGTATAAGTCAACCAAAGATAATTAACCATATCAGAGAATACCTTGTTAGTAGAGAGCCTCGATTGAACGTCCGGTAAATGTTAAATCAAAATCCAAATCATTGACACACAATAATTCACACTAATTCGACTGGATAGTTCCAATCAATAGTCACTGAAAAATCACTGCAGTTAGTAGCCTGACACCGCTATTTATACACCTGGCTAAAACATATATTCTTAAGCCCAGAGTGTCATGCTAGAACCTCGGTATCCGTAGTTACTCATTTTCTTCCGATATGGCAAAAAGAAACTGACGAAAAGCAAGTAGGCGTGTTTCATTGAATATTTTTTACGGTTTATCAACTTTTACTGGTTACTGAAAGGCAAGGATATTTTTAGATTCTAATAATTTTTTTTGAGATAATAATGATTTACTGATACAAGTCTTACTATTTAACTCATAGCTGGGGGAGAAGAGGTGGATTCATAACCATCCGAAACTATATTTGCTTTTAAATGAATATAACGAACCCGACTGGAACTGGAACTCGGTTCTCTGATTTCCAATCTCGGGCGGTTATC
>OZ038515.1:6280949-6300949 GCA_964036315.1 Acanthosepion esculentum
AACATGCTTAGTTCTCAGAGAGCTAAGAGATTTTTATAATGCTACGTCGTACACAAAGTGAGATATATACACGCAGAAAAATTATAACATATATGCAACAACAAACGGTGCGTAAAAAAGAGGGGAGCAAGCTCGTGTAATTTGCAAAATCAATAGCTATCTGATATAATTTTGAATGAGTTATTCATATTTTCATTATTTGCAGTCAAGTCAACGTCCTAATCTTTGTTATTGCTTTCAGAATGTTTCTGTCGTCGTAACATACTCCTGGTTAATACGTATATATTGAGATACACTGGAAACAGGACTAATATTAACTGAGTAATATTAAAAAAGGACATTTAACCAGGATGAGATATTCTTAGACATTGGAGATCGGAAAGAGATTAATACGCTCCAGTAACGGGAGAGAGCTAGGGAATATATATATTTATTCTCCAATTTGAATTTCCACAATTATGAGTATTATTATATTCATGATATTATAACACCTTATTTCACGAACGTAACTGTTTGGCTGAAAGAAAAAAAATGATAAATTTGCTTTTTTCTTAGAGAAGCATTTATATCCCTAAGACACACAAATCTTATATATATATATATATATATATATATATATATATATATATATATATATATATATATATATGGAGCACTTTGGCTGATTGGCATTTGTTTACATTTGTAAAAACAATACGCTAGATTTACTTGTGTAACTCTACCGAGTGAAGATAGCTCTGGCTGACAACAAATTAGTTGTGTTCCAATCCTGGCTTGAGGCATTCGGAAGTCTAGTCGCACTGAGGAGCTGTGATACAGCGAAACAGTACTGTCTGTGAATGACATAATTTAGCTCTTGAAAATACATTTCAATTGAGCACTGTTGAGGGATAAGCTAATTCTATAAACAACAGCCACCTGCACTAATACAAAGCTCTTCAGTAAAATGAATGGAGCACTTTGGCTGATTGGCATTTGTTTACATTTGTAAAAACAATACGCTAGATTTAGTTGTGTAACTCTACCGCGTGAAGATAGCTCTGGCTGACACCAAATTAGTTGTGTTTCAATCTTGGCTTGAGGCATTCGAAAGTCTAGTCGCACCGAGGAGCTGTGATAACAGCGAAACAGTAATGTCTGTGAATGACATATTATATATATATATATATATATATATATATATATATATATATATATATATATATATATACCTGTTATATATAGAGAATATTATATCACATGTATCGATAGGCAAAGCAGATTATAAGGATCTTACATATAATATGGAGATAATCCTGTGTGTTGAAAAAAAAACATGTTTAGGACACGAAACGGGCCAGATTTTTCTACTACGTCACAGAAAATTACCCAAAGTGAAAGCAGCGAGACTTGGGTTTTGCCAAACTGAGGACTACGAGCCGGGGTTTCTTTCTATATCTGGAAAGATATATTTCCAAAGTGAAACAGCGCCATGGTCTTGTAAACTGTAACATTTGTTGGAGGAGGTAGATTAGCTTCAGTCTGGGCCCTTGGCAATAATTAATAAAGCAACCGCTCTGTTCGGCAGTTGCAAACAAACTGAATGACAGGCTACTCTCAGCACTGTATGAAGTAACTGCACTAAGCAACCATCACATGAACCATGTGATTTAACTCCACCATCATGCCCAAGTTACCAAAAATTGGTTGAATGAGGCTTTCTAGAGAATTACAATGGATAATGCTGACCCAACTTTTGATGACGTGAACCCGACTGATCATTTGAGGACTGTGTCTATTAGCATGCAATCCCAAATATCACACAAACGTGGACCCCTGCCGAGACGGCATTATTTGAAAGCGGTTTACGCGATTGTAGGTATCTCACCTATGACTTTTGGTACCTCAGTATATTTATTTGTAGTTTCTGTTCGTCTCGAAAACGACCTTCAATCGGTTGTCAGCTAGGGAAGGAATTGGCTGGTTAACTTTAACGCCTCAAAAACAAAACTGCTCTCCATTAATCACCACAGGGATCCTTCCCCGCATCCCATTAGAATGTCTGAAGCTCAACTTCTCGAGAGCTCCTCTCTGCGGCTGCTCGAGATGGAACAACTACATTGAGTCGATTGCTTCATCCACCGCAAGGAAAGTTGGCTCCCTGTGCCGGGCCAGGAAATTCTTCTCCCCTGAATCGATCCTCCAAATTTACAAAGCAACCATCCGCCCTTGCATGGAGTATTGCTGCCATATATGGTCTGGAGCCCCTTCTGTTTTCCTCAAGATTCTTGATAAGATCCAGAGACGAGTATGCAATGTAATTGGCCCTGATCTGGCTTCTCGTCTGCAGCCTCTCTCTCACAGACGGACCATCGCCTCTCTCTGTCTCTTTTATAAATACTTCCATAGTAATTGCTCCGATGAGCTGCTATCGCTGGTTCCCAGGTTCCATGAATTCAAGCGTCCTATGAGGCTGGTATCCCGATCCCACCCTTTCACTGTTGAAACTGTTAAATGTAGATGTCTGTTCTATTCCAATAGCTTCATATCTCGCACCTCATGCCTATGGAACTCCCTTACTCATTCCTGTTTCCTTAATGGGGTGAAAAGCTTTAAAAAAAACAGCGAAGCTCCCAGTTCCTTCAGTTTCTAGTATAAGGCACCAGCGACAATTTGTGGCAGATACAGAATCTTAATCGTTAACAAAATTGATATATAGAAGATGCTTGAAATGTTTGCTTATTACAGAACATTGCCAAATATTTGCATAAGTAATTATCACACTCTCCATTCCAGGTTTATCTGGTTAACTTACGAATAACTAAGGTCTGTAGAACGAACACCAGACCATGTCGACCCAATAAAATGCAAATTTAACACTTTATTTTAGTATTAGATCATTGCACAAGTCCGTGCCCGATTAGAAAATTAAAAACAACATTTTACATACTTTAAAAAAAAAAATATTTCACTCCAACCAAGGGAGGAGTGCCACTAGAACGCGAGGGGTTACAGAGAGTGAGAGCAAGGGTAAAGAGGGATGTTTGAGGAAAGGGTAAAGAGAAAGACGAGGATCAAGAACAAGTCATCAGAAGACGTCAATTGACATTACATTTGAATATTTCCAATGTAATGAAGTGTGAGAGAAGAAGCTGTTGGAGTAGAAGAGGCAGTTACATTTAACTGTTTTGACAGTAAAAGGGCGGGACCGAGATGCGGACGAAGTAGGACGCTTAAATTCATGCAGTCGGAGTACCAGTGAAAGTATCTCGTAAGATCAGTTGCCATAAAAAAATATTTGTTGAAACGACAGAGGTAAGCCACATCAGGTTTATGAGAAAGTGACTGTAGTCGAGATGCCAGGTCAGGACCTATCACATTGCATATCCGTCTCTGGATTTTGTCGAGAACCTCGAGAAGAACAGCAAAATAAAACATTTACTAGTCAAGTGCATAATCTCAATTGTGTGTAACAACTCTAATCCGTCGTTCTACAAGATTCTTAATACCATTTTTGGAGAAATTTCGTGTTTTTTGTTGGAAAAACATTGTGATGTAATTTTCGACTCACTTTATAGACTGCAATCTTTTGTCATGAAGAAATCGTTTTTTCTTGGGTGGGGGGTTACAAAATCGGACGTGTTTTTGTATAGACTGACTGATTACCGGTTTATCAACCTTTTTCCGTTTTTTAAATCCCCAAAATACATTTTTAGTGTAAGAAGTTTTTGTTGTGGATAATAAAGAATTAATAATGCAAATCCTCCCATTAAGTAATTATTACAATCTCCACTCCGAAGTGGTTTACCTGACTAGCTTACGAATAACTAAGGTTTGTAGAATGGACGTTAGACCATTTCGACTCAATAAAATGCAAAATGAACGCCTTATTTTATTACTAAATCATTGCAAATGTCCGTACCCAATTAGAAAAATTAAAACAACATTTTACATAATTTTGTTTTTTAAGTATTCCATCCAAGACAGGCAGGAGTGCCACTAGCACGCGAGGGGTTACCGAGAGTGAGAGCAAGGGAAAAGAAGGGTATTTGAGGAAAGGATAGTAAGGAGGACGGGGATCAGAATCAAGGCCACAGAAGATGTCGATTGATATTACATATGATTATAGCTATCAGGGAATCAAGGAAGAGGAAGGGAGTTCCACGGGGAAAAGAAAATGCGGATTCATATCTTTCCCAGGGTTATTTACGTAACAGTGAATATAACGAATCATTGGTGGGGGCTGAAACTCTGCTTTTTGATTTCCAATCTCGAGTCTTTCAGAATTTGTTGCAGTGGCACCTGCTCACATCCGAGCATCGAGATTGTCACCGTCTCTCCTTATTACTTTTCTCCCCTCTGGTAAGTATGGCGGAGATGGCTGCGAAGGCAAAGCCTACTCCTGAGGAGATCATGAGCAGGAGTTACAAAGGAGTGTAGGTAGTGGACGGGGTGGGCCCATCTGTCAGAACGTCGCAGATGCTTTTCATGTTGACGGTTGAGCACAAAAGTCTCGGTACCCTCTCGGCTAGTCCTGCGCTAGGAAGGCCGATTTGCAGCAACGGTTTCCCAGATCGATGTTGGCCTGTGTCAGGGATATCTTCAACTGATCCTTGAAGCGATAAGTAAATACTGTATAATAGTGATAACAGTTCGTTTTACATTTGAAATACAAAGAATGGCCCGAAAGTTTAGTGGTCGAAACATTTTCATAAATCCAGTCCTGATTATAAATGCTCGATGTATAACAATAACAAGATTTCATCTGAGAAACTAAGAAAAAGAAGACCGAAATGTCCACCTGCCAAAAGACAAAAGCAACTGTGAGGTGTCGATGCGTACCGTGATAGACGTGTGTAAGAGACGACGGTTTGCCGACCTGTCTTCAGCGCCTACTTTACACAACAAAAACGGCATAAATAAATGACCAATCGAAACCCTTTGATGTATGTTGTGCAGGATGACTCGTGTAAGTCAGGCGTTCGTTTGCCGTTCTGTCGTAGGCGCGGCGCTATACCCATGCGAATCAATCAGGTAAAAGCCAACGCAGAGTCGTCCAGGCGTACCGCGTGGGACGATTCGGGCGAATCAGGCGATCGCTTACCGTATTGTTGTCGGCATTCACTTCACTCGACGACGACGTCATGCCCACACGAACAAGAAATAGGACAAGGAATTTGATCCTAGAAACTTAATATATTAGAGTTAAAAAGTAAAGGAAGAAGATAGTTGAGTATAGGGGTCAAAACGTTTAGGAAAAATATTTCATTTTTATCCTTTTTTTTACAATGATGTTCCTTCTTGCATTATTTACCTTATCCGGACTGTTATCCTCATCTTCATTGCCATATTCACAAACGTTTCGGACGTTGTACGCACCGGCCTTCTTTAGGTGACTGGAATTTCGAATCGAACCCTTTATTTCGCCCACCGGGGTAGCTTGTTCTAGTTCCTCGTGCCATGCCTCTTTCACTTGTCTCAGGTATTTCCATTTAACTCAACTCTCGATTTTTTTGCCTGGTATTGATCTCACGACTCTTTGGGTCTAGTCATTGGATCTCACCAACGCCTTTATCCACTGATCCATGTGTTCTTGAGGACCATGTAAATTTCTGGGCTTTATAAACCTAATGTCTCAGTAATCTTTTTTTTTACCAGTGCCCATATAAGTCCGAATAATGTAAATAAAGAAAGTAATCATAATACCTCATTTCAGAGATATAGACAAATGTAACAGTCTGTAACTGCCACTGGAAGTAGAGGGTTACAGATTAAGAGCCACATTTTATGGAGATATGTAGGAAGATGATTGTTGAACTTAGATTTGAACAGGCCAAGGTTGGGAAGCATCGTACTGGGAGTCGGTTCTACAAAGCAGCGGTTCGTGGACGGGAGCAGTTCCAGTGGAACTTACATCTCTCTGAAGGGAACGAGAGTAGTGCCATAAAAATACCGATAGAGGAGCGAAAGGCTTGCTAAGTTTGCTCTGTGATAAATCGGTTGCGGAGTGGGAAATAAATTAATCATCCCCAAGGAGGACACGGAGACGATTTTGGACTCAATCGAAACTGGAATGATAGACTGGGCAGCTCCAACCTATATATGGGAGCACTACTGGTCCGGCTCTTTTAAAGTTGGAGAATAGCTGGAGGATTCAGGTACTTATTGGAGCGGTGCAGAAAACAGATAAAATATTAGATTGGTGCAAAAATAATGTCGTTTTCTCACAGGAAGTTGAACGTCAAAAAACGACATTATTTTTGCACCAATCTAATAAAATGAACAAGATTTATTTTGGAAACGAAATAAATACAAAGCAGACTTTGTGGTTAGGTTTGGTTAATTCGTTTTTTTTTTATGGCTTATCAACCCTTTGCACGTTATTTAAAACTGGAAAAGAATTTTTTTTTTAGATTGTAAGAAATTTTATTTTGAGATAATGATTCTTTAGTGATACAACTCTTAATAATTAACCCACGACTGGTGTGGGGGGCGAAGAGGAGGATTCGTACACAATCAGAATGTGATGAAAACAAAAAAAATATATAATATGTATATAAAAAATGGAGGATCGATACTATATTACAATCAATATATAAACTGACCCTTCACTTTGTGACCATAGTAGTTCGCATATATTTATATTCCAGAGAGTGAAAATAGATCTAAAATACATCCCTGTGTAGCTAATCAGTATTTGATTGATTGATTTGTTTTTTACGGTTTACCAACCCTGCGCACGTTATTTAAAGACATAAGCTATTTTTTAGATTGTAAAAAAATTGTTTCTGAGATAATAATGATTTATTGATACCAGTATTAATAATTAATAGCTAGGGGAGATGAAGTGGGTTTTTATCTTTACCAATTGTATTTTTGCATAAGTGAGTATAACGAACAAAATGGAAATCGGTTCGTCGATTAACAACTTCGAGCTATTATCCGTTATATACCACGCACCCGCAAATTCAAATAGCATCTGCTATTCCTAAGCCGTCACTGATCTAGGGACTAACCAGATACGACGTTGCTTAACTTTGGTGATCGTATTGGAACCGGTGTCTGAACGAGGTGTGTCCGTAAGCCCATATACAAAGGTGAAATCGCTAAGAAATAGTTGTTGTAAAGAAAAACCTTTAGTGATGTCGCTATCACGAGAAACGAAAAAAAATGTGATGTGATCTCACGATCAGGAGAAATAAAGAAATAACTTTCTCATTTTCCCTAGTAAAAAGGAAAATGTCCTAGTGACGGGAAATTTAGGGTCTCACTTTTTCAACAACCACTCACCAAGTCAACACGTGGATTTTGGGCGGCTCCGGGAATGCAGACAAAAGATAAGTTCTTCGCAAATATCATGTTGAATATGACCCTTTAATGATAGTCTTATCATTTACAAAATAATTCATTCATTCAGCAAGAAAAAGACAAATATCAGAAACAATTTTACAAGAACTTTCACGACCAAATTCTTCTGATTATGTATAGCTGGCCACTCGTATTCAATGATACCGGTTGACTAGGGCGGCTAGCTAATCTCTATTGCAGACACTTGCTCAAGCGCATTTGTGCTTATTCAACACCCACAGGGCCCACGTGCGGTTTATACTGCAACTATACTGAGAAGATCTTACTTACAGTTTCTGGGAAAGAGCGTGTTATCTAGCGTGATCAACAATCTGAACAAGGCCAGCACGCTCAAGCTCTCGGCCACGATGGCTTGTGTCTTCGTGCTAGCACAGCTATCGTCGGTACCCAAGGGTTCCGTCTACCCAATTTCACGCACAAGGCTTGGGTCAACCCGTGGTATGCTTTTCAGGCACTTTCCAAAGGTGCTCTCCAGTCTCCTTCCTGACAAATCGTCCATGTTGAGATTCAAACCCGGGTCTCCTGGTTAAAATGCGAACGTTCTAACCACTCGGCCACGTGCCCTTATTCTGATAATGAATCCTTGTATATATGTATAAATATCTCACTTTGTTGTTATGATGTATATATGTTTTATTTATCTAACCGGAAACATGAGTCAAATAAGACCCATCGTAACAGACTATTTCGAGTGAATGAATACCTAACAGAAGGTCTTTTTTCTCATCATTTAGATTAGAATACAAAGTTGGTATAGATGGAATGAACTTCCAGTAACCAAAAACACGATTTTTAAAAAGGTGCTCAATACAGAGCAGAGCGAATAATATTTATTTAATAATTATAACATCAGTATAACATATGTTATAACATCTCTACAAAAATAGTGATTTTGTTTCAACACTTCTGTCAAGTGATGGCGTTGATTGCAGAATAAGAAGTTTTAAAAAGTTCAAAACCAACCAAACTCATTAAGGTGACATCCAGAAAGTCTACCTGTTCAATGTTGGTCATAACTTTAGTCTTAAGACGTAAATCCTTAAACTCCCTATGCATATCGTGTGACACCCAGAGAATCTACCTGTTTAATGTTTAAACTTCTTTATTCTACAAGTAACAACATCACTTGACAAGACACCTTGAAGTGTTGAAGCAAAATAGCTATTTTCGTAGTGAAGTTATATCATACTTATAATTATTAAATAAATATATTTATATTATTTGTGGTTGCACCCTCTTTTTACGAGGCTCGTTTTATTTGTCCTTTTGTCGTCCTTGTCCTTGCTTAGAAAATGAATAACCTCAGCATTGCCAGAGAAACATTTGAATACTTTTACTTGATCAACCTAATGACACAATCGTTGCTTACGCTGAATTAGGCTATAACTTTGTGTGCCACTTTCGCTTCCTCTTCTTGTCGCTATTGTCCGCACGGTTTCCGATCTTGCGACTGAACAAAAGAATCTGTTGAACAAAAGATCGATCGTTATTTCCTTTATTTTCAACAATGACGTTTTCAATGCAAAACTCTCTCTTCAACACCAGGTCACCAGAATAACAATTACCGTTCACTTGCTTCTAAACATTCACTCCCCTCATCGCCATTCGTCTCACCCGTCGAATATAACTTCAGCTAATCAAGTATTCACAAATTCCATCGCAGATATTCATTAGTTCTAAAATTGTAACCGCGCTATGCAGTCTTCATTTTACTTTCAAAATATTGTTTAAAACGTATTAATCTTTATTCAACACATCTAATATGTTGCTCGGTAAATATTGTCTGATCTTTAGAATAAACCTCTTAATTGTGTTCTAATATATTACTATAATAGTTGCACAAAAATATATTACTAATTCATGAAGATTAAATTTCCGTCATTGTTAATATTATATGAAACTCATTCACAAATTTAATTAGGCTGTTCAGAAAATAATGTCCGATTTTAGAATAAAACTCTTCAATTTTTATAATATAGTTTTATAACAGTTGCAAGGTGAGAGCCGAGTTCGAATTCCGGTCAAATCCATTACATTCACTTACATGCTAATAACCTTGGGAAAGTTATGAATCCTCTTCTTATTTCCCCCAGCTAGCACGACAGACCAAGTTCTATAGCCTTGGACGGCATCTAGTCTACCACATAAAGAAATGGTAACCTACTGCGGGAAAAAAATCTGCCTCGTTAGTCATGTATCGACAGATACACAATCGCCTAAGCGTGTATCACGCACGGAACATAACTTACTGAATAGTTGCAAAAATAAAAGCGTGGGAGATAATGTTTTAAAACAGATCTGACCGGTAATACACATGACACGATCACTCGAGGGCTGTCAAATGCTCACAAAATTTGAGAAATAGAATAACGTGTTTTTCGGGCACACACCTCAGGATCGGTAATTCATGTTGCCTTTGCCAAGAGTTCACACTGACTCAGAAGATGCAAGAAGACAATACAAGTCTATCGAAAATTATCGTGCCTACAATGAACGACTAAGGCAATCAGTGAGGAATTTCATAAAATATCACTATTTTTTATTCAAATATTTCTCTATTTAAATTCTTAGAAGTTTCCCTCCATCTATGTGTTCATTAGTCAGTGTTGTAAAACTGAACTATTTTAACTAAACAAATTCTTACAATCTAAAAATATTTTCTGGCTTTAAATAACATTCGGTAGGCTGATAAGCCGTAGAAAACGAATCATGCAACCAGCCTACTGATTAAATTGTCCTCTTTGTTAATTTCATCTCAGCCTCCTTCAAAATGTAACTAAAATCATATTAAAACACTTGTCTTGAACTTGAAAAGAGATGCGTTTACTTTTTTGGCATGAGTTCAAGTTTGGTTTATATGATTCTGAAACTGCTGCAAAATTCAACAGAGAAGGGAATAAATAATCCATTTGTGATTACACAGCACGGATTCTTGAAGTTCCTCAGTGGGGATACGAGTTTTTCATATCAAGGGGGTAGTGTTTATCCAGGTATAATTGAAAATCAACATCTATAAACACTAGTCGAACAAAACCCACGTCAAAGTGTCAGAGAAATGCCTCAGATAATGAGTATCCTCTATTCAACAATATCTCACCATCTAAAGAAAATTGACAATGTGAAGAAATTCGATAAACGGATTCCTCATGAATTCAGCGAAAGTTAAAGAGTTCAACATTTTGAAGTGTATTCGATGCGTGTCCGAAAAGGGAATGATTCAGTGCTTGATCGAATAGTGTCTTGTAATGAGAATTGGATCCGTTATGGCAATCGTAAACGATTGCCATAATGGCATCATCATGACGAAAGACCCAAACAACTTCCGAAACCTAAATTGCACCAACAGAAGGTTATGGTAACAGTCTGATAGTCCGCCATTGCTGTTAGCCATTACAGATTTTTGGAATCTAACCAGAGCATCATTTCCAAAGTTTAATGCCAGCAACAGAAATAAATGCACGTTCGGTTTAAAGAAAAGACGAGCATCTCTAGTTAATCCCCGGAGTCCAGTTCGAGTGCAGGAAAACTCAGCACCGCCGACTGAACACTGACGACTCAACACCGCCCACTGAGCACCGGAACAACTCGGAACCGATAGAACTCAGCACCAGAAAAACATAACTTTTTTTTATAGCTGAATAAAAGTAATATATTGAAGATTAAAATCTCCAATATTGAATATTTTTCTTCAAAAAAGGCATTTGAAAAGGCAGTATGAACCAGGTTTTTGTTATTAATCATTTTTAATAAAGTAATCCGTAAAGAAATTTATTTTTAATAAAGTAAATTGACATATTTTGGTAACCTAGAAAGGGTTATTAATGAGGAATAACCAAAACGGAGGTGGAAATGAAATGGTAATTTTTATAAAATCAACAAAATACACTACTCCACAGCGGCGTGACGTAGGTAAAACAATGCTAGTGGTGGACTACTTAGAGACGTATTACGATATTTATTTCTGTTAAAATACAGAAAATGTGGCACAAAACCTAAAAAAGGGGATGGGGAAAAGGACGGTCTTCATCTGTCTTATCTTTAAACTTAGCTAGCCACACATTCTGACTCAAACATACAAACAATATTCCTAACAACAAAACAACACACTCTTATTAACTTTCTTATTACATCCACCATAATACCTCATGTCTCTATGAAAACACTAAATAGTTCCCATATGTACAATTCATTGTCTGTTGGGGGAGGGGAATAAAACAACAAATTAAAGATCCCCAATGAGTAGGTACAATACTTAGACACATATTACCCCACTTACATTAGTGTCCAACGTATTTATGAAGAGTGGGACATACGCATTATTGTTCATAGGTAAGAAATATACAACATATATAAAATAATTCAATAAATCACACTTGTTATTTTTTATTATTTTCAATAAACTAAATTGTAATTTAATTTATTTCTAATAAGGTAAAATGACATTGTAAGATATTTTTATACAAAATAATTTTCGAAAAAATAATTTAATAAAACACAAAAATGAAGAAAAAAAAACAATATAGTTTAGATAAAATAGTTGGTTAATATGTCACTTTTAAAAAGAAATACGACTTAAATTTGATTATACGAAAATTTTTTAATTTGTTTTATTTCATAATAGTTGTCAGCCAAATAATTTCAATCATTCACAACATTAAATCTTCTAATATTTTCGATATATTTTAATTTTTATTTTACGTTTCAGCGGCCTTTTGAGTGTTATTTAAAGTCTAAACATATTTTGGATTGTCAGAATAATTAATTTTTTGGCAAATGAATGTTACATATTTCATAAATTTCTTTTGAGAATAACAATGATGTTTCTAGATCCACATGATAATATTTAATCCATAACCGGGAAGCAGGTGTGTTCATACATTTTCAAAAGACATTTACGCGGAAGTGAATGTAGCGAACCGGACTGGTGCTAAGCGAGAAAATCATAATTTGTTAGCATAGCCGTTTTATTTAGTGCATAAAAACAGTTCATATGCCAATTACTGACTAAGCTATCGATCGTGACTGACGACACTCAGATTACGACAATATATAATGGGTAGCTTGGTACTGTTATTTTCTCGACAAGACTTTTCAGAAAACAGCAACATGTCCTGTATAAATCGATAGATCTTTGACGACAGTCGGTATTAACATGTCATCGAATTTCCATATTATTGGCAGGGGGATTAATTTAGAAATTTCCTGCTAATTCCAAGACTGATTCAGTCTACGTGATCTGGGAATGTTCTGAGTTTGATTGGACAATTATAGATGAAAAAAAGGTAGGACCAAATAGAGAGCTTTCGGGGAGGCCTGGCATGGATCACATGGGCTTGTGATACCAGGTCATTAATAACGAACTTCAGTCACCTTACTTTAGGGACGAACATGACCCATAGTATTCATATAATAATAATAATAATAATAATAATAATAATAATAATAATAATAATAATAATAATGATGATAATAATAATAATAATAATAATAACAAATTAATATGAATTTTGTATTTAGTAATAAAATAAAGCCAACAAATTCAAAATGGAAGTTCAAGTGGGTGAAAACGTGCAAGTAAACCATAATACAAATACTGCAGCGGCAAAAGGCCTAAAAAGCTAAAGGCAAATAAAATAGACGAAATGCAGAAACGATTTTGCAGAAAGTTAAGCCTAATCATGATCAATACTCTACCCGTGTCAAACAACCTGATTTAGAAAAAAACGCGTACCCATCAGTGTTTATGTAGTACAATGTTTTATTCTTACGGCACATAACCTAGTTCATATAATGAAACAATATCTTAAACTGAAATCCAGATTCTGTGACAAATATACAGAAACAGTAGTCCATCTTCTATCATTTTACACGTTATTAGTACCCACTAAATATAAAATTCGTTATGGAAATGATGTAATTTCCCGTCAAGGAAAGGTCAAGAAAAATCAGATCAACTAAGCGCGATTCTTAAAACATATATATATGAAAAGCCTATGCACGTTCTCTTTTAAAAAAAAATAATAAAATAAAACACGCAATCACATTTTTTGACCAATGAGGTGTACAAAAAATATGTGATCGCTTCGTAAGAAATTTGTGAAGCTAACGTGCTATCACATATTTAAGAACATTTAAATAATGATAATATTTTCAAAACGCTTCAGAACAGTTTAATTGTCCGGCAAGATGGAATACAACTGTCTCTCACAACTAGCCCGCTTCTTTGACCGTTTAATGAACAGGATCACATTACAATTGTTAGCGATAATGTTTTTAACGCCAATCGGCTGCTGATATTTCTCTATGACTCTCAGAGATTTTAAAGAAAAACAAAATACGAACTATTATTTTTTGGTTATCAGATATTTCTACAATCTTGTGTTGTAAAAAGAAAATAGAATAAAACATTCTGTATTTTGTAGCACTCATGTTAATCATTTTATATCAACATTAGTTCCACTACATTCGGCATGACAGAGTGGGTCAATATCTTCACAGAAAAAAACTGTTGCTTTGACGGAAAGGAATCTGCAAGAAACTGGTATAAACACCACTCTAACCCAGTAGTTGACATTATCTAGCCATTATCAAGGATGTGTTTTGGGTGGTGAAATTCTGTGTGTGGCTTCTACATAGTAGTTTTATAGTGTGGAGTTCAAGATTTCTGTGTGATCCCTGGCGGTCAAGTACCGTGAGCGGCCAGCTGACCGGGGCAAGCCTTCTATTTTTAGAACACTTTTAACACGCTATCACCTCTACTAAATAGTGTAAGATTGGCAGTGGGACAATAAAGTTTAATAACATTTAAGGAAAATTCTACTTGGTAATACAAGATCCTTTTCAGATCACATAGACGTACACACTTCGTCGATAGGGAAGCTCTGCCTATTAAACTCAACCCCCAACAAACGGAAAAATGTTACATTGCCGTAAAATCTCAATAAAAGATTAATGAAGAGACAACCCAAAATCGGAACTCCATATTGGGAAAGACAAAATAAAGTACGCACAGAAATGTAACTATTCAACAATCAACGGACAATGAAAAAACATGGGGACAGCAAAGATTCCTTTCAGAATGTAAGCAAAGTATTAAGATACAGGACAAAGTCATTAGGTATAAAGAAATAGTAATAGATTGCTACGCAAAATCTATATAATCTCCTATACTGCACTGAAAACAGGAGAACTATCTCATAAATAAAGGATAGAGGTGAAACGAAACGGATGTGATTCTACGATGAATGTTGAAAATTCTGTGCGTAATGAACGAAGACAACGAGGAAGTCTTAATGAAAATAAAAACTACATGTAAACGTATACTTACAATCAGAATGAGACAACTGAAATTTATCGGGTATGTAATGAAGAAAAGTGCACTGGGAGTGGGGGAGAGCGTGTCTCCTCCTGAACGAGATTTTTTTTTATGAATGCTTCAGCTAGAACGCAGATGGAGGGCAAAAGGTCAAATAAAAGATAGTGATAGAGAACCATAACTGCTAACTCCCAGAAAAGACATGGTAGTTAAAAGAAGAACCAATGATTTACTATCATGTATTTTTAATCATTGCACCTCAAGCAAGGTAATAAAACCACTAAGATGCAAGGGAGTTACCGGGTATAAATACATATGTGAAAAAGAAGAGATTATTAATGAGAGAGAATGATAAAAGAACAGGAATTGAGAAGGCAGATGTTGCAATTGATATTGCATTTAAAGATCTATGTTAACTGGAAAGCAAGGAGCCGGGAGAGAATTCCACAATCGACAGGCGCAAGAGAAGAAACTGTTATCACAGAACGTACGGTTAAATGTGGCTATTTCAAATGGAAAATGATGAAACCTAGCAGTCAACCTAGTACTGCACTTTTTATTTTCACAATAATGTTAATCCTGTAAAAGACTCAAGAGCCACCTGAGGTAGTCGTTTTACAGAGTGTTATATTCGTAAAAAGCAAACTCACCGTAACAATTACGATAAAAGTATTTATAGAAATGCACAGGGAAGTTACATTACGGTGGCGAGAATTTGACTGAAGCCTAGATGCCAGGTAAGAACCAATAACATTGCTGATTCTTATTTGAATTTTATTAAGAATCAGAGCAGAAGTGGCTACAATATTCAATGTAAGGACGAATGGTAGACTTATGAAAGATAGATTCTGTTGAGAAAAATTGTCTAGCACGAAACAGTGAACCAATTTTCTTAGCAACAGAACTAGCAATAGATTCAATATTGTCTTTCCATTTCATGTCAGCCGATCCTTAGCCCAAGGAGATGCAACGAGTCACTCTCCTGGATGTTAGCATGGGCCATTCTGATGGGAGGCAGAAATGGCTCTCTCATGATAAATAAAAACCAGTTTAAATACAGAGGCGTTAAAATTAACAAGCAACCCTTTGGTCAGTTAACAACAGGCTGAATATTGTTTTTGTGATCCGCCATCAGTTTGACCTATTACATATATGTAAGATAGATTCTATCCCGAAAAAGAGTCTATGACGAGACAGTTAACCTATATTTCTAGCAACTGAGCAAATAATTTATTAAATTATCCAACTGAAACAAAAAAATGTCTATTGATAGGAATCACCCCATGTTGCTGAATAGTAAGGATGTTTATGAAAATCACTAAAACTCGCTTTGGTAGCCATTTATATTGTAAACATCCTCAAAGCAGAGAGTGTAGAGCAAGCCGACTACCTGTGGATATCCAGTGTCGACCGGCTTGAGTGGTCACGGTTTATAATTTGCTATTGATAATCTACAAACTGTGACTGTCGGTCTGTGTGTTTTTTTATGTACGTTTATTCGCGCCAACAGGACTGACTCAATGGTTTCCTTATCATTTACGGAAACAGTCGAACGGATCACTGCATTTGTCGGTTAATGTTTTGGTTATATCAAAAACTGATCTTGTCGCGATGATAACGACCAATTATACAGACTTGGGGATTCCCCAAGTTGATACTCACAGACCAACTAAGATAAACTGAACGCCAATAATCGATATAGATTTGATTTGATTGTCAGCAAATATCTTCCAATCATTATCCGTGTCACCCTCATTATATATCGTGATCATCATTACAGTGGCAAGGCAAATAACTTTCATTTGAACAGGGTGTTAATGGTGGCCTAGGCTGTCATGATCGTTCGCCGCAACTTTCTGTTCTTCTCAGTAAATTTTGCTTGTTTACGCACCCTTTTTCGTCCGACAGTCTTTTGGTGAAACTTGGAAAGTGGGTTACAGGATGTTTCCCTCCTGCCTGGCACGAATCTCTTGCCAAATCCTGAAGGTCATATGGAATTAAGAGAAACGTCAGTAGGAAAAGTGAATATGGCATTTCCCATATATTTATGTCTAATTGGCACAAACTACGTTCTATCATTTTCGGGCTCAAATAACATTTTGGCATTTTCGTCGACTTACATATATAATACAATGCCAATTTGTGTGTATTTGTTCGTGATTGTGTGTATGTATGTTTACGCGAGATAGCGTTATTCGAAAGCTATATTCATTTAAATGAAGGATTAATGTTAATATATATATATATATATATATATATATATATATATATATATATATATATATATATATATATATATATATATATGTTTCATTAAAAACGACAGACAAGGTACTACGATTGAGCTTTTTATTTAATATTTCTTGTGTTCGAACAAGAGGTTTCTTTACAGGACAAAGGGTGCTTAGGAACTGTTCAAATGTTTGATGTTTCCGAGCGCTTTCGGCTATACCTTTAGCCATTATCAAGGATGATTCGATTTTTCAGCTTAATTGAGTGTGTACATTATGTGTATGTCTTAGTGTGTAGTAGGGATGTTTTTAATTTCCGTAAACGGCTAGCACATTGTGGCTTCGATTAAAAATAATGGAGGCTTTAATAATAAAAAAGAAATAGCCAACTCTTAACAATATTAACAACAAACAAAGCCAAACCCTTTGTCCTGTAAAGAAAGCGCTTGTTAGAACACAAGAAAAAAATTAGATAACAAGCTCAATCGTAGTACCTTGTCTGTCGTTTTTAATGAAACATGCATAAACGAAGGATTGCTGCCTTATTATACAACTATATATATATATATATATATATAAAAATAAATAAATAAAAAAAAGAAAAAAAGAAGACATTTTTTATGTTTATACATTCTTTTTAGAGGTACAAATATTTAAGTAAATGCTCTGTTTTATAAACAGTGTTTATAACATTTACCGGCCGGAATGTCTGAAAAATCTTCATAGAAAATGTTCGTCTTCCGACAGGAATCGAACCTGTATCCTATACAGACCGTCATTTAACCTGACGTGCTCTTAACCGATAGAGCTACGGAGGATCATTCGATTAGCAAGGTCGAATTTACTGCAATCCTCCATGAATCTCTCACGTACATTAAAACCTGCTCAAAGCGTATCCAAATGTATACAAATGACGTCACACTTTATGAAATGGATAAAGTCGGACTATTATTTTAAGAAATTTTTTATGTTTATACATACGATTTGGTATCAGTCGGAGATCCTACCCCTAAGTTATCGACACAGAGAAAGGGAAATTCTAATGTATTATATACGAATGTATACAAACGCCAATATTTATAGCGACGACGCGACGGTTACTTTTTTGGAATTACTTTTTTCTTTATTAGTGTTCGATCGAAATGACGAGAGCGTAACAAGTATACGAGACCGTATACACACACACACACACACACACACACACAGAGACATATATATATATATATATATGTATGTATATATATATATATATATATATATATATATATATATATATATATATATATATATATATATATATTAATTTAAAGAAAAACAGACCACTTTAAGCCTCCATTTGTAATAATTTATTTAACCAGAGAATATTATTTTTCTCTGCATCTTCAGACTTCACTTTCAAAAGGTGAAACGAAAAATGATATTATATATCATATATATATATATATATATATATATATATATATATATATATATATATATATATATATATATATATATATACACATACACAGGACGAACCTGTCATTTTTCACCAATGTTTTTTCTTGATATTATATCAAAATATATATGTTTATCTTTATATATATAAATATATATATATATATATATATATATATATATATATATATATATATATATATATAAACTTAGAGAGAGAGAGAAAGAGAGAGAGAGGGTGAGAGAGAAAGCGAGAGATATGAGATAGATCGATAAATTGATATATATAAACTTGCATTGAATACAGTTGCCATATCTGGTCAGCTATTCCTGCTACTCATCTCGAGGTTTGTGACAAAATCCAAAGAGGGGTCTGCAATGTAATCGATCCTGGCTTGGCATCTCGACTTCACTCACCGACATGTCGTAGCTTCACTCTGTCTTGTCTTAAAATATATTCATGGATACTCCTCTGAAGAGCTTTTTGCCCTGGTCCCCGTACTATGTGTGTTTCACCGTGCGACTAGTTTGGCAACTAGGTCCCACCATTTTACTGTTGAATTACATAAATGCAACCACCACTTCTACTCTAACAGTTTCTATTTTCGCACGTCCCGCCTGTGTAATTCACATCCGTTTACTTGCTTCTCTGATGATTACAATTTTCAAAGTTTTAAATGCAACTTCTCTCGCCATCTTATATCTGTTCAGATTTTATCCTTTCCTTGGTCCCCCCACATACCTATTTTTTTTTCTCTCACCTTCATTCTCTGGTTACCCCTGCATTTAATTGGAATTCCCGCCTGATAATTGAAGAACCGACCCGAGTCCCGGATACGACGGGACAGCAGGCGAACCCTCTCGACATTTTTGAAACATCCTGCACTGACAAACGTTCGTCAAAAGGACGTCAGATCATTGTCCAAGCAGTGTCTGGATTGACTCCAAACCAATGAAATCCCCAGATTTGCATTTCTTATAGAAAGGTTTTTCGTTATGCGAAGGCAGACTGATACAGCTTTGGGTCATATATGATGGAAGTTCCTCTCCCAACTTTCTTCAAACGTGCTGCCTCTAAAACTGCTGCCCTAAGCTCCGAAGTGTTTTATATCCCCAAAAATTCCAGTCAGCTCTGGTTCACCCCTGAATGCTCCGTAGCCACAGCCCAGAAGAACAACTACTTCAAAATCTATTGCAAAAAGCGGTGTAGTCTGACCCTAACTACTTTCAGAACTGCCCGCAACCCCTGTAAGATAGTCTTGGAAAACGCAAAGTGCATCTACGCCCGATCTGTCCAGGCCAAGGATGAAAATAAACAAATTCGATCTAGCAAATTCTGGAAGATTAGTAATCAAATTATGAATCGGCCATCTCCTCCTCGAAAGACAAGGGGAAGCACTTCGCAAACCCATATCCCAACTTCACTGAGAAAACTCTAAATAATATACTCATTTCAGCAAGAAATTGGAAAGTGAAGTCTTGACACCCCAAAATGTCACTGACCTAGAAGAAATTCCGGTGTCCTTGCTTAAGAATATCAACCCAAAAATTATCCCCGATTCTAACAAAGCTATTTAACCGATGCTTGAAGAAGAAATCTTTCCTCGACATGTGGAAAGTGGTAAGCGTATGCTATCTCTTCAAAATCACAGGCAACCAATCCTCACCGT
>OZ038515.1:6305949-6403449 GCA_964036315.1 Acanthosepion esculentum
TGATTGGTTTGGTTTGGTTGATTTTGTTTAGAGTCATATCAACCTCTATGGGTTATTTAATGCCGAAATCTACATATTTTGATTGGTTTGGTTTGGTTGATTTTGTTTAGCGGCATATCAACCTCTATGGGTTATTTAATGCCGAAATCTAAATATTTTGATTGGTTTGGTTTGGTTTGGTTGAGTTTGTTTAGCGGCATATCAACCTCTATGTGTTATGAAATGCTAAAATCTAAATATTTTGATTGGTTTGGTTAGGTTGATTTTGTATAGCGGCATATCAACCTCTATGGGTTATTTAATCCCGAAATCTAAATATTTTGCTTGGTTTGGTTTGGTTGAGTTTGTTTAGCGGCATATCAACCTCTATGGGTTATTTAATGCCGAAATCTAAATATTTTGATTGGTTTGGTTTGGTTGAGTTTGTTTAGCGGCATATCAACCTCTATGGGTTATTTAATGCCGAAATCTAAATATTTTGATTGGTTTGGTTTGGTTGATTTTGATTAGCGGCATATCAACCTCTATGGGTTATTTAATGCCGAAATCTAAATATTTTGATTGGTTTGGTTTGGTTGAGTTTGTTTAGTGGCATATCAACCTCTATGGGTTATTTAATGCCGAAATCTAAATATTTTAATTGATTTGGTTTGGTTGATTTTGTTTAGCGGCATATCAACCTCTATGGGTTATTTAATGCCGAAATCTAAATATTTTGATTGGTTTGGTTTGGTTGATTTTGTTTAGCGGCATATCAACCTCTATGGGTTATTTAATCCCGAAATCTAAATATTTTGATTGGTTTGGTTTGGTTGAGTTTGTTTAGCGGCATATCAACCTCTATGGGTTATTTAATGCCGAAATCTAAATATATTGATTGGTTTGGTTTGGTTGAGTTTGTTTAGCGGCATATCAACCTCTATGGGTTATTTAATGCCGAAATCTAAATATTTTGATTGGTTTGGTTTGGTTGATTTTGTTTAGCGGCATATCAACCTCTATGGGTTATTTAATCCCGAAATCTAAATATTTTGATTGGTTTGGTTTGGTTGAGTTTGTTTAGCGGCATATCAACCTCTATGGGTTATGAAATGCTAAAATCTAAATATTTTGATTGGTTTGGTTAGGTCGATTTTGTATAGCGGCATATCAACCTCTATGGGTTATTTAATGCCGAAATCTAAATAATTTGATTGGTTTGGTTTGGTTGAGTTTGTATAGCGGCATATCAACCTCTATGGGTTATTTAATCCCGAAATCTAAATAATTTGATTGGTTTGGTTTGGTTGAGTTTGTTTAGCGGCATATCAACTTCTATTGGTTATTTAATCCCGAAATCTAAATATTTTGATTGGTTTGGTTTGGTTGAGTTTGTTTAGCGGCATATCAACCTCTATGGGTTATTTAATCCCGAAATCTATATATTTTGATTGGTTTGGTTTGGTTGATTTTGTTTAGAGGCATAGCAACCTCTATGGGTTATTTAATGCCGAAATCTACATATTTTGATTGGTTTGGTTTGGTTGATTTTGTTTAGCGGCATATCAACCTCTATGGGTTATTTAATGCCGAAATCTAAATATTTTGATTGGTTTGGTTTGGTTGAGTTTGTTTAGCGGCATATCAACCTCTATGGGTTATTTAATGCCGAAATCTAAATATTTTGATTGGTTTGGTTTGGTTGATTTTGTTTAGCGGCATATCAACCTCTATGGGTTATTTAATGCCGAAATCTAAATATTTAGATTGGTTTGGTTAGGTTGAGTTTGTTTAGCGGCATATCAACCTCTATGGGTTATTTAATGCCGAAATCTAAATATTTTGATTGGTTTGGTTTGGTTGAGTTTGTTTAGTGGCATATCAACCTCTATGGGTTATTTAATGCCGAAATCTAAATATTTTGATTGGTTTGGTTTGGTTGATTTTGTTTAGCGGCATATCAACCTCTATGGGTTATTTAATACCGAAATCTAAATATTTTGATTGGTTTGGTTTGGTTGATTTTGTTTACCGGCATATCAACCTCTATGGGTTATTTAATGCCGAAATCTAAATATTTTGATTGGTTTGGTTTGGTTTGGTTGAGTTTGTTTAGCGGCATATCAACCTCTATGGGTTATGAAATGCTAAAATCTAAATATTTTGATTGGTTTGGTTAGGTTGATTTTGTATAGCGGCATATCAACCTCTATGGGTTATTTAATCCCGAAATCTAAATATTTTGATTGGTTTGGTTTGGTTGAGTTTGTTTAGCGGCATATCAACCTCTATGGGTTATTTAATGCCGAAATCTAAATATTTTGATTGGTTTGGTTTGGTTGATTTTGTTTAGCGGCATATCAACCTCTATGGGTTATTTAATGCCGAAACCTAAATATTTTGATTGGTTCGGTTTGGTTGAGTTTGTTTAGCGGCATATCAACCTCTATGGGTTATGAAATGCTAAAATCTAAATATTTTGATTGGTTTGGTTAGGTTGATTTTGTATAGCGGCATATCAACCTCTATGGGTTATTTAATCCCGAAATCTAAATATTTTGATTGGTTTGGTTTGGTTGAGTTTGTTTAGCGGCATATCAACCTCTAT
This sequence comes from Acanthosepion esculentum, assembly GCA_964036315.1. Classification (NCBI taxonomy): domain Eukaryota; kingdom Metazoa; phylum Mollusca; class Cephalopoda; order Sepiida; family Sepiidae; genus Acanthosepion; species Acanthosepion esculentum. The sequence continues at coordinate 6,308,537 of OZ038515.1, forward strand.
GGGTTATTTAATGCCGAAATCTAAATATTTTGATTGGTTTGGTTTGGTTGAGTTTGTTTAGCGGCATATCAACCACTATGGGTTATTTAATGCCGAAATCTAAATATTTTGATTGGTTTGGTTTGGTTGATTTGTTTAGCGGCATATCAACCTCTATGGGTTATTTAATCCCGAAATCTAAATATTTTGATTGGTTTGGTTTGGTTGAGTTTGTTTAGCGGCATATCAACCTCTATGGGTTATGAAATGCTAAAATCTAAATATTTTGATTGGTTTGGTTAGGTTGATTTTGTATAGCGGCATATCAACCTCTATGGGTTATTTAATGCCGAAATCTAAATAATTTGATTGGTTTGGTTTGGTTGAGTTTGTATAGCGGCATATCAACCTCTATGGGTTATTTAATCCCGAAATCTAAATAATTTGATTGGTTTGGTTTGGTTGAGTTTGTTTAGCGGCATATCAACCTCTATTGGTTATTTAGTCCCGAAATCTAAATATTTTGATTGGTTTGGTTTGGTTGAGTTTGTTTAGCGGCATATCAACCTCTATGGGTTATTTAATCCCGAAATCTATATATTTTGATTGGTTTGGTTTGGTTGATTTTGTTTAGAGGCATATCAACCTCTATGGGTTATTTAATACCGAAATCTACATATTTTGATTGGTTTGGTTTGGTTGATTTTGTTTAGCGGCATATCAACCTCTATGGGTTATTTAATCCCGAAATCTAAATATTTTGATTGGTTTGGTTTGGTTGAGTTTGTTTAGCGGCATATCAACCTCTATGGGTTATTTAATGCCGAAATCTAAATATTTTGATTGGTTTGGTTTGGTTGATTTTGTTTAGCGGCATATCAACCTCTATGGGTTATTTAATGCCGAAATCTAAATATTTTGATTGGTTTGGTTTGGTTGATTTTGTTTAGCGGCATATCAACCTCTATGGGTTATTTAATACCGAAATCTAAATATTTTGATTGGTTTGGTTTGGTTGATTTTGTTTAGCGGCATATCAACCTCTATGGGTTATTTAATGCCGAAACCTAAATATTTTGATTGGTTTGGTTTGGTTGATTTTGTTTAGCGGCATATCAACCTCTATGGGTTATTTAATACCGAAATCTAAATATTTTGATTGGTTTGGTTTGGTTGATTTTGTTTACCGGCATATCAACCTCTATGGGTTATTTAATGCCGAAATCTAAATATTTTGATTGGTTTGGTTTGGTTTGGTTGAGTTTGTTTAGCGGCATATCAACCTCTATGGGTTATGAAATGCTAAAATCTAAATATTTTGATTGGTTTGGTTAGGTTGATTTTGTATAGCGGCATATCAACCTCTATGGGTTATTTAATCCCGAAATCTAAATATTTTGATTGGTTTGGTTTGGTTGAGTTTGTTTAGCGGCATATCAACCTCTATGGGTTATTTAATGCCGAAATCTAAATATTTTGATTGGTTTGGTTTGGTTGATTTTGTTTAGCGGCATATCAACCTCTATGGGTTATTTAATGCCGAAATCTAAATATTTTGATTGGTTTGGTTTGGTTGAGTTTGTTTAGTGGCATATCAACCTCTATGGGTTATTTAATGCCGAAATCTAAATATTTTGATTGATTTGGTTTGGTTGATTTTGTTTAGCGGCATATCAACCTCTATGGGTTATTTAATGCCGAAATCTAAATATTTTGATTGGTTTGGTTTGGTTGATTTTGTTTAGCGGCATATCAACCTCTATGGGTTATTTAATACCGAAATCTAAATATTTTGATTGGTTTGGTTTGGTTGATTTTGTTTAGCGGCATATCAACCTCTATGGGTTATTTAATGCCGAAACCTAAATATTTTGATTGGTTTGGTTTGGTTGAGTTTGTTTAGCGGCATATCAACCTCTATGGGTTATTTAATGCTAAAATCTAAATATTTTGATTGGTTTGGTTAGGTTGATTTTGTATAGCGGCATATCAACCTCTATGGGTTATTTAATCCCGAAATCTAAATATTTTGATTGGTTTGGTTTGGTTGAGTTTGTTGAGCGGCATATCAACCTCTATGGGTTATTTAATGCCGAAATCTAAATATTTTGATTGGTTTGGTTTGGTTGAGTTTGTTTAGCGGCATATCAACCACTATGGGTTATTTAATGCCGAAATCTAAATATTTTGATTGGTTTGGTTTGGTTGATTTTGTTTAGCGGCATATCAACCTCTATGGGTTATTTAATCCCGAAATCTAAATATTTTGATTGGTTTGGTTTGGTTGAGTTTGTTTAGCGGCATATCAACCTCTATGGGTTATGAAATGCTAAAATCTAAATATTTTGATTGGTTTGGTTAGGTTGATTTTGTATAGCGGCATATCAACCTCTCTGGGTTATTTAATGCCGAAATCTAAATAATTTGATTGGTTTGGTTTGGTTGAGTTTGTATAGCGGCATATCAACCTCTATGGGTTATTTAATCCCGAAATCTAAATAATTTGATTGGTTTGGTTTGGTTGAGTTTGTTTAGCGGCATATCAACCTCTATTGGTTATTTAGTCCCGAAATCTAAATATTTTGATTGGTTTGGTTTGGTTGAGTTTGTTTAGCGGCATATCAACCTCTATGGGTTATTTAATCCCGAAATCTATATATTTTGATTGGTTTGGTTTGGTTGATTTTGTTTAGAGGCATATCAACCTCTATGGGTTATTTAATGCCGAAATCTACATATTTTGATTGGTTTGGTTTGGTTGATTTTGTTTAGCGGCATATCAACCTCTATGGGTTATTTAATGCCGAAATCTAAATATTTTGATTGGTTTGGTTTGGTTTGGTTGAGTTTGTTTAGCGGCATATCAACCTCTATGTGTTATGAAATGCTAAAATCTAAATATTTTGATTGGTTTGGTTAGGTTGATTTTGTATAGCGGCATATCAACCTCTATGGGTTATTTAATCCCGAAATCTAAATATTTTGATTGGTTTGGTTTGGTTGAGTTTGTTTAGCGGCATATCAACCTCTATGGGTTATTTAATGCCGAAATCTAAATATTTTGATTGGTTTGGTTTGGTTGAGTTTGTTTAGCGGCATATCAACCTCTATGGGTTATTTAATGCCGAAATCTAAATATTTTGATTGGTTTGGTTTGGTTGATTTTGTTTAGCGGCATATCAACCTCTATGGGTTATTTAATGCCGAAATCTAAATATTTTGATTGGTTTGGTTTGTTTGAGTTTATTTAGTGGCATATCAACCTCTATGGGTTATTTAATGCCGAAATCTAAATATTTTGATTGGTTTGGTTTGGTTGATTTTGTTTAGCGGCATATCAACCTCTATGGGTTATTTAATGCCGAAATCTAAATATTTAGATTGGTTTGGTTAGGTTGAGTTTGTTTAGCGGCATATCAACCTCTATGGGTTATTTAATCCCGAAATCTAAATATTTTGATTGGTTTGGTTTGGTTGAGTTTGTTTAGTGGCATATCAACCTCTATGGGTTATTTAATGCCGAAATCTAAATATTTTGATTGGTTTGGTTTGGTTGATTTTGTTTAGCGGCATATCAACCTCTATGGGTTATTTAATACCGAAATCTAAATATTTTGATTGGTTTGGTTTGGTTGATTTTGTTTACCGGCATATCAACCTCTATGGGTTATTTAATGCCGAAATCTAAATATTTTGATTGGTTTGGTTTGGTTTGGTTGAGTTTGTTTAGCGGCATATCAACCTCTATGGGTTATGAAATGCTAAAATCTAAATATTTTGATTGGTTTGGTTAGGTTGATTTTGTATAGCGGCATATCAACCTCTATGGGTTATTTAATCCCGAAATCTAAATATTTTGATTGGTTTGGTTTGGTTGAGTTTGTTTAGCGGCATATCAACCTCTATGGGTTATTTAATGCCGAAATCTAAATATTTTGATTGGTTTGGTTTGGTTGAGTTTGTTTAGCGGCATATCAACCTCTATGGGTTATTTAATGCCGAAATCTAAATATTTTGATTGGTTTGGTTTGGTTGATTTTGTTTAGCGGCATATCAACCTCTATGGGTTATTTAATGCCGAAATCTAAATATTTTGATTGGTTTGGTTTGGTTGAGTTTGTTTAGTGGCATATCAACCTCTATGGGTTATTTAATGCCGAAATCTAAATATTTTGATTGATTTGGTTTGGTTGATTTTGTTTAGCGGCATATCAACCTCTATGGGTTATTTAATGCCGAAATCTAAATATTTTGATTGGTTTGGTTTGGTTGATTTTGTTTAGCGGCATATCAACCTCTATGGGTTATTTAATACCGAAATCTAAATATTTTGATTGGTTTGGTTTGGTTGATTTTTTTTTAGCGGCATATCAACCTCTATGGGTTATTTAATGACGAAACCTAAATATTTTGATTTGTTTGGTTTGGTTGAGTTTGTTTAGCGGCATATCAACCTCTATGGGTTATGAAATGCTAAAATCTAAATATTTTGATTGGTTTGGTTAGGTTGATTTTGTATAGCGGCATATCAACCTCTATGGGTTATTTAATCCCGAAATCTAAATATTTTGATTGGTTTGGTTTGGTTGAGTTTGTTTAGCGGCATATCAACCTCTATGGGTTATTTAATGCCGAAATCTAAATAATTTGATTGGTTTGGTTTGGTTGAGTTTGTATAGCGGCATATCAACCTCTATGGGTTATTTAATCCTGAAATCTAAATAATTTGATTGGTTTGGTTTGGTTGATTTTGTTTAGCGGCATATCAACCTCTATTGGTTATTTAATCCCGAAATCTATATATTTTGATTGGTTTGGTTTGGTTGATTTTGTTTAGCGGCATATCAACCTCTATGGGTTATTTAATGCCGAAATCTAAATATTTTGATTGGTGTGGTTTGGTTGATTTTGTTTAGAGGCATATCAACGTCTATGGGTTATTTAATGACGAAATCTAAATATTTTGATTGGTTTGGTTTGGTTGATTTTGTTTAGCGGCATATCAACCTCTATGGATTATTTAATGCCGAAATCTAAATATTTAGATTGGTTTGGTTAGGTTGAGTTTGTTTAGCGGCATATCAACCTCTATGGGTTATTTAATGACGAAATCTAAATATTTAGATTGGTTTGGTTAGGTTGAGTTTGTTTGGCGGCATATCAACCTCTATGGGTTATTTAATGACGAAATCTAAATATTTAGATTGGTTTGGTTAGGTTGAGTTTGTTTAGCGGCATATCAACCTCTATGGGTTATTTAATGACGAAATCTAAATATTTTGATTGGTTTGGTTAGGTTGAGTTTGTTTAGCGGCATATCAACCTCTATGGGTTATTTAATGCTGAAATCTAAATATTTTGATTGGTTTGGTTTGGTTGATTTTGTTTAGTGGCATATCAACCTCTATGGGTTATTTAATACCGAAATCTAAATATTTTGATTGGTTTGGTTGGTTGATTTTGTTTAGCGGCATATTAACCTCTATGGGTTATTTAATGCCGAAATCTAAATATTTTGATTGGTTTGGTTTGGTTGATTTTGTTTAGCGGCATATCATCCTCTATGGGTTATTTAACCCCGAAATCTAAATATTTTGATTGGTTTGGTTGGTTGATTTTGTTTAGCGGCATATCAACCTCTATGGGTTATTTAATGCCGAAATCTAAATATTTTGATTGGTTTGGTTGGTTGATTTTGTTTAGCGGCATATTAACCTCTATGGGTTATTTAATGCCGAAATCTAAATATTTTGATTGGTTTGGTTTGGTTGAGTTTGTTTAGCGGCATATCAACCTCTATGGGTTATTTAATGACGAAATCTAAATATTTTGATTTGTTTGGTTTGGTTGAGTTTGTTTAGCGGCATATCAACCTCTATGGGTTATTTAATGCCGAAATCTAAATATTTTGATTGGTTTGGTTTGGTTTGGTTGATTTTGTTTAGAGGCATATCAACGTCTATGGGTTATTTAATGACGAAATCTAAATATTTTGATTCGTTTGGTTGTTTGTCCTTAGCGGCATACCAACCTCTATGAGTTATTTAACGACAACATGTAAAAAAATTTTTTACACAATGTTCTTTTTTTGGTGATTTTAGTGATACACATTTTACTAACTAACCCATAGCTGGCGTGATGAGATGCATTCATAATTTTTCCAAAGATATTTACGCATAAATGATTATAACAATCTCTACGGGAATTCGACATCGGCAACCAACCACACATTCAAGCTTAAGCACCTGATATTCCCAAAGGGTTACGCATCTAGGTACTGACCAGGCTCGACGATGCTTAACTTCAGTGATAGTACAGAAACCGTTAAGACCGTTATCTGAGAGTTGCTTGATCGTTTAAGTTGCTGACCTTTCTTGCAACTCGTACCGATTCTCCTGGCCGTGAAAAAAAAGTTCTTGTCAAATTGTGTCATCTGCCTTCCGTGGATGTTTCAAACACAGCGTGAGCGTCGAAAGAGTTGTCAGAACAGATAGTCGGAAACGCGTGTGGTAGTCACGGAAATTATATCACATCTTGTTTCGTGACTCGCATAGGACCCCACGTATACATTTTCCCATCCCGATCAACCGTAGACGATGTCAGATGTCACTGTTAAATCTACGTATATTTCGTAAATTGTATGGTACGTGTTTTCCCGGGACAAACTTCACTGTCGAAGTGAGTTTAAATTTTACTGTTACTAACTACGTTAAAGTACCAGTCTACTTAAATATGAAGAGGTTTTAAGAAACGGACTTTTACCCAAAATTATTCTGGGAAAAGGCGAATGTCATTAACTCGACTGGAATTCGACCTGGCTGGGTTGATTTCATTTTCTGGGACGGTATCTTTTGCATGAAGCTCACCCGACTTTTTTTTATTAACGCTTTGCTTAACAAATCGCCATAACAAATGAACAAGCTGAAATCAATAATAATATTGTTTCATTTATCTCCGATGTCCATTGAATTCTCAGCATCCTTCTGTAGAACCACATTTCTGCTGAACGAACCATATCTGTAAAAGTATTGTCCGGCATTAACTGCCATGTAGATGACTGATACTAGATAACATTTCACTACTCTTTTCATTGTTTCTTAATACTTTGTTTAGATTTTGGAAGGTATATTCTCCAAAACACTTCCCAGGTATTTAGATTGGTTCGTTCTAGTTTAATTTTGGTATATCTAAATTGTAATCTTCATCTTGGGCTCTTCCTTTGTGCTAAGAACCATGCATTTTGTCTTCTTGCAATTGATATTGAGTCATTTCTCCTCCCTTTCCTTTACTAACATCTGGAGGGGGTTCTCGCAGTTTCCTTTACGTGATCTCAACATTGTATCATCTGCATCTGTATCATCTGGTGACCGCCATTAATGAATCATTTCAGCATTTTCCTTTCTGTATTTGTTATTCGTTTCATATAACGGCTGTAACAGTAAAATTGTCCAGTTGTAAGATTAAGGTTTGCACCGCTGTATCGTCGAACCGATTAAAGATATATTAGTAGTATTCTCCGAGATTTTTATAACGCTACTGGGTAATAAGAATGTATAATTACTCTCTAAATTTAACAGAATAATCCTTATGGAATGGATCATAAACGAAGATGACATGTTCATCATTAATTAATCATAGCTAAGGATTGGAAGCTCATCAAGGATTGAAATTAATATATATATGAAATTAATATATATATATATATATATATATATATATATATATATATATATATATATATATATATATATATATATATATATATCCAAGAACATTTTCTAACTTATTTAACATAATCTTCGCCCGCTAATCTAACCTCCTGTCCTGGAGTAACAAGGCCCCTCAAAGATTTCACGTACGATTTCATTTCCAATCATAATAATAATAATAATAATAATAATAATAATAATAATAATTATTATTATTATTATTATTATTGTTAGTATTATTATTATTTCTGGAGTGCTTCTCTCTCAATAACAATATCAACAACAACAACAACAATAAAATAATAATAATAATAATAATGTTAATCCCAGATACAGAAACAATGGCAAGATAAACTGTTCATGGCCAATACTCTGCCCGTACAAAACAAGCCAGTGATTGTTAACTAGAAATTGTCAAGCACACATGCTAAAATATTGTGTTAGCCCAAGATGCAGGTTCTGTGATAAATACCCAGATACAATTGACCATCTTGTATCAGGTTGCACGGTATTGGCACCCACAGAATATAAAACCCGGCATGACAGATTTGGCCAATATCTGCACTAGAAAATCTGCAATTTCTACTGGAAGGAAACTGAAGGAAATTTCTCTGAACACCACTCTGACCCGGTTACGGAGATAGAACCTGTTACAATTTTGTGGGACTACACAATAACCACAGACAGAAAATTCAAAGTTATCCAGCCAGACAATGTTATTAGAAACCGCAAACAAAAAAAAGCCTTCTTATTGATATGGCAGTCCCTGCAGACTGCCATATGTCTTTGAAGATCTTCAAAATCTTTCAAAATATAAGGACCTTGAAGTTGAAATCTAAAAAATGTGGCGTATCAACAATCCTTGTTGTAGTTGGAGACCTCGGATTGGCTGGAAAATATTCCAACAGACAGATTGAAGATATTTCTCGAAGCACATGCCTTAAAGAAATAAAAAAAAATATCTCACGAGTACAGGCCACAGCTTATAAAGGGCTTTATGTATGTAAAATATCTATTTTTTTTCGTTTTTTTTAATTGGTCAGCAGAAAATAACTTGATGTCATTTCTAAGCTTAGGTCTCTGGGAGTGACCCGGAACGAAATGTGTACACACAATGTGTACATACAAATGAAAAGAAATAAAATAACAACAATGATAATAATAATAGGATTACTGCTCTCTTAATAATAATAATAATAATAATAATAATAATAATAATAATAATAATAATAATAATAATAATAATAATGATAGGATTACTGTTCTTTCAATAATAATAATAATTAAATAGGATTACTGCACTCTTAATAATAATAAATAATAATAATAGGATTATTGCTCTCTTAATTTATAATAATAATCATAGGATTACTGTTCTCTGCATAATAATAATAATAATAATAATAATAATAATAATAATAATAATAATAATAATAATAATAATAATAGGATTACTGCTCTCTTAATAAAAATAATAATCATAGGATTACTGCCCTCTTAATAATAATAATAATAATAATAATAATAATAATAATAATCATAAGATTACTGTTCTCTGAATAATAATAATAATAATAATAATAATAATATTAATAATAATAATAGGATTACTGCCCTCTTAATAATAATAATAATAATAATAATAATAATCATAGGATTACTCTTCTCTAAATAATAATAATGATAATGATAATAATAGGATTACTGCTCTCTTAATAATAATAATAAGAAGAAGATGAAGAAGAAGATTACTGCTCTCTTAATAATAATAAGAAGAAGATTACAGCTCTCTTAATAATAATAATAATAATAATAATAATAATAATAATAATAATAGGATTACTGCCTTCTGAATAATAATAATAATAATAATAATAATAATAATAATAATAATAATAATATTAATAATAATAATAGGATTACTGCTCTCTTAATAGTAATAATAATAATAATAATAATGATAATAATAATAATAATAATAATAATAGGATTACTGCTCTCTTAATAGTAATAATAATAATAAAAATAATAAAAATGATAATAATAATAATAATAATAATAATAGGATTACTGCTCTCTTAATAATAATAATAATAATAATAATAATAATAATAATAAAAATGATAATAATAATAATAATAATAGGATTACTGCTCTCTTAATAATAATAATAATAATAATAATAATAATAATAATAATAATAATAAAATAATAATAATAATAGGATTACTGCTCTCTTAATAATAATAATAATAGGATTACTGCTCTCTTAATAATAATAATAATAATAATAATAATAATAATAATAATAATAATAATAATAATAATAATAATTGCTGGTATATTTCCCACTCTCAGCAATAATAATAATAATCGCTTATGTGTTGCTTTCTCAAAAACAATAATATTAAATCATATCAAAACTAATATTCAAAGAATGTGAAAAATCTGAACGTATATGTAGATTTAACGGTAAAAAATGAGAATGATTTAAAGCAAACGTAAAAATAAATAATGAAAACCAAATGTATTTAAGTGAGTGTAAAAAATATATACTTAAATAAAAACGAGTGAAAACGAAAGAAATGTCATCTTTTGAAATCTTTTCAATGGAAACAGTCAGGAAACATGGAAAAGCGCTGACACTCTGAGTGGACGCGTCTGTCACTTGTGTTCGCGTTATGACCCCAGCAGAAAATATGACGTCAAATCATAAGTAATGATAAAAATATTTAAATATGTATCTTCTGAAGAGGAACCATTTTGTTTTGTTTTTTCAAGGATTTGACAAATACCACAGCAGCGTTTCTTTTACTGAATATTCAAATCACGTGACATTTGGCATGACATTTTCGAATCCTTAAATTCTGGGCGGTTTCCCACCAGCTGAAATTGTTTGTAAAGAGATGAAATATGGTCGTCTTTTTATTTTTCTATCTTCTCGGATTACAAAAATGTAAATTTTGTCGGATACCGGAACCACTGCAAAGGGTGGACCATCATGGCTGTCTTTACATCAAATACTGTTGGTTAAAACGAAATTAAGGAGAAAGAAAGTAAAAAAAAAAAGAAGAATGGAATGGAAAGTGAGAGTGTGGATGATATTGTAATAAGACAGATGAGAAGAGATAGAGAGTCAGCAGAAATGAATATAGAGAAGAAAGAAAGAAAGAAGAGAAAGAGAGAAAGAAAGAAAGGAAAAGAACACAAACAAGTTACAAAGAGAGGGATACACAAATAGAAAAAGAGAACGGAATGTAGAATAGAATAGAATAGAAAGAAAGAAAGAAAGAAAGAAAGAAAGTAAGAAAGAAAGAAAGAAATTATGAAGGTAAAAAAGCACAGATACACGGTACAAAAACAGGAAAAACCAAAGACAAGGAACGGGACATGGAAAAGAAAGAAAGAAAGGAAGGAAGGAAGGAAGGGAACGCAGATACACGGTACAAAGATAGGGACACCCAAATAGAAGGAAAGGCACATAGAAAAGAAAGAAATAAAGAAAGAAAGATCGAAATAATGAAGGTAAAATAAGCACATATATACAGTATAAAGACAGGACAAGCAAAGAGAAGGAAAGAGATATGGAAAAGGAAGGAAAGAAGGAAGGAAGGAAACTCAGATACACGGTACAACGATAGGGACACCCAAATAGAAGGAAAGACATATAGAAATGAAAGAAAGAAAAAAGAAAGAAAACGCAGAAACACGGTACAAAGATAGGAACACCTAAATAGAACGAAAGGCATATAGAAAAGAAAGAAAGAAAGAAAGAAAAAAAGAAAGTAAGAAAAAAGAAATAAATAAATAAAGAAAGAAAAAGCCACATGAATAAGGTACACCTTGACGGACACAAAAACAGGAAAAAGAAAGAAAAAATGAACATAAATAAGTTACAAGAGACAAATATAAAGTCAGAAAGAAAAAGGACAGAATACGGAGAAACTATGATAAAAAGAAAGTAAAATGCAAGATTAAATCATTTCCTTTAATTTTCGACTTTCTTCCACCAACTGGGACACTGATTAGTTGACACGGTACACTAATTTTTTTTTTTTTCAAATTATTTTCACGACACGATTGTTTTATTTCAGCTTATTAAACTTATTCTCTTATTTTTTAAGTTAGAAAATTCTCATCCGCATGACTTTTCCTGCCGTCACTCGTATTTAATGTAAAGTCCGTAAAAACAAAAGACGTCGACAAGAAAAAATAAAGGCAAAATGAAATCAAGCAAAAGTGCAAAAAAAAAAAAAATTAAACTCCATTAAACTACAGTACAATGACACAATCGGCTCGCAATGGTAAATCGAAAAGCAGAGTTCGAATTCCATTTGGTTTCATTACGTTCATATTTTTTTATAGTATTTCTCCCAAACAAGACAGTAAATCCAGTAAGATCCAGGTATTTACTTGACCCCCCCCACCACCACTGAGTCAGGTTGTGACACAAGGTCGGTTTTTAACGTGGGGACCCCAGTGTTTTCACCTGGGCCGCTAGTTTTAGCTTGTCCAAGCTGGTCATAGCTAGTCTTGGCTTGTCATAGCTGGTCTAGGTCGGAGCCGGTCCAAGCTAGTCGTAGCCATCATACCACCAGCGCAGGGACGAATCCCTACACTAGGTAAGTATCGAGTGAAGCTCTCAGCCAGAAGGCCGACCAAGCGAGCGATCTGCGAACAGATACTACACGGGATTTACTTGACCTCCCACAGGGCCAGGTTGTGACACAAGGTCGGAGTTTAACGTGGGAAGGGAGGGGGAATGGACCCGAGTTTTCACCCGGGTCGCAGTGCTTTGGCTTTAGCTAGTCACAGCTGGTCTTAGCTGGTCATACGTAGCCACGATACTACCAGCGCAGGGACGAATCCCTGCCGCCGGCCTGTATCGGAGAAGGAATCCCGGCCCCATAGGCGATCATTCAGTGAGCAATCCGCGAACAGATACTACACTGTGATCCAGGCCTTCGTTCCGAGCAGCGTCAAATCCAGTAAGATCCAAGTGGTTACTGGGGGTGATATAATTAGAAAACAGAAACATTATTGACGAGTGACAACAATATAAGTATAATCAGGAAGACAGCAGATAACTACTGACACTTCATTTACATATTTGAAGATCAAAATTGTCTGGAAAGAATGGAATGGGAAGAGTTCCACAGGCATAGAACTTACGTTTAATTCTAGTTAATTCCATTATAAATCGATAAGACCTTGTTGCCAATCAATCACTGTCCTCAAATTTATAAAGCCCAAGTACCACAGCGAAGAGCTGACCCGAACGATTGCCACAAATATATATTTATAGAAAAGGCACAGGGAAACAACTTTACGGCGGCGACTGACGTCGAGATTCCAGATAAGTACCAATGATGTTGCCGATTCTTTTTTTTTTGAGTTTATCAAGAATCTCTAAATATATATCAGGAGCACCGAAGTATATGTGGCAGAAATAGTCTAAACATAGCAAATCGTAGACGTATTGATATGTAAGATAGATTTTGGAGAGAAAGAAAAATCGTCCAACACGAGACATTAAATCGAATTTCTTAACAGTTGACCTAACAATAGATTCAGAACATGGAAATATGCTTTTCCCCTCGGCTATGTGTTGAATAACAGGACAGAATCGGTCCTATAGCCCTGGTTGGCAACCGGTCTACCGCAGAAAGACATTGGAACCTACTGCGGGGAAAAATTTTCTGTCTTGTCAGTTGTGGATGACAATTTACTGACTGCTCAAAAATTACTCAAGGCCTCTCGGCGCTTCTCATTTGCATGAAATTCTTTTGCTGAAATATTCATAGCAGACGAAAATGTCATGGCATTTACGTTTATCAGATAAACACATCTTTTGGGTTTTGTTCAGCATCTTTGCTTACCGTGTTATCTCCCGAGACTTAGGTTGAGGAAATGTAAATATAATCATTCTATTTGCAAAAACCTCGACGGAAAGTGATACTTACCGTGTTCAGGGAGAGAGGGTAAATTGTCGCCATTTTATATCTTAATTTCGCGCAGGCGCATTGTTTGCTTATGATTTTATCAACTGCACAGTATAGTAGGGTCAGTTCGGCACCGTCCGTGAGAAAAAAAAAGAGCACCATGACGCAATTCACTTCACCAGAAATTTGGAAACGGCATGCTTTGCTGCTTGACATTCGCTCCGGAAGCCTCGCTTAAACCAAAATTTCAGCGTGTTTGGATGAGTCTAATGGAATGATCACCAGTGATGGCGTCCTTATGCCACCATTCATCATCCATCAGTATCTCAGACTCAACAAAGAGGCTTACTTGAAGTGCCTTGAGGAGGTAGAGCTTCCCTGGGTCAAGAGAGTGACTGCTGGAAAAATCTGGCAACAGGACTCTGCACCATACCAAACATACAGGAGAACCTAGATATGGCTGTCAGACAATATCTGCCATCTCACCACCTCTTACATCAGGCCACTTAACTCTGCAGACAGCACCCCCTTGATTATTATGTGTAGCATATGGAAATGTTATTGAATAAATTTACTTTTAGTATTTCAAGATATCTTTGAGTAATTAGAATGATCACCAGTGATGGCGTCGTTATGCTTCCATTCATCATTTCACAGTGTCTCAGGCTCAACAAAGAGGCTTACTTGAAGTGCCTTGAGGAGGTAGAGCTTCCCTGGGTCAAGAGATTGACAGCGGGAAAAATTTGTGTCTGGCAACAGGACTCTGCACCATACCAGGCATACAGGAGAACCTAGGTATGGCTGTCAATATCTGCCATCTCTTACATCAGGTCACTTAACTCTGCAGACAGCACCCCCCCCCTTGATTATTATATGCGTAGCATATGGCAATTTTATTTGAATAAATTTACTTTTAGTATTTCAAGATATTTTTGAGTAATTTGATACATATATCTGATAAAATGAGATGTCAGTGTTACTTTCATTTTTGCCTAATTCGAACGACAATTCATCCATTGCACTCTGTAAATATATAGGACAAGGTATTTGAGAACCAATACATACATGACAGTTTTTTTTTTTTTTTTAATATATTGTTGAATGTGAAAAATATTTTCTAACACAAAGCCTGCAAACTTTTATGATAACTTTCGTTAATAATTCGTGAAGAGTGTGGCTGCTGAAAGACCCTATATCTGGCAACAGTACTCTGCACTATGGACACAAGCAGGAGAACCCAGTCATCGCTTTCAGGCAATTTCTGCGACCATATCATCCCTTACATCTGGCCACCTAACTCCGCAGACTGAAATCCCCTTGATTATTATTTGTGGGGCGCAGTTGAGCGAGAGACCAACAAAAGTCCTCGTAAGACCAAAGATGATCTTGAAAGTCAAGGATTATGACAGCATTCAACAACTTAATCATGGAGACCGTCCAGAAGAGATGCAGGAGATCCCGAAGTATTCTGGAAGCCGGGGTTGAAGCCAATGGCGATTTTATTGAATAAATTTACTCTTTTGTATTTCAAAATATGTTTGTGTAATTTGGTAAATTTATCTGTTAAAATGAGATGTCTGTGTTATTTTTATTTTTGCGTCATTTAGGCGGCAATTTACCCATCGCACTCTATACAATATTTATAGCACTCTCTTGAGGTGATATTTTGTAAGTCACGGATCTTGTTAATATTTTTTGTACATTTTTCTATCGTGCCCTGTGTTCCAATCATCATAGGTACGACAATTGTTTTAAAGTGACATATTTTTCAGTTTTCAGAATCGTTATATTTATTGTGCTATTCTTTAGTAAGTAAGATCACCGAAGTTAAAGAATCGAGCCTGGTCAGTATGGGTGACCAATGGGGAATACCAGGTGCTGTATTCTTGCCTGTGCGTGTAGGGTAATGGAAATTTCGGTTCGTTACAATTACATACGCGCAAATATCCTTGGGTATGGTATGAATCCATCTTTTCTTCCACCAGCTATGGATTAAATAGCAAGACAGACTGGGTTATGTAGCGATGGTTGGTCAACGAGTCTACCGCAGGAAGAAATGGCAACATACTGCGGAGAAAATCATCAGCCTCGTCAGTCATGAATCACAAGAGATATAAGCATCTAAGCGTGTATCATGCCATATAACTGTAGGAGTGTCCGAGTATGTCTCTCTGACAGAGCAGCTCAGGAACATTTGTTTAACACCCATATGTCTTACCAGTGGTTTACTTGTTCTAATATTTGTTACCGTTCTTCAGAAAGGGCGCCTCATGCTGCGTAAGAAAAAAAACCCAATTTTTAACAAGGTAACTACGCCCAAAACCTTAGTCGCGGCTTCTTGTTAGTACAACAACCAAAGAACCTATTCCGTCAAGACAATTCTACTTACAATATATATATATGTTATATATATATATATATATATATATATATATATATATATATATATATATATATATATATATATATATATATATAAAAAATATGTATGTATTATATATATATTATACATATATATATATATATATATATATATATATATATATATATATATATATATATATATCGCGATCGTACTGCAGCCACAGTCGATGTGGTGTTTGTTGGGCAAGAAAGCCTGACGGAAAACTAACCCGCTTCAAGCCGGTTTCGAAATTGTAGTTACTTTTTCCTAGACCGGTCGCCACCCAAGGCTATAGAATCTAGTCTGTCATACTATTTATCAATAAATGATGAAGGAGAAGAGAATTCATACCTTTCCCACGTATGACTGGAATACGAACTCGGCTCCCCGATTCTTCATTCCGAGCCGCTATCCATTATTGCACCGTGCCTCCCATCTCTCTCTCTCTCTCTCTCTCTCTCTCTCTCTCTCTCTATATATATATATATATATATATATATATATATATATATATATATATATATATATATATATATATACATACATACATATATATATATATATATAAAGGCGCACACACAAACACATGCATAATGAGTCTGAGAGTCGTTTTCTTAATTTGGTGTCTTTGAAATCATTTTCTTTTTGTCAAAGGGGTTAATCATCAGCTTTGAAGAATTTGAAAAATCAATGTCGCGAAAGAATCTAATCTTTTATCTTGAAGCTATTTGGTTGGAATCTATACTGTTTTCTGTCAACAACACTTTCCCAAAATATGTTTGTACATTTTCCAGTTTTGCGTTCTAAAACATCTTGTTTGACACAGCCAACTATTAGCAGCATCGACCACATGTTTATATTCCTTACTCAAACATTCCTTGATTGCCTATTATAATTTAAGCGCACCCCAGACCCCCTCAAGCGGAACTCGTATGTATGATACATCCATAAAGATGCTGGAAAAATAGTCTGTTCTCTGCAACGCTGTATTCAGTACGTGCTATGCTATACCATTACAAGAGAGATATCAGGCCGAAAAAGGAGAACTGCTGCCATATCTCGCAGCAGCATCCGACATATTTTTATTACTTAAAAACATTATCTTTGGTGATTATTCGTATTTAAGTAGGCCAGCCAATTTTTGAAACTGCGTTTATTTCATCTACTGATCTTCGAATGTACTTTAAAATCAATAGAACTTTGCTTCACAGACGGGGTCTTTATTTCCTCCTATAAAGGGCGACGCAATTTGGAATCCTGTTGGAGGGCAAATTTTATTTATTATCTTGAATGAACACGTCAGTGGGAGAAATAATCACTGTTTTAAAAACGGGACGTTCTATTCAAAAACGCGTATCAACAAAAAATAACAGTAAGTAGCCGCTGGTTAGCAAATTTCGAATTACGATTTCAGGCCGGTAAAATATAATTAATAGTGTCTAATTAAAAACAGTGCATTTAATTAAATAAATCGTACTTACAAAAAGAACGTATAAAGAGAAAATATATTAAATAATTTCCGGACATTTCAGAATATGTTGTCATTGTTTAAATTAGGATATGTTTTGTGAGCAAAATCTGTATGTTTATAAGAGGTAATTCGGACTTGGCTAACTTGACACGACTCTGGCAGAATGCTTAACACCGCGTCTCTGTAGCTAAAAGCTTAACAGCACGTCTCTGTATGCTTAAAACCACACTTCTGTGGCTGAATGCTTAACACCACGTCTCGGCGGTTGAATGCTTAACACCACGTCTCGGCGGTTGAATGATTAACACTGTGTCTCTATGAATGCGTAACACCAAGTCTCTGTTGGTGAATGCTTAACACAACGTCTATGTGGCTAATACTTAACTTTGCGTCTAAGTCGTGAATGCTTAACGCCGCGTCTATGTGGTTGAATGCTTAACTTTGCGTATCTGTGGTAAATGCTTAACACCATGTCTCTGTGGCTGAATGCTTAACACCGCGTCAATGTGGCTGAATGCTTAACATTGCGTCTCTCTGGCTGAATGCTTAACACATTGTCTCTGTGGTGAGTGCTTAACAACGCGTCTCTGTGGATGAATGCTTAACACCGTGTCTCAGTGGTGAATGCTTAATACCACGTCTCTGCGTCTGAATGGTTAACATCGTGTCTCCCTGGTGAATGGTTAACACCACGTCTCTGTTGCAGAATGCTTAACACCATGTCTCTGTGGTGACTGCTTAACAACGCGTCTCTGTGGCTGAATGCTTAACACCGTGTCTCAGTGGTGAATGCTTAATACTACGTCTGTGCGGTAGAATGGTTAACATCGTCTCTCCGTGGTGAATTGTTAACACCACGTCTCTGTTGCAGAATGCTTAACACCGTGTCTCGGTGGCTGAATGCTTAACACTGCGTTTATGTGGCTGAATGCTTAACACCGTGTCTCTGTGGTGAATGCTTAACACCGTGTCTCTATGAATGCGTAACACCAAGTCTCAGTTTGCTGAATGCTTAACACAACGTCTATGTGGCTAATACTTAACTTTGCGTCTAAGTCGTGAATGCTTAACACCGTGTCTCTGTGGCTGAATGCTTAACACCAAGTCACTTTGGCTGGATGTTTAACAACGTGTCACTGTGGTGAATGCTTCATATAACGTATCTGTGGCTGAATGCGTAAAACCGTGTCCATCTGTTGAATGCTTAACACCACGTCTCTGTGGCTTAATTCTTAACAACACGTCTCTGTCACTGAAAGCTTAACGCAACGTCTATGTGACTGAAAGCTTAACATTGACTCTATGTGGTGAATGCTTAACACCGCATCAATGTGGCTGAATGCTTAACACCGTGTCTCTGTGTTGAATGCTCAACACCACGTCTCTGTGGCTGAATGAGTAACACCGCGTCTATATTGCTGAATGCATAACACCGTGTCTCTGTGGCTGAATACATACCTTTGCTTATATGTGGTGAATGATTAACACCGCGTCTATGTGGCTGAATGTTTAATACCAGGTCACTGTGGGGGAGTGCTTAACACAGAGTCTCTGTGGTGAATGCGTTACACAAGGTCTATGTGGTTGAATGCTTAACACCGTGTCTCTGCAATGAATGCTTAACACCCCGTCTTTGTTGCAGAATGATTAACACCGTGACTCTGTGGTGAATGCTTAACACAACGTTTCTGTGGCTGAATGCTTAACATCACGTCTCCGTGGGTGAATGCTTAACACCACCTCTCTGTGGCTGAATGCAAAACACCGGGAATATGTGGCTGAATGCTTAACATCACCTCTATGTATCTGAATGCTTAACATTGCGTCTCTGTGGCTGAAGGCTTAAGACCGCGTCTCTATGGCTGAATGTTTAACACCGTGTCTCTGTGGTGAATACTTAACACCACGTATCTGTGGCCTAATGCTTAACACCACGTCTATGTGGCTGAATGCTTAACACCTTTTCATTGTGGAGAATGATTAACAAAACGTCTCTGTCGCTGAATGCTTAACACAGTGTCTCTGTGGTGAATGATTTACACCTAGTCTCTGTGGCTTAATTCTTAACCCCGTTTATCTGTGGTGAATGCTTACACCACGTCTCTTTGGCTGAATGTTTAACACCGTGTCTCTGTTGCTTAACTTTTTAACACCATGTCTTTGGTTGAATGATTAGCACCGTATCTCTGTGGTGAATGCTTAACATCACGTCTCTTTGTCTGAATGCTGAAAACTCTGTCTCTGTGGTAAATGCTTACCACCAGGTCTCTTTGGCTGAATGTTTAACAACGTGTCTTTTTGGTGAATGCTTAACACAAAGTCTCTGTGGTTTAATGCTTAACTCCGTATCTCTGAGTCTGAATGCTTAACACCGTGTCTCTGTTCCTTAATGCTTAACACCACATCTTTTGCCTGAATGCTTAACACCGCGTCTCTGTGGCTGCATGCTTAACATCGTCTCCCTGCGGTGAATGCTTAACACTACGTCTCTGTGACTGAATGCTTAACACAGTGTCTCTGTTGTGAATGCTTAACACCATGTCTCTCCGGCTGAATGCTTAACACCGCGTCTCTGTGGATGAATGCTTAACACCGTGCCTCTGTTGTGAATGCTTAATACCACGTTTCTGTGGCTGAATGCTTAACACTGCGTCTCTGCGGTGAATGCTTAACACCACGTCCCTGTCGCTGAATGCTTAACACCGCGTCCGATCAAATGCCGCTTCCCATATAGGGTACAGGTTCGATTACTGTTGCAGAGCGCATATATTTTACGAAATTTCTTGAATATCCAGACTGTTGAAATTACTTTGCTTATATAAATTACATCTATAAAAAATAACGTATGGACAGAAAATTATTTATATATATATATATAAATATATTTGTGTGTATTTTATGTATATATTACAAATTTATAATGTCTGTATGGCTATTTTTTGGAAATTCTATTTTTAGTTGTTTATCTCAAGAGATGCATTTAAGAAAAAACACACAACTCTTCCCAGAAGAATGTCCTCTTCCTTTTGTCTTCGCGGGAATGAGGAAGCAAATAACAGGTATTTGATAAATCAAATTCACACACTTGTGAGCAGCGTATCACGTCCCTCTTTTATTACGTTTTTGTTTTTCTATTTTTGGTAACAAATGTACGAAGAGTGGGAAATAAAAGCGATGAGAATGATCTGAAAAAAAAAACAGACTTTGTGATGAGAATGGAAGTGGAATTCGCTTGTTTTGCGTTAAGATATTTTCAAGTCTTGGCTT
Organism: Acanthosepion esculentum; assembly: GCA_964036315.1. Taxonomy (NCBI): domain Eukaryota; kingdom Metazoa; phylum Mollusca; class Cephalopoda; order Sepiida; family Sepiidae; genus Acanthosepion; species Acanthosepion esculentum. Next base: position 6,329,309 of record OZ038515.1, read on the forward strand.
ACCGAAACACAAAAGCCATACTGGAAGAGAAGGATTGCGTCAGAACATAAGTTCCTTTATTCTTCTCTTTTCTTTTTAATACGGTGACATTTAAAATATCACCATATTGAATCGATCAACCACCTCTGTTGCCACTATGTTTGAAATGATTAGAAAAAAATAAAGAACTGTTCTTCTAACTCAGCGATTTTTTCAACAGGGAAGAAAGACAAAAGAAGCATTACCTGGGGAGGCAATGTTTGACATTTTCTCTTTCTCTCTCTATTTTTCTCCCTCACAAACACTCTCTTCCCATCTATCTCACTTTAAATATTGTGTTCTCTCTTTTTATCATTCCATCTATTTAGACTTACGGCCACATCATATTGAAACACCTGTTCCTGTACAAACACTGAAGTCCTTCCTTTCTTCCAAGATCGACATCAGTCTTTTTTTTGTCGGTGACTTCATTGCCGACAATATGTTTCTTTCTCTCGCAATTTTTACGCATTATATATGTATATATATATATATATATATATATATATATATATATATATATATATATATATATATATATATATATATATATATATATATATATATACATATTGTCATCCACTGACAGACTGTTTCGCTGTATCACAGCTCTTCAATGTGTTGGACGTCCGGTTGCCTCTAGCTACGATCGAAACCCCGCTGAATTGGTGTCAGTCGGAGATTCTACCACTAAGCAACGGTAGGGGCGGAGGTGGATTTTAGCGTATTTACTTTTTTTTAGATAAACACACAGTAACTGAGAGGATTCGATTCGCTTGCCGAAGAGTCTTGCTATAATAGCCTTAATAGTCACTGTTTACAAACCCACAATTCCTCCCCAAGAGAGGTCATATACATACATACATACATAAATATATATATATATATATATATATATATATATATATATATATATATATATATATATATATATACATATCTTATAGACCCATCAAGTAGAAAACAGATTTCTGTACAATCACCGAAGTCCTTCCTTCCTTCCCACCCATCCACTCGCCACAACACCGACCTACTTTCTTCCTTTTTAATAGTGTCATAATTTTCGAGAATATTTTTCCTTTTTTATATTTCTATCTATCTATCTATCTATCTATCTATCTATCTATCTATCTATCTATCTATCTATCTATCTAGATGTATGTGTATATATATATATATATATATATATATATATATATATAGAGAGAGAGAGAGAGAGAGAGCGCGAGAGATGTGTGTGTGTGTGTGTGTGTGTGTGTAACGTCACCTTTAAACTCCAGTCCGCTTCCCGTACTATCACCGATGCAAAGTTAACCATTGTCAGTACCTAGATTCGTGGCTGCTTTGAAATAGCTTGCATTGTAGGTTTGGTTTTGCCGGAGGTGTCATGGATAATGGCTCGGAATTGTTAATCGGACAGCCGAGTTTCAATTCAAGTTTGTTTCCTTAAATTCACTTACGCACAAGTACCCTTGGGAATGGTATCAATCAACTTCTTCTCCATCCAGGCTATGGGTTAATTTTAACAGTTTTATCACTAAAACCATTATTATCTTACAGTCTAAAAGTATTTGTCGTTTTAATTAACCTCCAAAGGGGTGATAAGCCGTACAAAACCAATCAGTCATTCAAAAAAAAAATTCTCTTACACTCATTTCCCGTTTTCTTTCTGTCTTTCCTTCAATTCTGACAATCACAATCGTTATATCTGACCAGCATTAAAACAACAAACATTACTAATTTATACAGATATTATCCTACCCACAATTCACTGGTTCCCACCATATGAAAAAAAGTGTTTCTCTCACTTAATCAGTGCTGTATACCGTACCTGTGAACACTAATGGGTATAGCCCAATTCTCATAAATACGTTGCGCACTATTGTAAGAGGGGGTGATACGCTGTCTAAGCAGTTGTTTACCTACTTCACGACGCTGGCGAGTATTGTATTCTTTTGATGTTATAAAAATTACGAATTCATTTCCAACCTCCATTTTGGTTATTCCTAATTAAGTAATATTTTTCTAGGTTACAACAATCAGGCAGTAAGGTAAATGACAGTTCTTCTTTTATTCATTCATTCAAACAAAATATATCTATTTCATCCACCATGCAATCACGTTTGTCAAGGGAATTTAGTTGAACCTGCTTGTTTTGTATTTGGTTACACTAGCAAACAACACCGTAAAGGAGGGTTTGCCCCTGACAATCTTTTTAAATAGAAGATGAAATGTAAGATATCGCCATTTGGTATCGATCACCGATAACTGATGCCAGTCTACTCAAACGCCAAGCAGGCACATTTATGTTTAATTATAGTGGCATCTGCTTGTTATGTGTTATTTATTTGCTTGTCTTGACTTATTATATTACAAAGGCTCCCAAACATTTTTTAGACACGGAACCCTCGAATCAAGGACCCCTATAAGAATTAGCCCGTAATAGACAAATAGATAAGCAGATACTCGCAGTCTGACTGATTTCTTATACTGCACCGTCACGCTCACACATCGCCTTTCAACCAGCCATGTTTGAAAGAAATTATGGTCAATTACTCCTCACCAGTTTATGAGAATATAAGCATACGATGATGAACCTTGGAAAACGAGAATTATCTATCGCCCTTATGGAGTGGCAAGAGATGGTGGTCGTTCAGAGAATGATGGCACATGTTTAAATGACAAACATGGTCTCCACACCAAGTCCAGAGACGCCTAGCGGTCGACACTGTAGTTAGTGACTGGCCACGTTTTCTTTTACTCAGTGGAAAGATGCATTTTCTTTTATTTTTTTTTCAATGGGAAACCGCTGATTGAGACAAGAGTTATATAGAGGAAATAAATATTCATTTTTATCCGATTCTCACGGACTCCCTAAAACCCACGCATGGACGCCCTAGGTGTTCATAGACCCGAGGTTAAGAGGACCTGCTCTAGCACAAAAACATAGCAAAAAAAAAGAAAAGAAAAAAAAACATTACCTATATTTTATTTATATTAATATCTCCAACACTTCTAGCTGAAACACCAAGACGAGGTAGTAATAGATAGCGAGATGAAAGGACTCACTATCAGTTGTAAGAAATCAGAATATATGGCCAGAAAGATGGATAGTCGAAGAATAGAGGTAAGATTTAGAAGATGTTAAAGTCAAGAAAATATAGAAGTCTTACCATCTGAGAAGTATTATGACAGACAACGTAAATATGATACCGAAATTCGAAGGTGGAGTGTGATTGTGATAACCTCCCAAAAGTTAAGCAACGTATCACGAAACCACAGAACTTCTTTAGAAAGAAAAGAAAAGAATATTGAACCTCTATGTACTATTGCTTCTAAATGGTATTGTACATTGGACAATATCCTCATAGATGAAAAAGAGGCATGAGGTAACAGAGATGTGAGTCTACAGAAGGATGCTGAGAATAGTACGAATGCATCATATGAGCAACGAAATAAAATTAAGGAAAATCTGAAACAAAATCAAATCTGAAATTGAGATTTTCAATTTCTGGAAGCTAAGCAAAAAGTGCAAGAGATATTTGACATTCACAATACATAGTTAAAGAACTGAAGGTCAGATTTAAACAGCAACTAACTTATCTAACTGGACTATGTAGATTGATAGAACATGTCATGTGAGGGATTATGGGACAAATATTGCTTGAATGCAAAAGAGAAGAAGCCTACAAAATAGAATGCCGTGAAGCGACATGATTGCCTATATACTGAAAGCACTTAAGAAGACAGTGCATAAGTTCAGGCCTTTTTGCGTTTATTTTGCTTCTGTGGTAACATTCTGATCGTAGATTGTATTTCTTGTTCTGGTGTTTTGAACCAACTTACAGTGTTCTTATCCAATCCCCAGCCTATTTCCGCATGGCGCTATACGAAGTCTCATAAAAGAAAATGAGTGCCGGTACCATACAAAGAGACCTACAACGCATATCAATTTGGCTTTAATTACTTTCGAAGCAGTCTCCATCTTCTGAAAAACACGTTATACGACGACGTTTCCCTTGATAGAATCGTCTGTGAAAGTCCTTTTCTCGGATAGTGAACAGTTATTTCTTCGTATTTTCTTTTGAATCTTGTCTTGAATCTTGTTCAAATCATGACATCGTCTTGAAATCTTGTTCAAATCATGACATCGTCTTGAAATCTAGTTCAAATCATAACATCGTCTCGAAATCTTGTTCAAATCATGACATCGTCTTGAAATCTTGTTCAAATCATGACATCGTTTTGAAATCTTGTTCAAATATTGACATCGTTTTGAAATCTTGTTCAAATCATGACATCGTCTTGAAACCTTGTTCAAATCATGACATCGTCTTGAAATCTTGTTCAAATCATGACATCGTTTTGAAATCCTGTTCAAATATTGACATCGTTTTGAAATCTTGTTCAAATCATAAAATCGTGTTGAAATCATGTTCAAATCAGGACATCTTGTTCAAATCTTGTTCAAATCATGACATCGTCTTGAAATCTTGTTCAAATCATGACATCGTCTTGAAATCTTGTTCAAATCATGACATCGTCTTGAAATTTTGATAAAATCATGACATCGTGTTGAAATCTTGTTCAAATCATGACATCGTCTTGAAATATTCTTGATGTGAGATTTGATTTTTAAAAAGGTATTTGATTTCACAAAGTATTGGATTTTGGAAGAGGAAAAAATTGCATAGTGCGTTACCTGTTGAATATGGTTGTTGTTGGTCATTGGTAATCTTGTGTTTGGTCGAGAACTGTTGCACAAGCCATGTTCACTGATGGAAATTCTATAGTACGGTCAGACGACCACACCTTACTTCCAAGCACTGCAATAAATAAAGGAAGCAAACAAGAACGTTTATACTTAGTGTGTATGTGCGACGGCATGGAAAGTGTATCTCTGCCAAGCGGATTTTCTCTACTTACTGTAAATCGGTTACCATAGCGTTATTTTTTTATCAGACTCCCATATTAATGATAATCTGAGTCATATGGTTTGAGATCCGTCTTACGATTCGTCTTACAATTCGTAATTGATTATAAATATCTACAAATAACTAATTCACGTGTTAACTTCGTGTAGTTGTAAACGTATTTTGGAATATAAATATACGAAAAATTAATTACAAAGCAAGTAAATGTCTTTTGTGTTTCGTCTTTTAGGTTTTCATCGAACTAACGCAAGTTTTTTGTTGATGCGCATTATATATACGTAAAAACGAGAGTGGGAAATAAAAACGCACACGTTGGTTATCATTATGCATAGGTAGGAATCGCTGAAGATGTTGGAACGCTTAAAATGTTTTCATTGTCTAAGTTTATAAAAGTATCATGGTATACATATATATATATATATATATATATATATATATATATATATATATATAATTCATTAGTTGGGGGTCACGGAGTGTGTACAAACTCTACAAATATTTTAATTAAACTGAATAAATTGAATCATCCATGATAATGAATAAGAGTATAGCCGAAAGCGCTCTGAATTATAGAACATTTGTACGGTTTTTACACACTATGCGTTCAAATAAGAAAATAATATTTGATCGAACACAAGAAAAATAAATTTAATAAAAAACTTAATCGTAGTACCTTGTCTGTCGTTTTTAATGAAGCATGGATATATATATATATATATATATATATATATATATATATATATATATATATATATATATATATATATATTGTTTTGGTTTTGCCTGTATTTTATTATTAATTATCCTACATTGTGATAATAGATCATGCTGCAAAAACCTAGTCGCAAATTTACTTTGTAAGAACTAGAGATTAAATCAATTTCTTTTTTATTTTCATCTTAGTAAATTGCTTTCTATTTTACTTGAAGTAGAATTTCTTTTAAAATTTAAAATTATGCTCAGACTCATTATTGTGTACATATATTCTTCTATTTAAATTCAACGAGGTTTTTGCCATGTATTCTTTGTGGCAATTATCGCAGGTGATAGAGTGAATTCTTCCTCCAAGTTTTCGCTAACGATTGTTTTTTTTGTTTTTTTTATTAATGTTTGTATTGTTTTAGAATTTGTTGTAACAAATTTTATGTTAAGCTCAGATAAATTATTTTCATGGTATATAGGAAAATATATTTTGATTCCGCGCATTTTTCAGAATAGTACACGTTTATGTTTTGGTAATATTTTACGAAACATCTCTTTCATGTTGAATATGAAATAATTAATGTGTACGAAGAGCTTCAACATGTTTCAACATTTCTCTCCTCTTTATATAAATAGCAAGGGCTAGCTACAAATTCTACGTACTCTTAAGTAGAGTTCAATAAGTATTGCGGATTTTATTTTCACATTTAATGAATAGAATTAGATAAATTGTTTTTATAAATCAAAATATCTATTAAAATATCTTCCTCTTAAAGGAAATAATCCATATTTACTAAATAAGATAAGATTACCATTAAATTAACGATACTATTATTTTGTAATAACATTTTATTACTTTGGAAAAATGTGTGATATAATATAGCCATACTAAATAAAATTATAACGCCCTTATGTAGTGGCAAGAGATGGTGGTCGTTCAGAGAATGATGGCACATGTTTAAATGACAAACCAAGTCCATTTATTTATTATTGTAATGAACTATAATCTTGGCTGGTTATTTTCATAGCGTTGCTTAAATTTAGCATAAAACCGAGAATATGGGGCACCTAGTGAGGATCGAACTAACTTTCCAGTCGTAACTTATCTAGGGAGACAAGCTTGCTATCCATTACACCGCGTCGAGGTTCTCAGGTAGTGAACTCACAACTCTTTGGGTCCTGTCACTGGATCTAACCAACGCCTTTATCCAATCTTCCTTGTGTTCTTAAGGACAGAACTTAAAGAGATTTGAGTCCAATACCTGGTTAAGGCAGTGGAGAACTTGGAGAGGTGAATTAACTGGAGATAACTGATAACTGACATCCATTTAAACATGGCACGTGGAACTAGAACATTCTACCCCAGCGAGCGAAATAAAGTGTTCAGTTCGACATTCCAACTACCTGAAGATGGCCGGAGCGTACAAGGACCGAAACGTTGTGATAAATATGGCAACAAATATGAGGTAAATAATCCGAATTATGTAAATAGTGATTGAAATTGCATTTAAATTCATGAAGATCAACGTTGATTGGAAAGCTTGAAAACGGAAAAGAGCGGCATAAGCGATAACTTCCTCATCTAGGCAATTTAGTTGGAAAATCTTGAGACCTTGCCACCAATCTAGTACAACACTTACATTTTTAAAGTGTAGGTACTACAGAGGAAAGTTAATAAACGGTTACCATGTAAATATTTATGGAAAAGTCACAGGGAAACTACGTTTCAGCGGAGGAAAAGTGACTGATGTCGAGATGCTAGGTCAGCACTGATAACACTGCAGATTCTTCTTTGTAATTTATGAAGACCCTCTAAATACATAGCAGAAGCACCGGACCAGATATCTGTTTGTAACCTTCTTTAAGAATACAACAATACCTTTCATAGACGTATTTGCACAAAAGTAAATATAACGACGCCGATTGGAATTGGAACTGTGATCTCTGTGGCAGAGTTCCTAGCCGTCATCCATTACACCACCTGTTAGATATCGGTTGAGGAAATACCTTTGATCTTACTTCCGCAGCATCAGCGTGTGAGCGGTATTTGGGACTGATGGTAGCATAAACATGTCGATAAAATAAACATGGTGCACAGGTGTCCGGACCCTAAGGAAACATGTGCTTGTGTGAGCGAATGCCGGAAGAGGCGTGGCCACATGAAGTTGCTTGGGCGCATGCCGGAAGAGACGTAGCCACACGAAGTTGTGTAGGTGGAAGAAGGCATAGCCACGTGAAGTTGCGTAAGTGTCCCAATTTTATGAAAAAAGGTCCAACTCTTGGCCTGAGTGAGAGGCTGGCTAGAGGTTTGTCTTGGTCAACTCTTGTGTGCGCAATCCTAACCTCTGTGATTCCCCCTCACTCCAAAAATTTGCCGCAATGGTGTAAATATTAACAAACTTATTCCCCACTTTCTTCAAACATTTTCAAAATTATAAATATAACGCGTGTAACAGCAAAATTGTCCAAATCGTCTAACAGCATAATTATCCATCCCACAAAATGTTTCATATCTAAAGAACCACTAAGCTAATAGATTTTTTTCCCCGGGTATTCAAACAAGACGTTTAGTTATCTTGATACCGTTTGCGCAAAGATCACTAAAAAAATATTTCAGTTTTCAGCTAGAAAGAGGACAGATTTAGATCGTTTTGTGTCAGGCCCACTGTTTTCTCATTCCAGAAATGGTGAGAGTAAAAAGACCATCCAGGCCTTCAGTAATGGTACCAGCATTCATACTCTGGCTTTAATCAAAGTCCATGCAAGACCCATCAAAAGAACGGAGTATAATTTTAAAAAGAGGGAACACTAGAGAGCAATGATGGATCAGGAGGTCACAACAAGACGAGGGGTCATCATTTAAACTTTGAACTAAAGAGATCAATTAGGAAATTATCCAAATTAATCCATGAGACCTTTGGCACCTGAGAGAGGAATTTCAACTATGACAACCAAAAGAGCAGTAAAAAAAGTCTTGAAAATGAAATTGTACAAGAAACGTGTGAGGCATCTTGTTACTCCAGGACAGAAAGTTAGACGGTTAGACAGGGCGAAGATCACCTTGAATAAGTTGGAAAAGGATCCAGGTATTATATATATATATATATATATATATATATATATGAAACATATTTCAATCCTTCATGAACTTCCGATAATTAGCTATGATTAATTAATGATGAACATGTCATTTTCGTTTATGATCGATTTCATCACGATTTTTTGTGAAGCTTGGAGTGTAATTATATATTCTTATTGCTTAAAGTAGACTCGCATAGTGTTATAAAAATCTCGGAGAATTCCAGTAATATATCTTTAATCATTTCTAAGATACAAGAGTTCAAATCTTAATCTAACAATTGGATAATTTTGCTGTCAGACGATTTGAACAATGTTGCTGTTACACGCGGTATTAAACACTATCTTTAATATTCCATAATGTTCGCAAATTCAGTTTCAGGAATATAAAGGATTATATGTACACATAAAAAGAATGAAGTATTTATTAAACAGAACCTGCTATTAAAACTTTAAGATATTCTACAAGTATGCTCTGAAAAAATGTTGAGAAACACTGCTCTGGAATAACACTAAATTTAACCCAGTTAAATAAAACCGTAGGATTTCGTATAGCAATTTGTTTAGGAGGATGATAAAACTCAATGCAACTACCTTAAATAAAATTAAAGACGGAGCTACTTGACCATCAGTCTAGGAGAATGACATCACTCAATTCAACCCCCCGGAATCACCACGGCGAGTTGACAGCTTGTATCGATCCAGAACATCTCGTTTCCATCGATCACGCATACGTGTGCGATAATGTGCCGCCATCATAGTCTGGGGGTGAAAATGAATGGTCTTTCTGACTGTAAATGGTGGTGTGGATTACGCGGAAGGAGTGAATCTTACGAGACTAAATCTGCTCTCATGAGGATCTGATTGGATTCTGAGGGCATCAACTCAGGATGAAGATCAGAACTGATAGAATGCGTTTTTCTTCGCAAATTTCACCGAAAGGAAGGTAAATGTTCCTTGAGCGATTCGCGTGAATCGGGCCAAACGTGATATCCTTTTTTACTCCCCCATGAACACAAAGTGCGGATCCCTGTTGGACCCCACCCATGGCTAAGATAGACTATTCTTTTTTTAATGTACCATGTCCTTTGAGGACGTAGGCGCTCATGTCTCTCCACTTACCCCTATCCCTTGTAGCTCTCAATAATTTTCGTCCATCTGCCACCTCCCCCAGACCACGTTCTCTCATCCACATGCTTAAGCCCGCCAGATATGTCATGCGTTGCTTTCCCTTTTCTCTTTTTCCCTCTATTCGACCTGTGATTATCAGATTCTCCAGGCCGTCCTTTCTCATTACGTGCCCAAGAAACTGCAGCTGCCTCTTCTTGATGTTAATTACAAGCATCCTCCTTGTTTGCATTCTCTCCAAGACCACATCATTGCTCACTTGCTCGGTCCATGATATTCTCAGCGTCCTTCTGTAGAACCACATCTACGTCACCTTGAGTCTCTTCTTCATCTTTGAGGAGACCGTCCAAGATTCACTGCCGTAAAGGAAGACAGATGTCACAAAAGAGCTCATTATTTTTTGGGGTACAGTTCTTTGTTTGTGAATCCTTAGCGCCAGTCCGTAACCTACGAAGAGAGAAGGTCTTCGCCAAATCACACAGGCTTCACTCTCCATTTTAAACTATTAAACTGAGGTCAAAATCAAAAGGGTGCAGTAGTAGAGTTCAGTGGGTAGCGTAGAAAAGACGAAAGTAAGTGTGGCACAGAAAACCAAAGGCTCTCAGGAATAGCAAAATATGTCTTTCAGAAAGTAAGTAATGAATTAAGCCATACAAAAAATTCCCTTCAAAAGAAGAGAATAGATGTTAAAATATGGATAAAAGATGAAGATAAGAAGGTTTCAATTTATGCTGTGGAAATCATAATCGTCAAGTTCTGAAAGAAAATCTTTCGTAAATTAAAAATGAGGGTTACAAGTTTAAAAGATTTTCTTTTTTTTTTATTTCCGGTCCTTCACTGTTGAGTCACGACCGAAATCTGACGGCTTGACTAAATCTGAAAAGCTGCTAAGAAATGAATTTTAATGTAAATACGAGCCAAAAATATCTGTCTATATTTCTGAGATGAGTTAGTATGTACGCTATTTACATTATTCGAACTATTGTACACATCGTTGTTGCTGAAGACATTAACTTTATAAGTCCGATAAATTCATACACAGATATCCTTAAGGACACATGACACAGTGAATAAAGGCGTTGGTTAGATCCAGTGACAGGACCCACAGATTTGTGAATTCAATACCTGGGTAAGGCAATGGAGAACTTGCAAAGGGGAGTTAACAAGAGTTAACTGATAACTAACATCCATTAGACATTGTACGTGGAACAAGAACAGTCGACCCCAGCAAGCGAATAAAAAGGGTTCGGTTCGACATTCCAACCATCTGAAGAAGTCCAGGGCGTACATCGCCCGATTTGTTGTAATAAATATGGCAACAAAGATGAGGACAATAGTCCGAACAATGTAAGTATGAGTCAATAATAATGATTCTCTTAGGAAACAAGTCACATTTAGGTCTTACTCAAAATATAAATTACAACTTGGCGTTGTTTTTTTATTATATATTGTCTTTTCAAGATGTGATAGCTATAACTCGCCAAAGGTTCGGGTACCTTAGCATGGTTTAATGGTTAGAAAGTATGTCTCACTAAAACAGTTACGACTGAATAGTGAGTTCGACCCTACTGTGTACCCCATACTTTCGAACTTGTGTCACAGCTACGCTTAGAAAATCGCCATAAGCCTTTAGAGCTTTAAGTATGTTTTGACGATTCAACTTGTCTCTTAGTTCTTGTTATATTTTTAAATTAGTACAAACTCGTTAGGTAGGTGACCTGATGGTTTCCAATGCTTCTCTTGTCTTCAATATGTCATGTAAGTGTTAAATTATCCAAGCTTTCTTTCCTCAGTATGTGCCCCAGAAAAACCAGTTAATAGAAAGTCTTATCGGTTCGATAAGGCCAAATTGGTAGCTGATCTGAAAAATTACCTACATTCTACAGTTAACTGGGTTATGGCATGGCTTGATATTTTTAACGCCTCCAAAACGAAACTTCATTAATCATCTGAGATATCCTTTCTGGCTTGCATTGACATTGCTGATGCTAAACTCCTGCAGAGTGAATCGCATCTACAGGGTCTAACATTCTCTGCTGACATCAAGTAGAAAGATTACAGTGCTAGATCTACTTCTAAGAAAGTTGGTCTACTGTCTTCCTAGAAATGGTTTCTCACTATCATCTATATATATATATATATATATATATATATATATATATATATATATATATATATATATATATATATAGATAGATAGATAGATAGATAGATAAGTCTATCATTGGTTCAGGGTTTGAATACTGCTGCCACATATGGTCTGGTGCTCCTGTTTTATATTTAGAGATTCTTGATCAAATCTAGAGAATAATCTGCAATATTATAGGTGCTAATAGGTTTCGGTAGCTTCAATATGCCTTTTCTATAAATTTATTTATACTACAGTGTATTTCCTTTTATTAACAAAAAATACGTACTTAACTATAAAAAAAATGAACATACAACAGGATCATATTTTATTTTCATCAATAAAACCGCCACCTGCCTTAATTACCAAAACAAACACATCACCATGCTTAACTGTTTGGACTAATCTTCCATCATATAGTCTTTATGCTTTTTTTGCCCACGACATTCTCCGTTTTTAAACGTGATGGTAGGTCTGTTGTGGTGTGAGGATCTTTTGCAGGGGAGAGAGCTGGAGATTTGATTCAGTTTTAGGTGATCATGAAAATAGAACAATATCATTCGATTTTCCAAAGATATGTTATACCGTCTGGTTTATGAATAACTGGAAAAAAATCACCTATCAACAAGACAACGATCTAGAACACTCTTCTGAATAATTTCAAAAATAAAAAAAGGAACGACATTTGGAAAATTATGATTTGACTGCCTCAATCTCCTAGCCACCTGATCTGATTCGAGAAAAGCTGGTGTCGTGCTAGACAATTTTTCTCGACAGAATCTATCTTACACATTTATATGTCTACTATCAATATATGCATTGAATATTCCTGCCACATCTGGCCTGGTGCTCCTGTTCTATATTTAGAGATTCTTGATAAAATCCAAAGAAGAATCTGCAATGTTATAGGTGTTAGCCTGGCATCTCTGCTTCAGTTAATTCCCACCGACGTTGTGTAGCTTCCCTGTGCCATTTCTATAAATACTTTCATCGAAATTCTTCTGACGAATTAGTCACTACTGTACCTAGAATTTAATCGCAGTATTATATTGACAAAGAGGACTCAATTCGCAGTCGAATTGACTAGATGCAAGCGTAATTTCTAAGCTAAACGTTTCTTCTCTTGCACTCTTTTCTAGATTAAGTCCTCCGCTACAGAGTTTAGCAAACGGCTCGAACTAGATAAGGCTAATAAAGTGAAGACATTTAAAGATATTCTTACCCTAGCGAAGGTTGTGGTGGGGTCCCCAAGAGATAGGTATAGCTAAGGAGGCCCTGCTGCGTTTGGCTTGCAAGTGCTGCCATGATCAGCAAATTAGATATAAGTTAAGCAAGATGTCTTCCGAATCTGTGAACATGGAAGAAGAATTGCACAAGGAGGAGATCCGTCGAGGTTCCGATCGCTACATTCGAGAGGTCAAGACCCTGGAAGGACATACTCTGAGGTCGACTGGGGATATGTGTGAGGCGTTTCGGCGGCATTTCAAGATCCGGTTTTCCAAGGAGCCTGGTCTCTGTGATGAAAAGTTTCGCAGCTATTTGGCTGACTTTCACCGACTGAAGCTGCTATTTGTGAGGGGGAAATCACAGGGGGCTAGGTCTATGCGGCATTGAAGAAAGTCGACAGAGGCAAGTCTCTCGTTTGCCCGAAGAGGCTGTGCCACAAATTTCTTCCAATTTTGATTGTAGTGCTCAACAACTGGTTCCACCAGCGGTCCGTCACTAATTTGATCTCCAGGGGTGTGATCACAATGTTGAAAAAAGGCAAGGGTGTTAGGCGGGATTTAGATGATTACAGACCCATAGTACTGCTAAACAAGAGTTAAAGATTTTGGCCAAGATCCTGTCGGGGCTTTTGCAGTCAGTTACCAAGATTATGTTGGGATGCGAATAGACTTGCGCTACGAAGGACCGAATAATTTAGAGCAACCTGCATCTGATCCGCGTGATACTAGATGGTGTAAAAGACGACGAGCTAACCCCGTTGATCAATTTGGATCAGTCCAAGGCATTAGATAGGGTCGAACATCGTTACCGGTATTCAGGCCGCCGTATTCGAACCCGAATTCTGCCAGTGGATTAGCTTCCTGTATCTCTCCCTCAGTACTGTGGTACAGGTAAACGAAAAGCGGTCGCGAGCTTTAGCTCTGTCTCGGTTGCTTCCTCAGGGTTGTCCGCAACCGCTCCTACTTTATGCTTTGGCGTTGGAACCTCTCATTCGCCGGCTGAACGACAAGACGTACAATCCGGCCAGACGTGGAATGGCATTGCCCGGTGGGGCTTATCCAGGGTTTCCGCTTACGCCGATGACGTATCTACATTTGTGTCGTCCCGCAGCGACATTCAGGTGGTACTGAAAGCGCTCGAATGGTACAAATAGGTCACAGGGGCCAGGATTAACCGCAACAAATTTTCCGGCTTGTGTTTAGCTGTCTGGAAGTGACTTTTGGTTGGGTGGACGGTTCTGTCCTCATTCTCGGAGTGTGGTAAAGACAAAAGGTCGGTGCGGCGGTTGTCCGTGAAGGGTAGGGCTGATACGTGTGCCGCATACGTCTTTCCTCTTGTCCTTTACACCTTGTCTGTACTTCCTCTATGTAAGGCACATAAGAAGGAAAACCAAGCGCTTACTCTCCTCCCTCTTGTTGTGGGGGGGATGCAAGCATCACGTCGACTGAGAAGTCTGTGCCTGAAGTCCGTGTCATGGGTGTGGGACTGGGAATGACGAGTCACAAAAACGCCTGCAGGCTGGCTTTCCGACGCCGCACATTGACAAGATACTCGATTTTGACGAGGATTGTGATTGCCGCTTTTCTTTTCCTTGCTATCCCTCATCCCATCTGGCGGGCTGGGCGCCTTCGTAAATCCCGGAATCAATCGCGTTTCCGCCTTGAGTCTCTCTCAACCTTGAGGGTCGTTCCTCGGTCCAGTGACATTTATCAGCCTAGGAATGTCTTCTATCATGAAATAGTGGAGGGAGTCGTGAAGGATCCTCTAAGTAGCTGTTTCGGCTTGTCGGCGGAAGAGTTTTGGCCGTGGGCGCCAGCAGCGGATTACCTGAGCAACACTGAGTTTTCGCTTACCTAGAGATTGGTTCGGAGTAGGCTATCTCTCAAAGACATGGCCTTGATATGGCGCTTGGTAGATTTGCCAGTCTCAATGATGTGACTTTGGCTTAGGAGAAACTGCTTTGCATCACTTCTACCATTGTCCTCGGGTCCGCCCCCTATGGCACCATTCCGGCGAGTTGACGGCTCGTATCGCTCGCGAAGAGCTCGTGCTCATTGATCGGGCATGTTTGGTGACAATTTATCGCCCCGTATTCTGGCGGGAAACGGATGGTGTTTTACTCGCTTCTGGCCACGGCCCGAATGGTGATTTGGACGAGCGGATTGGAGAAAACCTTGCCAGATGACCATTATACTCATAGGGATTTAATCAAGATGAAGATTAGAACTGATAGAAAACGATTGGTTCAAATTTTTACTTTCACCATGGCCGTATTGGTTTTATTCTTTGCACTCCCTTGGAGAGAGAGCTTCTTTATTTTATCTGAAGACTGATTACAGTGATTTTAACTACATGACACAGACAAAGCAAAATGAAATAGGCTTCATGTTGAACAATAAAATATTTAATTATCGAAAATCAAAGAAGATATTCAAAGAGATGTAGATTATATACCCGATTTCACAAATCTCCACAAATGTTCAATATGCACACCACCTATGACAGGACACATCAAATTTGTAGTCCAGCGCCTGCCAAACACGTTGTAGCATGTCTTACGTAACATTGTCTAGCGCCTCAGTGATTCTTCTCTTGAGTTCCTCTTGGCTAGTAGCAATAGTGGGATATAGACCTGATCTTTTTCCATAGAAAATATCACAATGTGTCAAGTCAGGTGAACCTGGTGGCCATTTCAAAAACACATTGTTATTATTAGTGGCACCCTCCGATCAATCTTTCTGGTAGATTATCATTGCGATAACTCCGCACAGTCAGCTTTGTTTTATTTCTTTTTAATTTAGAGATCATTTGAGCGAGAATTGGCCATGTTATTGAAGTACGAAATGATGTCGGTTTGTTTTGGGATACCGTGTATAGCTTTTTTAGATTAAAGAGAAAAGCGAAATAAAACAAATGCTAAGCATCTGAATTTTATATTTTAACCACATTATTCTTCTTGACACATTCCATTTAAAGTGGAGGTCTGCCTTCTTCGCAACAATTTGTCATCATTATTCGCCTCATTTCCCTTCGAGAGGTATGCATGCAAGCATAACATTGTCTTTGGCTTGATCTCCCAGCTTTATTTGAAAGCAAACACTCCTGGAATGACGTACTCTGACGATTCCTGCTAACGTCAATAGTAAGTAGTAACGTCACGAATATTAGAGGCACAGATTATCATTCAGTCTCGATTTATGAATGAATCTTTGCCCGTATCCTTGGAAAATCTTTCAATAAACAATTGATATTCAGCTACAACGGAAACAGGAAATACTACGCAAAACAACGCACAACCTTTCTAATGAGATTGTGTAAAAAAAGATCGGAAAAATTGCGTTTACAAGAGCAAACAAAAAGTCAACGTTTACCAAGCGCTACAAAAGACAAGAAATTGCGGAGAGCCATGATCGCCTACATCCTGAAGGGACACGGCACATAACAGACAAAGAAGTATGTACATAGATATTCCCTATATGAAACCGTTCTGGGTATGACGATAAAACTACATCAACGTCCTGGGTTAGACGATAAATTATATCCAACCGAAGGCCTCTGATCAGGAGGCTTTGAGGAGCGTAAAACCACCTCTTAATTGCTAGCGTTCCTAGGTCCACCTTGACCCGGGGTGTTAGCACTTGTGTGAGTTCCAGCTATGGGTAAATATTTAACCCCCAAACTGGGGTCAAAACACCATGAAAATGTAAAAAAATAGGTTTTAATATCAGCAGTACATTTTTTTTAAAATAGCGAGCCAGCTGCCGGAAGAGATTGCGTGAATGGGTGGCGGGCGGATAGGCAAAGGGAGAAAAGCTGCTAAGCCCACGAGGCACAGGTAATCTTGCCGAGCCACGATCGCCCCCGTCCTGAAACGGACACGACGCATAAAATAAGAAGAAGCTGGGAGCTTTTCAGCAACCCCTGACTCATATTTCTCCTCTGCAGCAATGAAGCGAGAGTGGTTGGTCCTCTTGTGCAATGTACGAAAGCATGTGAGGCAAAATCATGTTCCTACTGCTATATTCTCTGTCTTTAAACGGTTTCACAGTAAGATGTATCGTGTGACTGTCTGACACATGATAGCATTCAACGTGAATTAATTACCGAAAGCAAAAGAAATATATTTTAGCGTAACTTATTTATTATGCTGTTATTTAATCGTGGATAAAACATCTGCTGTTGTTGTTAACGGTGTTATCCACACGAGATTTAGCTTTGGTCTTTTGAAACATGAGCTGCTTGTTATTGTCTCGATGAAAGTTTTTGTTTCTAAGAAATAGATATGGTTTCCTCTTCTTCTTTTTTCTTCTTCTTCTTATTGTAATAATAATAATAATAATAATAATAATAATAATAATAGAAGAAGAAGAAGAAGAAGAAGAAGAAGAAGAAGAAGAAGAAGAAGAAGAAGAAGTAGAAGAGAAAATGAAGAACAAGAAGAAGAATGTAAAAACTGTCAACAATTTAGTATATAAGGCGTTTTGTCTTGTAAGCGGTACACAAAATGAATATGAATGTGTAGAAGTGGCGATTGACTAGGAATCGTGCAAATAATGTAACTTTACCAGACAAAAAAAAATGTAGACCAGTCTTCAAGAAAACAAAACAAAAAAAAAACTATTTCGAAATTTTGGAATAAAAAAAATTG
The DNA here is from genome assembly GCA_964036315.1 of Acanthosepion esculentum. Classification (NCBI taxonomy): domain Eukaryota; kingdom Metazoa; phylum Mollusca; class Cephalopoda; order Sepiida; family Sepiidae; genus Acanthosepion; species Acanthosepion esculentum. The sequence continues at coordinate 6,347,172 of OZ038515.1, forward strand.
TTATTTTCTTTCTTCTATGTGCTGTGTTCATTCAGAACGTAGACGATCATAGCTTCCCCCAACGTCCTGCTTTTTGCACCTCCTAAAGTTTGTCATGTTGTTATCACACTTAACCCTGTTCTGCCAACCATTTACACAATCTCTATATGCAGGTTATACGTTCCCTTCAATATATCCAGTGAGTGTCAAATTCTCCAAGTCATCTTTCCTCATTATCTTGTCTTGAAATGTCAGTTAATGGGTCTAAGTATAAGTGTTCTTATATGTTTAGGGCACCTCATAAAATCATCGTAAATTATAATGACCATGATCCTATTTTAGCGTAGTCCAGGGTAAAACGATAAACTACACCCGAAAGCCAGGACTCCGCTTGGGAGACCCTGACCCTGGCTGTTAGTACATATGAGGTTACAGTTGTGGCAAATATTTAACCTCCAAACAAATATCAAAACACCAGGAAAGTTTAAATATATTTTATAGTACAAACACAAGCAATACATTTTTAGAAAAGAATTACCAACAATATATTTTGTAGTGAAAGTACCAGCAATACATTCTTATAGTAAAATTACCAACATTGCATTTTTTGATTAAAACTAACAATATAATTTTATGGAAAAATAATCAGCAATATATTTTATATTATATTACCAACTATGCCTTTTATAATAAAATGACCAACAATACATTTTTATAGTAAACTTGTAAACATGGTATACATTGTCAAAATATTAAAAAAGAAAAAAAACACACAATTTGTTAGGATTAATTTCATTTCTTGTAAAAGAAGTTTTCCTTCCGAGTTTGGTTTTTTAAGATTATTTGTTTAAAAAAATGAAACAAAATTATTACTCCCTCTGTTCCGAAATTGTTGTTCCGTAGCCGGAAATCTCATCTTAGTCGAATTGTTTGCCGTTTACACTAACAGGTTAGCATTGATGTTCCTCAAGTATTTATATTAACGTATTCAGGTAGAATAATTTGAAGCGCAAATTATATCACTTTTTCACCACATTAAAATTGTATTTTTTCCGACCACCCGCTGGTAAGAGATTATGATGGGAGAAGAGAAGCCAATTGGCAGAAATGCTAAACGAAATTGCAAGAAGCACGAATTGACAAAAAATGAACGTAGTGCTGTGTTGCAAGCACTGCTGGAAAGATCCACAGATCGTGTCCTGAAGCGTGGTACAATAAAACTGGTTGCAGATTAATTAAACGTAGCTGCAGAACGTCTGGGTTTGCAAATTTTATTAGTTTGCCAGCCTCCAAATAGTCCTGATGTCAATGTCCTTGATCTGGGTTATTTTAATGCAATTCAATCAATTCAGCACCAGCAAGCTACAAATAATGTTGACCAGCTCATTGAAGCAGTGGAAGAAAGCTTCAATAAACTTCAGAAGTCGAAGCTTAACAATACTTTTCTAAGTTCGCAGTTAGCAATGGAACAAGTTATTTTAGTTGACGGCGATAACAACTATAAACTCCGGCACATGTCTGAAGAGAAGCTTGAAAGAGAAGGAAAACTTGAAGTATCCATTTCTATTTCTGACGTGTTGTAACAAAAACTGATTTTGTTAAAGTAAACCTTCCCCAGTTATTTTTGGTATTAATTTAACTGTTTATGTATATCAGTTTCGATATATTTCACACTTATTTATATGACAATTCACTAATATTACTCATTTACTTTAAAGTATGGGAATAAATGATATTTTTTGTTCTTTTTGGTGTTTTCTATCTACTGGAACAATTATTTTCTAACAATATGAAAATTTGTTTGATACAACTATTTCGGAACGGAGGGCGTATAATTTAATCATGAAATAATAATAATCGCTTGGATTAATTATAAAGTTTGAATTTTCATATTTAAATTTAGGCATTAAATGGTCCATACCGGTGGATATGCCGCTGAACAAAAGCCAAACCATCTATTTTTAGCCGATGAAGTAATTTCTGGCATTATTAACATGTTTACAATTATTTCTTTCAGATTAACGTCAGTTGCTTTTCATGGCAGCCTACTAAAGGAAATTACACAACAAACGTATTTTTATTAGGTTTATTACCAACCCACACGATTTGTTCCCATTTTAGAATAGAATTAGCAAGTGTCAACAAAAAGATAATGAAATTAAGATGAAGAATAATTGTGGACAATTCTTCATATAATAAAAAGCAGATAAAAATACTATTACTAGTCGTAAGAGATTACGTAAGAAAAAGTCTAAATACTAATAAATGTTTTAGGAAGAATGGAAAATTACTCTATGCATGAGATTTGATGTGATTCTACCGTAAAATCTCTGGTAGCCCAATCGGTATAATAGCGGACACATAAGAGAGAATTTCGAGGGTAAAAAGTATGTAAGGGATGTAACAAATTATTCATTGAAGATAGTATTATTTGTTCAATGCCATAGAGTGGCAGCCTAAGTATGTTTTTAAGAAAAGTAACAGGCTTACGTATTATTGTTTCAATTCTAATTCGCACTGTGTTTTTTCTGTTGGGCATTAATGGCGGACGATGTTTCGCATAATGGCGGACAATGTTTCACATAATGAAAATAGATACTGCTGCTACTTGCAGATCACGTAGAAAATAAATATCAAATTTGGTTTAGAGATCAGCGATGGAACGAGAAGGAGTTTAAGTGTTAGATTTGATCCTGTTAAGTCTGGAAAATATGTCGAAATTTATTGGAAGAGCAATTGTCGTATAAAATGTGATGTTTTGTTTTACGTTACAGTTCTCCCAACACAAGGCCTACGTGACGCTGAAGGTTGCAGGGGAGGGAAGAGGGGAGGCATATTACGAAGACATGTAGGACAGATAACTGTTGACTCTTTACTTGAAGAGGTTAAGATTGAGGTGATCAGGAAAGTATAATCTCTGGCGTCGTTTTTACATTGCAACACTTCTGGAGGAGAAGACACATGTTTCATTCTCGAAATAGCAAGATGCAACCGTAAATTATATTCTAATATTATTTTCTTGCACATTACACGTGTTGAACGCGCATCCGAGACCTTGTTTCCTTGTCACCTGGAGTATGCAAAACTTTAAACAGAATATCCCTCACCATATTCTGCCCTCCTGAATTCTGTTCATTTCCTGTCCTTTTTCTGGCTTCTCCCCGTTAAAGTCTTCCCATTCACTTTCACTCCTTGCAACCCCTGCCGCTGAGAATCATTATCGCATTGCTTGGAAATGATATAAAAACGTTTCCAATCAGACAGCGCGCTGTTTTTAAATTTATTTACAGGCAAACACTCCAAAAAAGACGTCATCTGATGAATCCTAGTTAACAGGATACATATGGATCTTTGAATTGGCATTTAGTCGTTTAGACTCGAATAACGAACGAATGATAAATTTATCGTGGGTAATAGTGTAAATCAACAGTTAAGGATCTCCGCTCATTTCCAATTGAAGATGTCCGCAGTTTAAACTTAAGACGTGCAGTATTTTATTTGAAATCCCCGGAGACCAATCACATCTTAGTCAGTTATGTTCGTTGCCTCACTCAATTGGACCTACCTTATTCTGAAGAACATGGAATAGAAGTAATATTCCTTTGATATATTACTACGACGAGTTGACAGAAAGATTTTCTCTTTAGAAAAAAATCTCATCAAATCTGGCATCTCAACTTCAGTCACTTTCCCATCGCTATAAGGTTGCTTCCCTCTGTCTATTCTGCAAATATATTCATGACAACTTTTCTGCTGCGCTTTGTTTCTTTAGTGTTTCGACTAAATGAATTTAAGTGTGCTACTAGAATGGCAGTTATGTCTCACCGTTTTACTTTGAACTTGTTAGATACTTTGAACTTGTCTTCTACCGTAAAAGTTTTTCGTCACTCTCTCCACACCTGTGGTAATGATTTTATTTCCCTGCCAACTACAATGATCAAAAATGTAAATGCAACGTCAATCGTCATCTTCTGTCTTTCTAAACACTGTTGCTTTTATTGTTCTTTTCCTCACTTCTCCGCACTAAAGTTTTTGTTCTTGTTCTTTCACTTGTAATCTTCGGCGCCTTAGTGGCATTTTCGCCTTATGGTAAAATGATTTTAAAAAAAAGGTTAGAGTTAATAATGGCTGACAATGTGTCATGTAATAAAAACATACCATATGCTACTACGTTCTAGTTAGGTACAACATAAATAAAAATGGTAGAGAAATGGTGAAGGAAGATGAAGTTTAAATGTTGGTCGTTTTGATGAGTACTCAGCATAAGAGCTGTCTTTTATAAAAAAAAACTTGCGGAGGCAAAAGTGATGCAGGTTCAAGTCTCACTAGTGACGATCTTTTTTTATTTATTTATTCAAGATCGCGTTATCCATTTGCTGCCATACGTGGATCTCCAGAATGAGAATAAGAAACAAGACATTATTTTTAATATTTTTCAATACAGTCCCCCTTGACATTAATGCACCCGGCCCAACGATGCTTAACCATTGCAATCCTACCTCGGAAGAGAGCGGCGTCTTGATCCACCAAAAAACCCTGCACTGCAAATATAATCTCATGATTGTTTCCAAAATAGCTACCACGCAATGAGGTATTTGATTTTAGGAAACAGGAAAAAGTAAGATGGAACTAATTCTGGTGAGTAAGGTGGATGGGTTGACAATTCAAATCCGTAGTTCGTTGGTTCAGTTTCTGCAACCTGAGCAGTGTGAACGGCCGCCTTATTCTGGAGCAAGAGCACTCCTGTTCCGAGATTCTCTCTACGTTTCATCTTGATTACTTTCTTCAGTTGTCATAATTCTGATACATAATACTGTCCATAAGTTTTTTTTTCCATTTTACAGATAGTCTAATTCTCATTAAACCTTCAGAATCCCCCAAATCAGAATTCGTCAATTTGGCAAAAGACGCTGCTTGAAATTCTTCGAGGGTTGAGAAACCAGAGAGTTTCCCCTGTTTGGTTTGACTCTTTGATTCTGGTTCGAAGTGGTCAACCCTGGTTTCAGCTTGAGCTCAGAATCTGCATTGGAAATTCTCAGGCACATTCTGGAAACCACTCAGAATTTTTCTGGAAATGTCAACCCTTTTCAGATTCTGCTCTGGTGTCAGCAAACTTGGGAATCATCTTGCAGTCGGCCTGCTCCTTCTCAAGCCCTCAGTTAAAACAGTTTGAATCGAACCAGAACAAATACCTATAGACTTAACTCTCTGCTGGGCAGTAATTCGTCCGTCATCCAAAACTATACGGTGAATAGCATCAACTAGTTTATTAGTGGTTGAGGTTTTTGGGCGACCTGACTGAGGGTCATTTTCTGTGTTGTCGCTGCCCGCTTGTATTACTCAGCCCACTTCTTCATAGCTGCTTAGGAAGAGGGGCCTTCAGCAAGTGTTACTACCATAGACTCGTGTATGTCCTAGGGTGTTATACCTTTATTTTCCAGATATTATATGAATGCCGGGCTTCTGTTTTGTCCATATTTAGATTTGTGGCACACATCTCACATTTGTATGGGTTTCACCTTCACAGAAATTAAGACATAATTGTGAATTAGCTTTTATAAGGAGTGGTAGTGTGTGGTCACAAACAAATGGCTCAACTTTCTTGGTGACGTTCAGAAAATGTTGATCGACCCTCGTATATTGGCGGTTGCAGTTTGCTGCGATGAATGGCAACTGAAATTAAACCGTATTAAATATTGGGTGGAAATAATAATGGATAATGTCATACAGGAATAAAGTCTCACTGCCGACACTGGAGTTTGAACATAGATCGCCAGTGAGCAAACACAGACGATCCCATTATTGAATCAAGTAGAGCACATGACCATAGAGGAAACGCATATATGGGAGGTAACGTGACGACTAACGATCTGCATTGCTATTCTACCCTCTATTGCTATAAGGACCGATATTCTCTACTCTATTCACTATACTATTTCTCTTTCCGGATCACTATACGGATTACGTCGGAGTGTGCTGGTCAAACTCTCTGTATCCGGGCAGAGAGGATCCCCACACGAGGCTATGTCGAAGGGCAGAGTCTCTTCCTCGGAGAGAGATACTCAACCCCGGTTTTACGGGGTCTACGGGGAATTTTTGGCCGAGCCTACGGGATCGGATACCCCGCAATAAACTCGGCTTTGTGCTACATCCGTCCGCGCGGGGCGGTTAGTGAATATCTCACTATACGGATTACTATTCGAGCGAGTATTATCGAGCCAGTACTATTAGTGCGAGTGTTATTCGAAGGCGTCTGATACCAGCATTGTTCAACGGCGTACTATAGTTTTATCTGTGATTACAATGTCTCTACTAAAACGAGGATTACGAAAGTGAAAACGAGTATTCGTTGACATCGCAAACGTTAATAATCACATAACTTATTCAGCCTGTAAGAATGATGCGATTCTGAGAGATTTAGAATCTTTGCCAGTCAAAATCTTAACAATTTTATATATCTAGATGACATAGTGTTGATAGCAGACACAGAAATAAAACTGCAACAATTCCCGTAGAAGACAACGAAAGAAAGCGAGAAGAAAGAATGAAACATCAATTGCAAGAAGACGGAAACTATGGTTGTTAGTAAAAGGAACTGTCCGAAAATGCAAATTAAAATTGGGGATAACAAAATCAAACAAATACAACAGTTTAAATACATGTGAAGTGTTTTAACAGAGGACGGAAAATTCTACACTAAAATCCGAAGACGTATTGGTATAGCGAAAGTGTCTTTCTAAATAAAACTAAGAAGAGTGGTAAGAAACATAAAAAAAAACTTTATTAGAAAAAAAGAAACGCGTACTGAACTGTTATGTAATATCACTCCACTTATATAGCTGTGAATTCTGGGTAATCTCCTTATAGATGAAGACGAGATTTGAAGCAACAGAAATCTGGTTCTATAGAAGGATTCTGCGGAGTATAAAGAAAGAAAAAATCGTTAGAAATAAAGAAAAGATCCCTGAAATGTTACTTAATATCAGTCCTCCAATGTGACAGTGAATCCTGAACAATGCCCTCAGAGAAGAAGAGATAATGTTGCCAACAAAAGTAACAGAAATGTAATTCTACAGAAGATTGCTGCGCATACCAAGAACAGATCTTGTGAGCAACGACCAAGTTTCAGAAAAACGGAAACAAAAATTATGCTTATCATTAACATCAGGAAGACATTTTAAATTTCTAGAGCACATAACGAGGAAAGAGGCCTTGAAAAATTTGATACTCACAGGAATTTGAAGGGACTGCGATTTTTCCGGTACCTGAGTCGTTTCCAAATGGAGAAGTCCCTCGTACGCTTGTGTCATTTTGAACGGCTTTACAAATCCTACATTAAAATTGAGCTTTTGTCAAATACTGTGCGTTTAATCTAAATAAAATAAGTCAAGTTATAGGTCTAGCGATTTCAAACCTCACGGCTCTATTATTCATTCTGTCTGTGTATCAAACTGTAAGGTAACCGCAGATTCTACAGCATCAACACGGATGACAAGTCTAATATTTCATCCTGATGATGCCATGTTTCTGAGATTTCCTGATATCAAATAATTACTGAAGTAAATTGTCAAGAGAAGACTTGAGGTTATTTATATTCAATGGCAGTCGACTACAGGCTTCTTCTATTCATCACATAATAGCAAGAAGATACCGCCATATAAGAACAAAACAGATGTAATAAACATCACGACAGAAATTAAAATGAGACGTTATCCATAATGGTTATTGCAAGAAGATCCCGCAGTCATACGAGATGGAATAAATAATATTTGCAATTTAGTTCACAGCCGTCAGGGTTTGGGGATGAATGGTCAAAGTTTCTCACTTGATTTTCTTATTATCTACCACATACGAAGCAAATAGTCAATATATACCTGTAACATTACAATTATCATTTCCAGGAAATTTCCGTGGTTTCCCTCGTTACCGATGGTCAGAAATCTAGTTTAGCTCAAAGTGAATCATCAAAGCTAACATCCACTAAGTAAGAACTAGTCAAAGGAGTTAGAATGTAGAGCCGGCCGATCGCGAACATTGAACATCAAACCTCAGATAACTTCGTCAAATGCTCACCACTCAAAGATAAAAGAGTTACTGTGAAACTTCAGCATTGATCTCTACCAAGGACTTCAACTGATCCTGATCACTGCATACGATCCTTCCTTTTGTCTTCGATTATGTCTTTATTAGATACGAGCAACGTTTGATTCTCCGAATTATCTGGCACCGTTGGTTTTACCGGAATAAATTCTATATCGCTTTTGATTACACCGTTTTTTACGAAGGTAACAAGGTTTTTATTATGAAAAGGTAACAAGGGTTTATATTATGCGAAGGTAACAAGGTTTTACATTATGCAAAGGTAACAAGGTTTTACATTATGCAAACGTAACACGGTTTTATATTATTCGAAGGTAACAAGGTTTTATATTATGCAACGGTAACAAGGTTTTACATTATGCAAAGGTAACAAGGTTTTACATTATGCAAACGTAACAAGGTTTTGCATTATACAAAGGTAACAAGGTTTTATATTATGCGAAGGCAACAAGGTTTTACATTATGCGAAGGTAACAAGATTTTTCATTATGCAAAGGTAACAAGGTTTTACATGATACGAGTGTAACAAGGTTTTACATGATGCGAAGGTAACAAGGTTTTACATGATACGAGTGTAACAAGGTTTTACATGATGCGAAGGTATCAAGGTTTTACATTATGGGAAGGTAACAAGATTTTTCATTATGCAAAGGTAACAAGGTTTTAAATGATACGAATGTAACAAGGTTTTACATGATGCGAAGGTAACAAGGTTTTATATTATGTGACTGTAACACGGTTTAGATTATGCAAATGTAACAATGTTTTACATTATAAACATAATTAACGCTTCAATGGAAGCTCTAATAATAAAATAGAAAAAGCCAACTCTTAATATTAACTACGAACAATGCCACAATGTGCTAACCGTAGTCGTCAATTAAAAATATGTCTCCATAACACACTAAAACATACACATAATGCACGCAGTGAATAAAGCTGAAAAATTGAATAATCCTTGATAATGGCTAAAGCCGAAAGCGCTCGGAACTATGAAACATTTGGACAGTTTTCACACCCTCATTGTCCAGAAAAGAAAGCTTGTTCGAACACACGAAAAATTAAATAGAAAGCTTAACCGTAATACCTTGTCTGTCGGTTTAATGAAACATGCATAAACGAAGCACTGCTGCGTAAATATACAATATATATATATATATATATATATATATATATATATATATATATATATATATATATATATACATATATATATATATATATTACGGGATAAAGAAATCATTTGTATCAGTCGCAAACGAAATTTTCTAGGATTTCTATGTAGACAATTTCATGTCATGACCTATATAATTTTTTCTCAGTTGGTTTGGATTTTAGCGTAGTCCTATTATTGGATTAGTTAAGCACGGTAAATCCACAAGCCTCATTTAAATTTCTTTCTTTTTCTTATTCTCTTTTTAAAAAAGTGGAAGTATTCTGATTTTTAAACCTATCATTTACTCACCAGTAATTTACTATCGACCGTGGAGACACATTTGTAGTGTTGATACACGATTGTTCTAGTATAAAGATCTTTATTTTGTTTTAATCTCCGATAATAAATAATATTCAGGTCTCTTCTGTATTGAGCTCCCTTTTAAATTAACTGTTACGGACAGTGGAATTATACTCCATTTGTTCTTATATATATATATATATATATATATATATATATATATATATATATATATATATATATAGCTTGTGAATAGTGTAATTAAAGTAAAATCTTGGGAATTCTGGAATTATTTCATGATGATGGACTCTTCCGTCGATTCCGAAGTATGACAATTCATTCAGTTCTTACGCCTGTGTCGTATGTTACACTTCAATCCCGCTAGTGACTTGCATACAATCCACATATTGTGCAACAGGGAGCATCTCGGGACATAGCAACAGGAATATTTTTCTGACGCTTTTCGGAGTTGCCTTTAATCTCTTTGCCGGTCAATACGACTGATTTCAAAACTTCTAATAACACCGTGGCCCAAATATCACCAATTATTTCCATCCAGGACAACTCTTTAATTTGTCTTTATACCTGAGACACACCCGTCCAACACACCTCTGCCCTCTATCCAACTGTCTATACATGAGGACGTTAGGTATTTTGTCATGACACATATTTGCAATATGACCAGATCAGCGAAGTTTTTACTGACACGAGGAAAGTCTCAATTCCGCCAATGTTGCATTTTTCGAGAAGATCAGATTTGGGCACCACATATATTCTGGGTATTTAAAGAGCGAATGATCTTCGACGCAAATATTACTGAAAGCAAAACATTTTACGTTGAATTATGAATGATGCTTCTCAAACAATGAGGGAATTTTATCAGAGGATATCAAGATATCAACAGGCGAAGATTCGAACGAAGTTTCGTCGAAAAGCAAATGCAAATTTTCTGGACAGCTAATTTTGTTCCGAAACGAATTTTGGACAATTACTGACGGAATTTCCTCCTTGTTTGTGAATGATTAGTTGGAATTTTGAAAATTCGATCATTAAAATGAATCACCAAAAATCAATGCCATGTAGAACTGATATAATATATCATTTCAGTATATCTTTCAATGCTTTTAACGAAATTATTCTGTTTCTTAATACTTCGCTTAGCTTTTGAAAGGCATCTTTAGCTGCTCCATTGTGCTTGATTATTATTCCATACCTTTGTTTGTCCCATTGTATTGTGCACATATTGTGGACATTAATAAATCTACCATTCGTCCGTCCATTGAATACTGCAGTAGTATATATATATATATATATATATATATATATATATATATATATATATATATATATATATATATATATATATATATATATATATATACGAGGGTCATCAGTAAATACGGTGAATTTTTTTATATAAGGAATTCTAATACAGATAGAAGCTTACACTTTTTTATTTTATTTTTGTTTTACTTCTTTTTCACATGGATTTAATTTCTTTTGCAGATTGAAAAAACTTTGAGAGTTTTGACGATTAACAAAGAAGCATGCTCCAGGATTGAACAGCGGTCAGTTTTTGGTTGCTGAAGGGTGCAAACTAGTTGAAATTCATAGGAGAATGTCAACTGTGTAAGGTGTCACATGTTTCAGCCAAAAAATGTCTACAACTGGGATAAATTGTTTAAAGAAGGACGGAGCAGTGTTGAGGATGAAGACAGGTCTGGGAGGCCTACAGAAGTGAGGTCTCCTGAGGTGATCAAATCAGTCAATGACATCATTCAGTCTGACAGAAGGGTGACAGTGGATGACATTGCAAAGACTTTGAACTTATCTGTTGGGACAAACGCAGGGGTCATCAGTCAGAAGGAGTCATCTTGCATTATGAGAACGCAAGGCCTCCCACAGCAGCCCAAACTGTGCAGACCATCAACGTGCTGGGCTGGGAACTGCTCCCCTTACAGCTCAGACCTTGCCCCTTCAGACTTTCACCTTTTTGGTCCCTTGAAAGCGTTCACGAGAGGAACGAAGTTTAAAAGTGACGACGAAGTCACAAGTGTTGTAATCGACTGGCTGAGACATCAGTCCAAAGATTTTTACGCTGAGGGAATACAGAAGCTTGTGCACAGATGCGGAAACTGTGTGACAGTGCTGGGAGACTACGTTGAAAAATAAAAAAGTAAGCTTCTATCTGTAATAGAAGTCCTTATACCGAAAAATTCACCTTATTTATTGAATGACCCTCGTGTATATATATATATATATATATATATATATATATATATATATATATATATATATATATATCGACATTCCCATGAATATTGAAAGGGGTTAAACTCACTGAGACACGTGTGTTTACTGAGTGTGAAAGCTTAAAAATAAAGAAAAAAATCAAGAAGCGAGAACAGTAAAAAAGAGGAAAACGTTAGATAACGATTTATACTGCATTTAATTTTTTGAAGATCAAAGTTGACTAGAAAGAAAGAAGCAGGAAGAGACTTCCACAAGCGAGAAGCGCGAGAGAAGAAGCTATTAGCATAGAACTTACGGTTGCAATTTTCTTTAAGAAGTTTCAGTTGTTCTAAAGTGTTCTCTTTTATATCTCGACTGCATAAAGTTAAGCATACTATTAGATTGTCAAATATATATCACCGTTTTACTGTTGAAATAGATGAAACCGTAAGTTCTATTCTAATAGTGTCTTTAAACGCATTTCCCGAATGTAAAACTGGCTTTTTGCTTTCCTGTCACCTCCAATCTTCATGAGTTTTAAAGCAATGTCAATCGCCATCTTCTGTCTTCCTGAATCTCACTATTTTCCCCTCATTAAAGTCTTCCCATTCTCCTTCACTATCAGTAACTGCTTGGGTTTTTGTAGCATTTTTGCATTGCAATGCTTGGCATAAAATGACGAAAAAAAAACTGAAATTAATTTCAGTGGAAAAAGTGGGTTGTAGGCTAAAGCAGAGCACATAGTAATTCGGGGTCACGCGGATTTCGGGGTGACATTATTATTTCACATCTCAATAGACTCCTTCGTTATCTTCTCTTAAGTATTACCACCATTTCCTAGCCTCATCACTTGAATATCAACGGAAACCAAACGAGGAGATCAGCATATCTAAAATCGACATTCACTTTTTGCTATATTGTGTACAAGCTTAAAAGCCGCCCTATCGATTGGCATTTAAGCTTGTGCTTGTTCAGAAGTTTGAGAGTCCCTAAATTTTTGCATATTCTCAGCATTGAAAGTTCACCTGGCTGCCGTTTCATTTTCACGCGACTTTCTTTTCCTTGCTGCAACCTTTTCATTGCAATCTGGTCCTCCGTTGACGGAGATTTCTTTCGGTGAGACATACTGCTGCCGTACGCGATAGGCAACAATAAACTACAGAAGATCTCAAAACTGATCACTGCATTTCAGTGTAGCATTAATAGTTAAGCTTAACGTTTAATAGTTCAATGATAATTCTTTTGCTGCCTCTTAATTTAAAGACAATTTGATGTAGGTAGGTTCTTATTTTTATTCCATGGGTGATTTTCGTTGGATTTCGCAATTAATTTCAATTATTCCCAAATTTATTTCCAAGTCATAACAAGTCATTGTTATCGTACAATAAAAATACGTCGCAAAAAATCACGTAAAATTCGCGAAAAGAAATCGCAGTAATGAAAACTTTGGAATCCAGAATTTTAGGATTGAGCGTCTGGATCAGGCTCGGAATGATTTAATTTGCTCAAGGCCTGATTCTATAATGGTATGATTTGTTGAGCTACAACTTATAGGAGTAATGTTGAAAAAGTGTGACATACTGACGTTCGCATTTATTTATATAGATTATAAGACAGATTTATCACATTTTAGGATGTTTTCTAATTATTATTTTATGCCTATTAAAGTTAAATAAAGTTGAATTTGAAGCGTAAATCAGGTATCAAAGTGGTTTTATTGTCCTAATTGTAGTCATTAAAATTTACTCATCATGTTATATTGTGCCTCACTCTCTGCTACATATTTCCCCAGCCACTGGGGTAAAAAGTACCATTTTAAAATTTTCATTTGTTTTTTATCACGTACTTAAATTGAAAAGACAACCAAGATAATCTCATCATCAGAATGTTCACTTAATCTTGTTGTTCATGTACAGCTTAAATAACAGTGTCAGTCTTTAATTATATGGTTGGTATGGTAATTTAGAAAAAAATGCTCTTACTTTGTGTCCTGCTTTACGCTACCTCTAAACAATTTAATAGATGTTGTAATTATTTTTTCTCCGTAACGAACACTATTGTTAATTATGACGAAGATTTACCTTAATTATTGTTATGATTCGCGTTTTGTTAATGAAACAGACAGAAGGAACATAGTAGAGGTCTTAGAGAACAATTTTATGGATCTAGCTGAGAAATGAACAGAGATTAAAATCTAAGTATTTGTATTATTCAATCCCTAGAGCAAGAAGGAAAACATGATGTACCGAATATAGATGTTTCCTGTTTATTCTCTTTGTTATCCGAAAGATAGAGACCTTATTTGCATTAATAACAGTCGGGCTGATGTCCTTGCCTTTTAGTTTTCGACTGCTGAGCCCTGCGGTGCCTGTCAGTTCGAGAATTCAGAGAATTTACAAACTTAATCCATTATTTGATTTAAACTAGTTGGTTCTTTCAGTTCAGTAGTCCATGTCTTGAAATATCTCGTCTTTATTTATCTCTTGTTTCTACTGATCGGTTATTGCTATCCCAGTTACCGCCGAGTCAAATCCAATACAAACCACCCCAAGGACTGAACTCATGTTTTCTATGCCACCAAATTCGGTTTGAAATCCACCGAAGGTTACCCGGACCGCCAGACAACGGAAAAAGAGACACAACGGTCGAAATGTTTTGATAATGACACCGAAGATGACGTTATTAGCAAGTAATTAAAATAATGATAAGAGCTAATACCAGAAATTCAGAAAACAGAGTCTTTATTTTTAGAAATACCAAAATCTAGTAGGCTTGGCATTAAAATTGGCATGATATTACAAGCCCAGCTTTAGACAAATACGTTGCTTCATTCTATGTCTTCTCTGAAGCTTTCTGACATTTTGGGGGCGAGCTGGATTTTTGGTAAACGTTGCTTTGCATCGTATAAGAAATTGGATTTCCTTAGTCGGTTTAAATTATTTATCTGACTGACGACAATCCCATCTGTTCAGTTTTTCATGCGCAACAAGTTCTATGCCGAAATATCTTCGGGAGGAATTTTGTCGACTTCTTGGAGACTTCACTATCAATTCTTGCTTTTACGAGAACGAATGCACAAAGTGACAGTAAATAAATACGGTGAGTGTTGCTTTTAAAAAGCGGAATCTGATATGGTAAATTCAAACCTCACATATATATCGAGTTTGTCAAATGTAGATTACAAAATATATGGAGATTATTGACGTAACAATTCCAATGAACAGATGTTCACACGGGGAGGCCCCGCGTTTTTAATGCCTTTTAGGACTTAAACCCAATAGAGACCTCTAGTTTGGTTTGGTTTGGGTTTTTGTTACGGCATACCAACCTCAATGGGTTATTTAATGCCGACAAAATTTTTATTGCTGGTAATATTTTGTTTTGTCAAAAATCAATTTCTGGTAATATTTTTTTTCGTTCAAAAATGTATGGCTGGTAATAATTTTTTTCAAAAAATATTCCTGGTAAAATTTTTTTTTTCAAAAATTTATTGCTGGTAATAATTTTTTCCCAAAATATATTGTGGGTAATATTTTTTTTCCTCAAAAATGTATAGCTGGTAATATTTTTTTCCAAAATCGTATTACCGGTAATAATTTTTTCCTTCAAAAATGTATTGCGGGTAATATTTTTTTTCAAAAAAATATTCCAGGTAATATTTTTTTCATCAAAAAGTACAGCTGGTAATATTTTTTTCCAAAAATGTATTGGCTGGTAATATTTTTTTTTCGAAAACGTATTGTTGGTAATACTTTTTGTTTTTTTAAATGTATTGCTAGTAATATTTTTTTCATCGTTAAAAATTTATTCCTGATAATTTTACAAAATGTTTCTGGCATTAAAACCTATTTTTACACTTTCATAGAATTTTTACCCCAGTTTCGGAATTATTTGCCCATATCTGGGAGCCTAATAGGTGCTACCACCTCGGGTCAGGGTGGACCTGGGAACACCAGCAATTTAGAAATGGTCCCACGCTCCTCAAAACCTCCTGATCAGAGGCCTTGCTGCTGGATGTAGTTTATCGTCTTACCCAGGAACCTCTAGTGGAACACGTGCGTACAATCCATCGCCATCAATGCTCAAAGAATGGTCGATTCTCTGTAACGTTCTCATCAGTACCTGACAACTCCTGCTATTATCTACATTTAAAAGAGCCTGATCAGCACACAAATAGACTACTGTTGGCATATATTGTCTTCATTTTCCAGTTTTTATATATTCGCAAAACCTCTCACCGTCAATATCTTTCTAATGTTTTCGATTTTAAAGTAAGTAGAGTTCGTTATAACCATAAGTCCATCGTCTCTGTATAAACTATTGTCAGTTATATTAATTTCACGGTACGCTGTGCGATTGTATAATATAAAAAAGACCTATATAGTCAGAAGACTCAGATAAGTCTAGTGATTCCATTGTGATGTCAAAACATATATATATATATATATATATATATATATATATATATATATATATATATATATATCCTTGTGCAAATTCATTGAAACAAAACGAATATTATTTACTTTTTTTCGAATTTTACCAGTGTAACACGACCCATTGCACATGTTAGTACTTCGTATCTCCATCCTACGACGTCGTTCCTTTGCAGACTGATAACAGATTCTCGATTGGATTTAAATCAAGAGACTTTCCTGGCCAGTCTATAGTATTTTTATTTGCTCATTCGTAAGACTTGCCACTGCGTTCGTGCAACGTTAACATTTTCGTACCCTTGGAATAACGTCCATCACAGACTATGGCCGTAGGCCAACAAATCGACAGTCGAGACAATAGTGTCTGGGCGTGATGTAAATCTGAAGAAATCAGGGATGAGGCAATATTTGTCAAGGCCAAAAAAATTTCATCATACATCCCGAAAACAGATTCATATTAATGCACACCACTGCAAATGACCTAATCTGAGGAAAAAATAGAAATCGATTACACCGTTTCACTCCAGTGGGTCTAAAACTGACGGTATGGTGAAAGAAAGGAAACTAAAGCGGTTGTTTCGATTAATTTGTACAAGGGTTTCTATATAAAAATGTTATAATAACATTTCCAAACCCGAAAAACATTCTGAGTTAGGGATCAGAGATAATGACAAGATGCACACACTGTAGAAAGTTACTTTCGAATTCATACAAACCAGTATGAAAGTATGTACCTCCGATAAAATTTCAATACCCTTGCTTTTCTCCTTCCCCTGTATTACGCTTAGTGTTGTGCATTTATTTATTTTTTAGATAATAATGAGTGAGGAAATTACTTGGCCCATATCAGCTAAAGATGCTGAAAGGTTGAAACCAAGGTAGCGTGATAGACTGATCTCCTGTTTTTGTATTTTAAAAGCTTTGCGTGGTAAATGTTTGTTTTCTTTTCTCTATACGTTTATTGAGCATTTCTTGGTACTATTTCGTGGTCCAATTAAACTATGGCCATTGAAATATATATATATATATATATATATATATATATATGTGTGTGTGTGTGTGTGTGTGTGTGTGTGTGTGTGTGTGTGTGTGTGTGTGTGTGTGTGTATCTTACAGCCAAAGGTTATGCCTGGACAGTGATTGCTAGCAACAGCTACTATCAACTTGCTAGGAAGAGCTGATATTATTATTGTTTCCCGTAATTTAAATCATCCATCCCGCAAAAATAAATAAAGACTGTATTTTCTCACAATTCCCATTTTGATAGACAATGCTCAGGTGTTCGCCTGTTTAACAGGTATCCATTGCCGCTCAGGTTTTTCCAGTATTCATTGGATTTCTGTCACGGAATTTACAACCATTTCCAAACCTACTTTCACTGAATGCAAATTCGTAAAAAGAGCCGAGTGAATGTTTTGTTTCTTTTACTTCATATATATATATATATATATATATATGTATATATATATATATATTTTAGAATTGGACATTGTCCGACAATTTTATTTAAATTTTAAATAAAATTGTCGGACAATGTCCAATTCTAAAATATATGACGTCATTTGTTTACATTTGATACGCTAGAGCAGATATGAATAGAAGAGATTCATGGAAGATTTAAGTTTAAAGATAGTAAAATCGACCTTGCTAACCGGACGCTGCTCTGTGGCCGAAAGGTTAAGGCACGTCACGCGAAATGATGGTTCCGTATAGGATACAGGTTCGATTCCTGTCGGAGAGCGAAAATTTTCTATGAAAATTTCTCGGACATTCAGGCCGGTAAATGTTATTTAATACGGTTTATTATAAAACAGAGCATTTGCTTAAATACTTGTATCTATAAAAAGAACGTTAAACATAATATAAATGTCTTTAAATAAAATATATATATATATATTCTCTTGATATTGGTCTGACCGACCACGACCTACGACTGTCAGTCTCATGCATGAGTAGGATCGTAATATGTCATGTTAACTGAACGATATTACTCCACTAACTTCATCATTTTGTCATCTTTCTAACCCAATATGTCGAAATAAGTGTAATTAACTGTTCACACACACACACACACATATATATATATATATATATATATATATATATATATATATATATATATATATATATATATATATATATATATATATATATATATATATATATATATATATATATGGGGTGGGAAAATGAAATAAAAGCGATCAATAAAATAATATTAATTAAGAAAAATATATATATCTTCCCGTGATGCGAAGAGTAATTGATTACCCTACTTAGTTTACGACAAATGTTTTGTTTCTTTTGGTATTTACTTCATATATATATATATATATATATTAATAACAATAATCACTTGAGGTTGGTCTGACGCACCACGAACCTCGACCACGACCCATGACTGTCAGTTTCTTGCATATATATATATATATATATATATATATATATATATATATATATATATATATATATATATATATATTCCTTCTGAGTTGACAATGCCAACAATATTCGACATCGGTTGAAATAGCTATTCGAATGAGTTAAATCTGATTTTTACGTAATATATACATACATACGTAGACACACACACACACACACACACACATATATATATATATATATATATATATATATATATATATATATATATATATATATATATATATATTGTGGGAAAATGCAATAAATGCGATGAATATAATAATACTAATTAGGAATAAAAACAGAAAATTATATACCTTATCCCATGATGCGAAGAGTAAAGTATTACCCCACTTGGTTTCTTCAAAAGTTTGTATAGGTGAAGTCATTGAAGCCTATAGAAAGGCAAGCATTTCCTGCCTCACTTTCTTTTCCCTCTTTTCTCAAACATGTAGGAAACACTGGTAATTACTTGCTGAAGAACTTTCGTTTTCCATGTCCCGTGACCACTGAGCTCACTTCCCGCTTTCCGATGCATGGCACCCTCATGTGTCTTGCGAAAATCTCAACCTAATTAAGGAAGTTCAGATTTCTCTTATGGTTGTTCCAACTCAGCGATAGGCTGGCTTGTGCGCAACCATAGTAATTATGGTTGTACTGACCTAACCTAATTTAGGGACGAAGAAAAAAGTAAACGGATATCCAATAAACGTGATTATACTTTCCAACGATGAAGTCAGTATAAATTTCCTTTGGTTATTTCAACTGTGATCTAGCGAGATAAACTTCGACCACGAATGTGCCAAATGTCTACACTTATTGTGATTTTCTAAGTGTAGCTTAGCTGTGAAACAAGGACGAATGTATTGGACACCCGGTGAGAATAGCACTCACTATTCAGTTGTATTTGATCTAGCGAATAAAGGTTGCTAACAATTGCATCAGTTCGAAGTGCCCTGGTGATTCTTTAAGCCTAGCTTAGATGTGGCAAAAGGTTGAATGTGTGGAGTTTTCAGTGGGTAATCCATACTTTGGCCAAATGCTACAGCTTGAAGTTTTCCATTGGAATTTTACATAATTATATTAAATATTTTTTCATACGTGTCTGTGCACAGAGTCCAGCCAATTCTATCCAATTTCCTTATATATTCGGGTTTTTTGGGGTTTTTTTTTCATTATTTTTATTATTACGTATCATCGCCGTGAAGATCTACCAAGAAAAGTGAAATATTTTAGGAAACTGGACATAAATTTTCTGTTATTGTTCTAGCGATCAAAGCACTTTCTATACACTTTTGTCTTACTAAATTGCTACTTCTTTCAATTAGAGTTGCTGTTTTTAATCATTACGGTGAATGACAAATATATTGTGTAGTTATGCAAAATACCTCTTTTGTGTTCATGTAAAATTTTACTTAAATTATATATTACCGACAATACATTAAAAAAAACTTATATTACCAGCAATACATTTTTTGAACAAAATACTACCAGCAATAACAATCTTGCCGGCATTAAATAACCCATTGAGATTGACATGCCCTAAAACAAAACACCAAACCAATCCAAACTTTTAGCTTGAAATATCTCACGAGCTTTCTCTTTGTTGTATGTCATTATTATATCTTGTTATTTAATATTTCAATGGTTTGTTGCTTGGTTTATTTTGTTTAGCGACATATCAACACTTCTATAGGTTATTTAATGCCGAAATTTAAATACATTGAACACAATTTTATGGATTCAACAAAATATATTTTGAACACTATTTTATGTATTCAACCAAAGATAAAAATGCATTATTAGTTATTTTGCTATAAAATGTGTTATTGGTCAATTTTGCTACCAAATGTGTATTGTTCGTCATTTTGATATAAAATATATTGTTGTTCATTTGGTATAAATTATTTTGCCATAATTCTACTACAAAGTGTATTGCTGGTAATTTTCTTATATAAAATGTAGTGCACATAATTTTGCTAAATAAATAAAAAAAAAAATTCTTTGTTTCGATATTCAATATTTGCGGGTAAATGGGACCCTATCAACTGCTACCATCTCGTGTCAAGGTGGACCTGGAAATAAAAAAAGTTCAGTGCTGGTCCCATGATTTTAAAAACATGCAATATCCCGATCAGAGGCCTTGCTACCGGATTTAGTCTCTCGTCATACACAAGACTATTTCTCTCAATGAATACATATTTGTAAGCTAATAAGCAAGAAATATCAACATTATCTATTTATATATTCAATTACACCCAAGTGGATCAAAACAATAAAAACCATTTAAATTTAATTTTAGATATTTAGTACACCAAATACCTGTGCAGATATGATTTGATTTTTTCTTTCAGTTCCCTCTCCACCCGCAAAGCACGGTGTAACTTTGGTGCGGTACTCTTATTTCTCTTAAGCTAGGATTTTCAGGGATATTTTCAATGTGCTGTGTACCACTGTATCATTCCATACGAACCTACTATGATTGGAACTATTCTTGTTTAAATTTCCACAGTTTTTCTATTTCGAATTCCAGACTTTTATAACTTCGATAGTTTGTTCAAATTTCTTGGTTGCTATGTTGCAGTCGGCTGGACAGGCAATTCCAGTTGGTAGGCACGTTTATTATTATTTTTATTGTTATTATTATTATTATTATTATTATTATTATTATTATTTTATTTTTATTATTATTATTGTTGTTGTTTTTTGTCGATGTTGTTGTTGTCGTTATTATTATTATTATTATTATTATTATTATTATTATTTTATTTTCTTTATGTTCTGGTGTGCACACATTTCTTTCCGGGTCCCGACCAGAAACCTAAGGTTAAAAATGCCACCATGACATTTTCCACTGACCAATTAAAATAATAATAAAAAAAAACATACAAAAAACACCAACATATTTCACATAGATAAACCCCTTCGGAAGGTGTGGAATGTACTCGTGAGAACATTTGTTTGTGTTTCTTTAAGGTATAGACTTCCAGCAATCCCTTCATTTAATCTACCGGAATCAATTCCAACCAATCCGAGTGCTCCAACTCCAACAGGGATTGTTGATGTTCCCATGTACCTCATTTTTAAGATTTCGATTTCAAGGTCCTAGTAATTTGATAGCTTTTTGAAGATCTTCAAAGATACATTGCAGTTTGCAGGGACTGCCATATTATTATTATTATCATTATTATTATTATTATTATTATCATTATTATTATTATTATTATTATCATTATTATTATTATTATTATTATTATTATTATTATTATTATTATTATTATTATTATATTATTCAGTTGCTGAGGATGGATTGACATTATCGTGTTTTGATAAAATAAATATATTTTCTTAGTTTTGTTTGATAAACCAGGGTACCAGGTGCAAAAATGGATGCAAAAAAACATTCATCAAATCTATGACACTTAGAAATTCACCTGCGTTCCATAGAATGTACTTAGGTTGAATTACTTTTGGAAGACATAGTCTCTCAACTCCAAGGTTTTTTCTCTCTCTGTATTTGGAATCAACAGCACAAAAACATTCATGTGGAATGTTCATTCTGACGTCATCAAAGGTAAGAATTCATTTATCAAAATAAAATTGACGTCAGACGCCAAAAACCATTACACAATTTGACAATCGGACTAAGAATTTTATCGGGAGACTGCTCATAAACGATTTTGACAATTGAACTAAGTAAATATTTCTTTATGGCAAATGCGCTCACAGTGACGGAATACGAAATATGTGCATCTTCCACCAGTGCACCTACTTTTTAAATTCGAAATGAGGTGCAGTAAATGGCTCATCTAGTATGGTTATCATTTCATTACGAACAGGACAGGCGAAGCAGGAGAAGAAGTGAAGAGCAAGAAGAAATAAAGACGCAGAGACGAACGATGAAGACTAAAAATAAGAGAAGACGAAAAGGTGAAAGAAGTGTGAAAAACAAACAAAGAAAGAAAACAGAACAAAGAAAGAAACGAGAAGAAAGGAAATGAAAGATAAAAAGAAATAAAGAAAGAAGGGAGAAGAAAGGAGAAGAAAGAAAGGATAAAAAGAGAATACAATGAAAGAAAAGAGAAGAAAGGAACCAAAGAAAGAAAGAAGGAAAGAAAGAAAGAAAGAAAGAAAGAAAGAAAAAAGAAAGAAAGAAATAATGAAAGAAAGAAGAAAGAAGAAGTAATAAAGAAAGGATGAAAAGAAGAAAGAAAGAAAGAAAGAAGTAAATGAAAAAGAAGGAGAAGAAATAATGATAGGAGAAAAAAGAAAAGAATTTCAGTCTATTTCTGCAAGTACATTAATTCTATTCAATACATCAATATTTCTCGAAGTAATGCCTCTTCCTCCTATCTATCTATCTATCTATCTATCTATCTATCTAATTGCGGAATCTCCTGAAGAGTGGACTGAACAATTACCGAAAATGATGAAGCTGAAAATAACGTATATCAGTTAAGGCAGACATTATATTTACTTTTATTAATTCAATTTATATCTCAGATAACGAACACTTTACTGTCTTAAAAGTTCTTTCTTTTAGACTTCCACAGACTGCTAGCATTTTTGACCTTACACTACATATGGTAGCAATATCCCTCTCCACACACACACACACACACACACACACACACACACACACACATATATATATATAATTTTATATATATATATATATATATATATATATA
This sequence comes from Acanthosepion esculentum, assembly GCA_964036315.1. NCBI lineage: Eukaryota > Metazoa > Mollusca > Cephalopoda > Sepiida > Sepiidae > Acanthosepion > Acanthosepion esculentum. Next base: position 6,370,490 of record OZ038515.1, read on the forward strand.
TATATATATATATATATATGTATATATATATATATACATATATATACATATATATATATATATTATTCCTCCACAAAAATCAGAAAAGTTTTTCTTGAGGCTAAAAAATTTTAGGCTTAATTTCAATTTAATATATTAAATTTTCGGTTTTATTTCAATCTAATATATTAAATTTTCGGTTTAATTTCAATCTAATATATTAAATTTTCGGTTTAATTTCAATCTAATATATTAAATCATCGGTTTAATTTCAATCTAATATATTAAATTTTCGGTTTTATTTCAATCTAATATATTAAATTTTCGGTTTAATTTCAATCTAATATATTAAATCTTCGCTTTTATGTCAATCTAATATATTAAATTTTCGGTTTTATTTCAGTCTAATATATTACATTTTCGGTTTAATTTCAATCTAATATAATAAATTTTAGATTTAATAGGAATCTAATATATTAAATTTAATATTTCCAATAAGAAAAATACGTTGCTGTATTACAAAATCTAATTTAAAACTAATTTGTTAAAATAGTTGATTAGGCCACTTTTAGTCATCTTTCATCGGAATGTAATTCTCTTTATTAAAAAATCTTCCGAAAATAACATATTTCTCTGAAACTTTATTTTAAGGAATATTGGCTGATTTGAAAAAAATGTTACTTTAAGTTTAAAATATCCCAGAAATGCATTTTTTTACCCGACAGTTTTGTATTATTTAAATCTTTTATACCGTTTGAAGTACGTGTAACAATTTTTTTTTATTAAGCTTAGATGAATTATTTTCGATATGGTGGTTGTGTTGATAGGCAGTATTTTGTGTCTAGTTTCATATTATTGAGTTTTCTAATTCCATAATTTCGTTTGGTTTTATCAAAAGCATTGCATATGAAATAATTACAATACTGGACGCATTTAATTATATTTCCAACGCATTTCTGTGTATCACGTAAATAATGGGAATCTCTAAGTACCTACAAAATATAAAAGTATTTTTTTCCCAGATTTTATATTGCAGTTATGGAATTAATAAAAGTGGACCCAAAGAGTGTGAGTTCAATACCCGGTTAAGGCTGTGGAGAACATTCAGAGGGAAATTAACAGGAACTGATAACGGACATCCATTAAACATGGAACGTGGAACTAGAACAATCTACCCCAGTGAGCGAAATAAACGGATCAGTTCGACATTCCAACCACCTGAAGAAAACCGGAGCGTACAACGGCCGAAACGTTGAAATAAATATAGCGACAAAGATGAGTACAATAGTCCGATTAATGGAAATAGGGAATTAATAAAATTTTATGACGTAATCCTTTTCGTGGATTTGTTTAATGATTTCACAACAAGCAACAATATCAAGTTACTAAGAGGCAAGAGGGTACTATGTGTGAGTGAATATGAGAAAAATAAAATATTATTAATGAGAGTGAACAATAAAAGAAGTGGAATAAAGAATACAGGACATAAATTTGGGCAGGACATTTGAATTTTTGAATATTAAAATTGACTGGAAAAAAAGAATCTGGATAAGAGTTCCACAAGCGAGATGTGCGAGAGGAAAGAATAATAAATATTCTAATGTAAAGTCAAAAACCGCTGAAATACAACTTGTTCATATATAGTGAGAGGAAAACTGCATCAAGAGGTCACAACAGGAAGAGGGGTCATAATTTCAACTTCGAGCTACAGACATCAATTAGAAAAGATCCAACTTAATTCATAAGACATTTGGCACTATGTCAGTCCAAAGACCAGTGAAAGAAAGACTTGAAAATGAAACGTGTGAGGCACCTTGTTATTTCAGGACATAAATTTAGAAGGTTACAGTGTGCTAAGTTTAGCTTGAATAAGTTGGAATATAAATATATATATATATATATATATATATATATATATATATATATATATATATATATATATATATATGCACATTTCATTGAAAACGACAGACAAAGTGCTTTTATTTAGTTTTTTTTATACAATTTCACATGCGATCTAATAATTTTTTTCTTTTCGGATGTTAAATTATATAAAAACTCTCCGAATGTTCTTTTAATTCGAGCGCTTTCGGCTATACATTTAGCCATTTTCAAGGATTATATTTTATCTGTTAAAATTAGAAATAGTTTGTTGTATGTATGTTTTTAAAATGTTTTCATTTCTTTGTTTCAAAACACGGTCAAGATAGTATGTCCATGTTGAAAGTTAATATTATTAAGTGTTGGTTTGTTTTTATTTATAAAGCTTTCATTATTTTTAGCCTTTTTTGCATGTAGATGATGCTATTATATTAGTGTTGTCGGCAAGTATGTTCCGAATAGTGTCCGGTAGGTCTTCATGAATATTTAAATGAGATCTAATTGAGCTATTGTCAGAAAAGTGTAGAGATAGTCTGCGTGTCAAACATGTTGTAGTGTGGCCTATATAATTATTTACGAATTTTGATTGATGAGGAATACAATTCCGTAATGGGCATTTAAATTTGTAAATAATATTTGTCCTATTTAATTTTGTTCTAGGAGGTGAATTATTATATTTAAGGTTATAGGTTGTAAATTTTATAATAAATGGTTAATCTATTTTTTTTTCTATTGTCAACTGGTGTTATGAATTTTTTATAATGTTCTTAATTCTGAATTCATCCTGTTTATAATTTTCGTTCATCTGATTTTTATAAAAAATATTAATATTATTTTTCATGTTTCTATTCTCGCCGTTCCTATTAGCTACATTAGACAAGAAACGCCTAATGTGGAAATCCAACAATTGATTAGGAAATCCGTTATTAATCAGCGTTTGTTTTACATTTTTTAATTCTTTAAAGAAAAGCGTGCGAGAGGATGAATTCTCGTGCACTCTCATTAGGAAATCTTTAATAGCACCTATTTTATATCTAAGAGGGCATTTGCTAGAGAAATTAAGATGGCAAGAGTCTTTACTAGTTTGTTTTTTATGAACAGAAGGATTTTGGAAATTTTCATTTAAAGAAATTTAGAATATAATATATAGAAAGAGTGTGAAGACATCTTTTCCATAACTTCAGTGTTTAAATATTTTGTATAATAGCGTCTGATGGCAAAACAGACGATAATTTTTTGTTGCCGCTCTTTTTCATGGAATTGGAATCTGCAGACGACTTCTTTATATCAGAGGATTTTATCCTGAGTCAGAAAATTTTTCTTGATGAGTTAAGACTCTTTGTTTCTGGCTCCGTGTTAAACTGATTCAGTTTATCACGTAAAATAGCATGCTACTTTGAACCTTCGACTTACTGTGTCGAAGTACTTTAGATAGAAATTATAACATTATAATTAATGATGTACGATTTTATTTAGAGTAGCGGGAGGGGAGTTTTCCTTTTCTAGCGACTCTGTAGAAAATTTAATTTGTTTCAGTAAAATTCCAAATCTAATATTTGTTTAAGTATAACTTGGGAAAAGTTAAAAATTTGCTTCGGTAGAAAATCCGTAGCTTAGATTTGTTTAAATATATGAAACATTGAGAAGATTTAATTAGATTCGGTAGAATTCCGTAGCTAAGATTTGTTTAAATATGTGAAATTTAGAAAAGAAAATTTATTTGGCTTCAGTAGAATTCCGTAGCTAAGATTTGTTTATATTTGAAAAACTTTGAAGAAAAGATATTGTTAGCTTCGGTAGAATTCCAAAGCTAAAATAAGTAATTTAATTCCCTAGAAGGGGAATTATTACATTTGATTTATTTGTTTGTTGATTCGGACAATCAACGTTTCCTTTGTTTGACTGAGTCGTTCGATGCGGGGAATTCTGCCCCTATTCACGTTCTTTATTTTGAAATAAGATTTAAAATATCTTGGAAGGTTATTCTTCTTGGAATAAGATTTTACGATCCTAGACTAGGTTAGGATTTGTGTTTTATAATTTACTCTTTCAGCTCCTGAGGAAGTGAAAAAGAGTTTCAAAGGAAGAAAAAGAAATATTTGAAGAAAGAAGAAAGTACATAAAAGAAATTGAATTGATTGTAAAAATCAAAAAATGTTATAACAATATTGTTTATTGTAATGAAAAAGTTGAAAGAAAGAAAAAGGTTGAAAATATGTATGCGTTGTCTGCTTGCTGACAACTTTGCTTTGTAAGTAAAAATCCTTTTGTTTATTGTTGTTTGTTACCCACTTAGCATATTGAACAATATCCATGTAATTTTTGATTTGTTAAAATACATATTTATCTGTGAACACTAACAGTATAGTTATTTTTTTAAGATCGTCTGCTTCATTGAGTAGTTTTATTGTTACTTCCCGATGAAGAAGCCGAGAACGAATATCCAGTTTTGTCCAGTGTGTTATTAATATATTTAATTATAATTTAAATATATTACTTAAGACCGTATACGAATAAAACTTAAATGTAATTGAGAATTTTAATTTTTCATTTAAATTTGGGTTTTTAACATCACCCTACACTGAGACACAAGAGACTTAAAATAAATATTTTTTATTTTTTATTCAGTTTTAAATGTATTATTACTAAAATCGACGAGAACATCTCAGAAAGGATGTCTATTTTTTTTACTAAGTTCATAAGTAAAATTTAGGACAGTATTTTGTTGAAATGTAGCTTTTAGATTTTCTATTTCTTTCTTCTTTTCAGCCAAAATAAAAATATCGTCTACATAACGAACATATATTTCAGGTATAATAACTTTAGTAAAAAACCTTGTTTTCAACATAGGACATACAATAATTGGAGAAGCACGGTCCGAAAGGGTTTCCCATACTTACTCCATCAGTTTGTGCGTAAATAGTACCATTCTGGCTATAAAAAGGAACTCTAATGGTGCAAGCGAGCAATAGTTTTCTTAAAATATTGGGTTGGATTGATGGAGGTGGTTTTAAATTATTTTTATACTCTGAATTAATGATAATATCAATAGTTTCGGAGACAGGAACATTAGTAAATAAATACTCTACGTCAAGTGACGCAAGAATGCCGTGGTTTATTTTTAATTTTGTAATTTTAAGTATTTGGAGGAATTCATGGGTAGATTTAATGATATATATATATATATATATATATATATATATATATATATATATATATATATATATATATATATATATATGTGTGTGTGTGTGTGTGTGTAACGTATTCGAAAATTATAACACAAATATGTTATAAAATCACTACAAAAATAGCCATTTTGTTTCAACACTTCTGGTGTCTTATCAAGTGATGGTGTTGAATGTAAAATAAAGGATTTAAAATGTTCAAATCGACCAAACACCCCTCGCTAGGGGAAACGCTGTTACATAAGCTGTAATTACCAATCAAAATACAAGTATATGAGGATTCAAATAACTTGACAACGAACCTTGGTTATAATAATTAATGCTTTAATTAAAATTAATTTAATTAAAACAAAATAAATCACAAAACATGTGTATCTTTTCCTCAGTTTCTTCATTAAATAATTTTATCATATTTTAAACTTAATACAAATTAAATTTAAAATTTGCAATTGGTAATTTTTAATTTTCGATTTTATATCAACATTAAACATTGATTTCCATTTTAGTCTAACATTAAAGCATTACTTATTCTAACCAAGGCTCGTTGTCACGTTTTTGGCAGAGAGCTACACAAGTGATCTGTTGTGGTGAAGAACAGTTACCATAGAAACTACCGATATATCGATAGCCATTTCAGCTGTAAAGTGAGCAGACCTTGTCGCCAATCTGGTAATGCGCTTTAAATTCATAAAATCAAGATACTAAAGCGGAAATCTCACCAGAACAATTGTCATGAAAATATTTATAGAACAGACAAGGCTTTGTTCCGGCGGTGGGAAATTAAGTGAAGCCGAAATGCCAGGTCAGGACCAATAACATCGCAGAATATTCTCTGTACTTTATCTACAATCGCTAAATATCTAGCAGAAGCAGATGACCAGATGTTGCGATAGATATTTTGTTTTATTTTGAAAAGTTTAACATATTATTGAGGATAGGGTATTTGTTTTTGCTTCAAAATTAAATCTCCATTTGATGTTCCACGTTGTTGAACTTATTTACAAGACCAGGTGATATTTAAAACGGCATTGGGCGACATAACTTTCAAGTTAATCTTAGACATTTGTTCATGTTTAAATTTATAACCGACATTTTGTTTTGTTTTGTTACCTCCGCTACGATATGATTACATCTGTTGGTACCAATCTGTTATTACCTGAGTTTTTATGCATTATACAAAAAATGTACGAATTTTTAAAGGAAAAAAAAACTGTGATTATAAAATAAGCAAAAGGAAGCATATACTCAGCTGAAACAAATTTTCGAAACAGTTTTTTCAACTGGTGAATTTCGAACACAAGATTTGGTGTCACGCCGGTGGCAGACGATATGTGTAAAACTTAATCTTGTCAAACATACAAAAAGAACGCAGTTCTGAATCATGACTGAGACGGTCTAAAGTACCTGAACGAAAGAAAAACAAAAACATATTTTTTTAAAGCTTATTTTAAGCAAGGCTGTGGAAGCCACTAGCACGCAAGGGGTTACAGAAGGTTTGGTGGAAGAGCAGATAGGAGTGGTAAAGGAGAGGATGTGGAGAAAGATAGTGGATCGATCAAGGCAAGGGGGTTACAGAAGATTTGGATCGAGAGCAGATAGGAATGAAAGGTGAAAGGATGTGGAGAAGGGAAGTGGATAGATCAAGGCAACTGGAGATGTCAATTGACGTTACACTTAAATAGTTGGAGATTGTATTTGTCAGGGAAACAGGAATAAGGAAGGGAGTTCCACAGGCGAGATGTCCGAGACATGAAGCTATTGGAGTAGAAGAGACATCTACATAACAAAGTTTGAACGTCGTAGAGTTTGTCTATACTATATATAAATACTGTACTCGTAGAGTTTATCCACAATTTTGATCTAAATGTACAAGAGATTACTAAAATCTGGAAAATGCAATAAATAATGAAAAAGACAACTCATCGATTGAATATAACAAAACTTGTTTGAAGGAATACTCTCTGGCTAAATACACACGCTAGGCAGACACACCGACAGAGACACACACGCACACACATATATATTTATAAATATATACTATTTGCATTATTCGGGCTAGTGTTCTCATCTTTGTTGCCATATTTATCACGACGTTTCGGCCGTTCTATCCTACGGCTTCTTCGGGTGTTTGGAATGTCAAACTGAACATTTTATTTTCGCTCGCTGGGGTAGACTGTTCTAGTTCCACGAGCTAATGGATGTCAGTTATCTCATGTTAATTCACCTCTACAAGTTCTCCACTATCTTAATCAGATATGGAACTCACACTGACACTGTATCTAGCCAATGCCTTTATCCACTGTGCTATGTGTCCTTAATATGGCAACAAAGATGAGGACAATAGTTCCAATAATGTAAATAGGGTCATCTCACACACACACACACACACACACACACATATATATATATATATATATATATATATATATATATATATATATATATATATATATATATATATATATATATATATATATATATACTAGTTGTTATCTTATAAATATAAGAAATTATACTCGTCCGGAAAACCTTAGGTGCCTTGATTTACAAATAAACAAACCAATACCAAAGGGAAAAAAATGATACAAAAAAGAAAGAACAGAGAACATGTATGTCAGCTGAAAATAATCGTCTAGCATCCAAGTTCAGAGTCCAAAGAAAAACCCCGATACGAGTAAGTAAAATAACTAAATAAATTGCTCGATACGCTAAGTAGGGCAAACCTAAGTTAAACCTAAAGAGCCAGACAAACCTACCACGGTTTCACCTAAGCGGATGGTTAGGGACTACTGGCTAAAGAGGTAAATCATACCCACGGGATCAAAACAAAGAAAAGCTAAAAGGAAAAGAAAAAGAAAAAAGGAAAAGGAAAAGAAAAAGAAAAGAACGAGAAAGAAAACACAAACGACGGGATGGGTAAACCTTTATTCCAAAATAAAAAAAATTTATATAAAAAATAAAAAACCAAGAGGAGGGGGCCTAGTCTAACAACCAACATTTTTTTTTTGTCTACATTTACTTAAGATTTCAGTTTTTGAATTTAGTAAGTGATCAGAATTGCTAGTTTTTCCTCTAGACATAGGTGGCAAACTTTGTTACCTACTCTATATTTGGGACATCTTTTTAATATTTCCCATTTCAAAATGGGTTCTTTATTATTGTCACGTCTAAATTTCCATATATAGGTGGATAACGTAGTACTATGTTTAAGATTTTAATTATTGAAGCTACTAGTATTGTTATAATACCGTTTTTTAATACCGTTTGCCTGGCTCTTTAGGTTAACATTATATATATATATATATATATATATATATATATATATATATATATATATATATATATATATATATATATATATGTGTGTGTGTGTGTGTGTGTGTGTGAGAGAGAGAGAGAGAGAGAGAGAGAGATTAAGGATTACGTTCAAGCATTAAACAAACTGTCATCATTTTCTGCTGACCTCAGTCTTCAGTTCCTAACTTTATATTTACATACGCTTAATTCCTGATAAGGAGAATTTTTACACATAAATATAGCGTAACTTAAAACTATACTCTGTCATATATATATATATATATATATATATATATATATATATATATATATATATATATATATATATATATATATATATATATATATATATATATATATACTGACACAGGGTGGGATGGGTAAATTGTAGCAATTCTATATTTTTTAACTTCGCGCATGTGCGTGTTTTTTGTTTTTTTTTGCTTTTTTAATTTTCTGCTTCGTATTGTCAAGTGAAAACTACGTTAAGCTGACAATATGAATACAATAGCGTTTTCTAAATTCTAAATTTATAGTTGCTAACGACATTTTGTTTGTTGTTAATAGCTATTTTGTTTTCAATAAATTCATTTCCTTTTTGCCTTGAATATGTCCACATTGTTCGAAACGCGTCGGCTAATGTGACAGTTTTCCTATTGTCATTTACCCTTATACATATTGTTATTTTGTACAGGTTAACTCTGAGAATTTTCACACACACACACACACGCATATATATATATATATATATATATATATATATATATATATATATATATATATATATATATATATAATCATGTGTAATCTTGTATAAAGACCAAATGTTGTTTGTTAGGAAATGTTCAATTCCCGTTACATTTCAAGATAGAAAAGACCCAATGTATTAGTACTTCCGGCTTTCATAACTCATTATCAGAGAGATCTTGTTTTTGGTGCTATATGGTATTCGTCATTTGATAATATCTCTTCTTAACGTCTTCACGTGAGAGTTCCTGTTATCATTTTTCATGTTGTTTCTATTAATAATAAAATATATTACGTATATGTTCCTGAATTTATAGATGCCGGTTTACAGAATGTCATAATTTTGCCCTTCTGTTTTAGCGGTGTTTGTCCTCCAGAAAAGTACTGTTGGAACGGCTATGTCACATTGACATATTTGGGAAGGATATTGGAATAATAAAGAACTTATGCTGGGAGCAAACCGCCTGCAAACGAATAGAAAATTAATTCTGTAAATATAAAAATTAGAAAGCGCTGGTGTAAGACAAATTTATGTCGTCTCACCGGAGTTATTCAAACGAAACAGGGAGGCGATACTTAGGATTTATTATTAGTGGATAAAATCTTAACAATATCAAATATGCAAATGGCAGTGTTTATATCAGAAATACATAAGAAGCTGCAAGAAATCCTACAGATAGTAGTGAAGGACATCTGAAAAAAGGAAAAAATATCAATTGCAAGAAGACAGAATGGTTGATTCTTAGCTAAAGGAACAACACAACATAGAAATTACAAAATGGAAATTCCAAAATCAACCTAATACAACAATTATCTGTGAACAGTTTTTACAGAGGGGAGAATGAAATCCGAATACATATTGACAACGAAAAAGATGCCTTCAAAAAGCTAAGTAGTGTGTTAACCAAAAGGAAATTGTCGATAGAAACAACGAAAACAGTAGTGAAATGTTAAGTAGTATCACTGCTTCTCTATGGCAGTGGAATCTGGACAATACCCTCGTTGATGTAGAAGAGGCTTGAAGTATCGTCAATGCGTCTCCAGAGATGGATGCTGAAAAAACAAGGGATCGACCATGTGAGTAAATTTTTAGAAAAACTAGATACAAAAAATGACATTTACACGTAACATCAGGAAGAGACAGTTGGCATTTATAGGTTACATCATAAGAAAAAAATCCACCCTGGGTATGACGATAAATTACATCCGAAGACGATAACTTACGTCCAACAGTAAGGGCTCTGATCAGGAGGCTTTGAAGAGCGTGGAACCACCTCTTAATTTCTGAGGTTCCCAGGTCCACCCTGATCCGGGTTGGTAGCACCTGTTAGGATCCCAGCTACTGACAAATAGTTAACCCCGAAACTGAGGTAAAAAGCATTATGAAAGTGTAAAAATAGGTTTTGATACCCATAATACTCTGTAAAAAAAATTATTACCAGAAATAAATTTTTGTAGAAAAAAACTGTTACCAGCAATATGCTTTTGAAAAAAAAATTACCATCAATACGCTTTTGAAAATAATATTAGCAGCTAAACAATGTTGAGGAAAAATTATTACCAGAAATTAATTTTTGACAAAACAAAAATATTACCAGGAAAAAAAAGTTGTTGGCATTAAATGACCCATTGAGGTTGATATGCCATAAAACAAAACAAACAAACATAAGAAAAATGGTTTGGGAAATTTGATGCACATATGACATACTGACGAAGGACAGAGGAAAAGAACGCATAACTGTTGTAACCTAGAGAAGGTGACTGAATAGAATAATGACACAAATGTTAGTAATGAACAATAATACTTAAGACAAGAACAACGCATATAAGATTCGCCAGCGCCGCGTAGAGTAAGTAGTAAACTGCTAGAAGTAAGTCAAGTGAATTCCACAATGAATCTCCTCGCACGTGGAACTAGAACAATCTACACTGGTCGACGAAATATAGGGACCAGTTCGAATTTTTTATCACCTTAAAAGGCCGGGGTGTACAAACGTGGTGAATATGGCAATAAATATGAGGACACGTGTCCGAACAATGCAAATAATGTAAATATTTTTTACTCAGTTTTTATTGAGATTCCGCAAAAAAAGAATAATTTAAATTTTTCTTCATGTGTTTCGTTTTTGTCTTTAAAGTAAATAAATCAGAGACGCCATAAAAAACACAAAAGAGCAGTAACGTTTTGTTGAGAAAAAAAGAATAAAAAAAACAAAGTGGTCATTGATGAAAAGAATTATACGTACAAACTAGACGAAAATGACCCCTGGAAATATATCACGACAATGACAACGAACGCAATTAATGCAAAGAAAACAAAAAATGTAAACATAATTCATAGCTTGGCAGAAACACACCGAAATACAGGAAAAACATTAAAAAATAATATCATGTTTAAAATGTACCTGAAAACCCTAGTACAGAAATGGATCAATTATTTTCATATGGTTAATGAGTGTTTTTGGTGACCTGGATCAAAGTGTAGTATCTGTTCGCAGATCACTCGCTTGGTCGGCCTTCTAGCTGAGAGCTTCACTCGATACTTACCTGGTGTAGGGATTCGTCCCTGCGCTTGTGGTATCATGGCTGCGACTAGCTTGGACCGGCTCCGGCCTGGACCAGCTATGACAAGCCAAGACTAGCTCTGACCAGCTTGGACAAGCTAAGACCAGCTATGACTAGCTTAGACCAGCTCTGACTAGGTTGGACAAGCTATGACCAGCCAAGACCAGCAGCCCGGGTGAAAACACTCGGGTCCTCACGTTAAAAACCGACCTTGTGTCACAACCTGACTCAGTGGGGGTGGGGTCAAGTAAATACCTGGTTAATGAGTGTTTCAAAATGAACGTCTTATGTTGAAATGCAAAAAAAGAAAACTCACCTTTATATAATAATAATAATAATAATAATAATAATAATATATGGCACATGAGAATATCAACAATTTCTCTTGTAGTTGGAGCCCTCGGGTTGATTGGAAAAGATACCAATAAACTCAATGGAAGGATTTCTGGCAGCCCATGCCTTAAAGAAATACAGAAATTTGACCTCGAGGGTACAGACTACATCTTACGAAGAGCAATATCTATGTAAAATAAATGTGTGTGTGTGTAATTTGTTTTTTAATCGCTCAGTGGAAAATGTCATGATGACATTTCTGAACTTAGGTCTCTAGTTGGGACCCGGAAAGAAATCAGTAAACACCAGAAATCAAAGGGAATAATATAAAAATAATACTCGCAGACATAACAAGGTAGCGACATATACGCACTGGACGATATGCAAGAAGCACAAAATCGAAACCACTGAGAGATGGTAGGAGCACCAACCAAACAGAGTTACACAAAATAACGACATCACTATACGCTGGGCCATGTCAATTCAAACTGACAGGGAAATAAAGGCCGACAAACCTCATATTATCATAAAAGACAAGAAATTCAGGAAGTGAATGCTTATTGACAAAGCAGTATCATCTGAGAGAAACACCCCCATGAAAATTATCGAAGAACTATCCAAATAAAAAGTCCTGGAGATTGAGATTAACAGGAAGTAGGGAAGGAGGCTGTCCCCAAAATAGTCTCGTGAGAAAAGTAATGGACAATTTTAGTAACAGTATCCTAGGTAACATCACCATGCAAATTGCCCAGAAGATCGCTCTGCTCAGGAATATCCCATATACAAAGAAAAGTGCAATCAAACGAGAATTCTTCTATAGGGCCTAAGGACCATAGGTTGCACCCGACACTACAGAATACAAAGCATGAAGCATAGTATACATAAATAATAATAATAATAATAATAATAATAATACTAATAATAATAATAATAATAATAATAATAATAATAATACAAAATACAATAATACAAATGTCAAAATACAAGGACCTTGAAATAGAAATTTCAAAAATGTGGCACAAGGGAACATCAACAATTCCTGTTGTAGTTGGAGCCCTTGGACTGGTTGGAAAAGATTCCAGTAGGCTGATTGAAGCGATCCCTGGAAGTCCATGCCCCAAAGAGATACAAAAAATTGTTCTGACAAATACAGCCCACACTTTACGAAGGGCTTTATCTATGTAATTATTTTTTTTAATTTTTTATTTTTTGCAGTGGAAAGTGTCATGATGCCATTTCTAACCTTAGGTCCCTGGGCGGGAACCGGAAAGAAATGTGTAAACGCCAGATATCAATGGAAATAATAATAATAATAATAATAATAATAATAATAATAATAATAATAATAATAATGGACTCCCTGGTCGTTTATCAACGTATGAGCTTTCAGCATATCAATTCCTAGAACCGAACAGCCAAACAAATTGCACATGATATTTGATTATTATGGTGAAGGCTAGTGCAGAACTAACTGCACTTTTCGCAAAATCAGTAGACAAAGAACTGGTACACATAGTGTGATACAAAGTTTACAAACGAACATTCCTATTGTTGTTACGGTAATGAAGCTAATGTGCACAGTGTGAAGCCGCTTGTGACCTTGATACCCTTCGCAAATACACAATAATTTATAACGTTTTCACTCACTTTTCTCGTTTATAGCCGTGTTTAGAATGTAAATGTGTAGAGTTAGGTCGTTTCACCACACCTCAAATGTTCCATCACTTACCATAGATTATGCAGCAGTTTTGGGTTTCGTATAACATACCCTCTGGTCTGACAACCACCATATACGCCAGATCTTGCCTCTTTTCGACGTTTTTATTTTTCCAAAGATCAAATCACGCATGAAAGGAACAATATTTCAAGACGTCAAGGAAATCCAAGAGAAAGCAACAGAGCATCTGCTCATTATCCAAAAAAAAAACAAAAAGAGTTTCAGTAATGCTTCCCTTATTGGAAACAACGCTGCCTAAAGTGTGTGGCTTCAGAAGGGAACTGCTTCGAATGAGATTAAATACCGCATTTATATGTGTTGCAGTTTACTTTTTATAGCAACAACTGAGACACTTTCTGATCAACCGTCGTATTTGTTTGTGCATGTGTGCAATTACACCTCTACTTAGCACCGCAGTTGCATCTCATGCTGGAGAGATCTAATTTATTATTCTATGATAAATGTGATTGTCCATCCCTGCTGTAGCCTATTTAGGGCCAGAAATAAAGACACAAACAGAGGAATTGAGTTAAACAAATATATTAAGAGAAAAAGTAATACAAACATATATAAACGAGAGTGTGACAGCAAGAATGTTCGGTCCAACTGTAAGAGATGACTGCTGGAAACTTCTCCAAAAGGCAGTACCTGCTCCTATTTATAGCGGGTAGAGTCCGTGCTTGCGTGGGTAAATTACCATAACACTCCCTTCGTTAGTTAGCACGTCCGTTACGTCCTGTCAATACCTCATTTATACTAGTCTATTCCTCATTCTGATTTCAGTGAGAATATGGAAGAAAGCAGTAGAGAAGGGAAGATAGAATTGGGGAGAGAGAGAGAATCAGATGAAGCTGATAAGATCAAGATAATACACTCCAATTTTATTACTCCCATAATGGAGGAAACAGAATGGCTGAAAGGAAAAAGGCTGAAAGGAAAAAGGATGACAAACATGCTTTGTTAAGAGAGGAAATCTTCTACAACTAAGACATAAACAAAACTATATGTACATATATACACTTGTCCCACTCGGAGAATAATATATCACATATATCTACACCACAAAACAGAATATAAGGCGAAACAGAAAGGGAGTGCTTTACATGTAGGATAAAGATATTATTGTGTCTGAAGATGTGATGTTTATGTCCGTATTCATCTTCTACAACTGGGAAACAGTGAGTCTCAGGTGTTCGCAATTTGAGGACTGAGAGCTGGAGTTTCATTCACTATCTGTAAAAGATATATTAACACAGAGAAACAGCACCATAAATTGAAATCGGCTGCTGAGAAGGCAGATTTAGCGTCTATCCGAGACATGAGGTGGGGGCTAAAGAAAGCAACCTTTCGGTAATGGCTACTGTAAAAAAAATGAATTTGGATGGTGCTTTCCTCACTGTATGTAGTGATGTCAAGTAGACAGTAGATGATAGTTGACTTTGCATTTCATTTTTTGAAGGTCATCGTTGACAGGAAAGCAAGCAGAAAGAATAGCGTTTCACAAGCGAAGAGAAATAGTAGTATTTCCTAGTACCTCTAGGTTACATCTAGTATTTTCAAAAGTCAAATGATTAGGCCTTAAATTTATGAAGTGTTGTTGTCAAAGAACAATTGCCATGTAAATATTTGTGAAAAAAAAAAGCACAGAGTAGCTACATTACCGTATTGAAAAATGAATTGAAACCGCGATGCCAAGGCAGAACGTATAATATTGCAAATTCGTCTTTTGATTTCGGCAAGAATATCCAAACCAGATGTGGCAACAATATTAAATGAACGAACCCATAGTAAACTTATGAGTATGCAAGAGGGATCCTGTTGCGAACAATGCTTGTGCACGACACATTGGACCAAATTTCATTTCTTAGGAGCTGACCTAGAAATCGATTGGATATAATCCTCCAATTCATCTTAATTGAAAAGCATATTCCGATGCGCATTTTCCCTTTATTATTACAACGTTTTTCTATTTGCCCGGAGTGGCCACTTTACAATTCATTCGCATAAAAGGGAACCCCATCTCTTAAAAATAATAAGAAATTTAAAAAACATTCATAATCTAGAGGACATTATCGTAAGTAATATGAATAAAAAAACTAAAAACAATATTCTTGGATAGGTGTTTTCCTGTAGAGATAAAGAGTTTTCTGTCCGTCTGTCACACTCTTTCTCTCTCCATATATATATACACACACACACACACACACATATATATATATATATATATATATATATATATATATATATATATATATATATATATATATATATATATATATATATATATATATATATATATATATATATATATATATTCGGTATGAAGTGATTAATATAAGAATATTCATGGAATAAATTATATCCGATACGGATTTTTAAGGCCTCTTCTTAATTTATCACAGTATATATATATATATATATATATATATATATATATATATATATATATATATATATATATATATATATATTATATATATATATATATATATATATATATATATATTCAATGTAAATCCATACGTATAATTTAACATTTGTTTTTAAATTAAAATCTTAAAGATTTCTTTTTAGTTTAAATTTCAAGCAAATAGATTATACTTTGTATTTACAAAATACTCTGCTTTATTTCAAAATGAATTTAAAATGATTGGAATCAGTTGTTTTATTAATCTCTGAAAATGTCTGATTTTATCCATATTTACAAATCTGCCAGTACAACAAAATTAACTTTATTACAAAATCGAAAGAAATATGAAAAAAATAAAATGAAAAAAGGTGTTTTTTTGTACAAGTGTGTTTCATTAGAAAGTTCAGATCTTTTATTCAAATAAACAGATCTCCCTTGATGGAAATATAATCATTCAGCACCATATTCTGTCTGTTTGGCTTTGTGTTCGTTTTAGCTAACCTTACGTAACTTGCAAAACAAGCATGTACATATGGTATCGACAAATTCCGTCGCCAAAAGAGTATGGGTGTGGCTGTAGCCAGATAAGACAATTCATAGAAGAGAAGAAAAACATGGCTAATCTCAGTGTCACTTTCCACATTTTGTTTATTTTTTTAAACTTAAAGGTTTTGATTTTAGATTCCTTTTTTTTCACACTTTGTCATTTCTTTATCAACAGTAAAAAAAAGCTTAGCTAAGTAAAACAGAAATGCAAATGGTATAAAAGATAAACGATAGGAAAATGATTTAATGACAATGAGGAGAGCCTGTCGGCCTCAGAATTAATGATTTCGATCTTATCTACTGATTTCCTGTATAACTAAAATAGAGGCAAATATTTGAATCGTATTAAAAAAACTCCTTATCTTAATCTTTAATATATATATATATATATATATATATATATATATATATATATATATATATATATCGGGGACTCTCCCGTCGTCTTCGACGTATGAGGATCAAGCAGCGCAGTTCCTAGGAACCGACAGACCAGACACCAGCACATATGACTTGATTATGGTTGTGAAGGCTTTGTGCAAAACCAACCACTCTCTTTGAAGTAGAGGCACGGTGGAGTAATGGATTGAGGAATCGGAGAGCCGAGTACGACTTATATATATATCGAGAGAGAGTATATATATTTATATATATATATATATATATATATATATATATATATATATATATATATATATATATATATATATGTATATATATAAATGAGTGACCGTTTATACAAATACATACATATATATATATATATATATACGCTTTAGTATATATATATATATATATATATATACTCTCCCTCTCTCTCTCTCTCTCTCCCCATATATATATATATATATATATATATATATATATATATATATATATATATATATATATACTCTCTCTCGATATATATATACACTATATATATATAGGCTGTATCAAAAATACATTAACAAATATTGGGCGTGACTAATTCCTCACACCAAGGTAAATGTCCATATAAACATATGTCCGAAATTGTACTTCAACGGACGACTTTATAACAAATGGTCAAAATGTCTTTTGCTTGCTTCTACCCACGGATGCACCTTTCTGTTTATTAACTGGCGGTCCCTTTCAAATACTTCGACACGCCTCTATGACACGTTGATGAACCGTCTGATGGCTACACAGATAAAAAATTAAAAGGATTTGTTGTCGGTGGAATGTGAATGTCATGGAGCTGGTCCTCCCTTCTTATCCATCTTCCATGGGACATGCCAAAATGGGCATTGCAAACAATGTGATAAAAATATACTGGACCCCCATACGGCGTAAACCACATGCGTCTTCGTATTAGCAGAGGTACATCCTCTAGCAGATCTGGATATGTGTTCGAAATAAAGCCCCTAGTGAAAGCTCCTATAAAAACGTGCTGGAGTTACACATGGACCTACCTGATAGTCATCCAATATACCACGCAAAACGTTAATCCTAAACTGATGCTGTTATTTAGGCTGCATTGCAACATGGGTTCTGATACACCCACAATGTTGGTTGTGCAAATTTATTATTCCAGATCATCCAAATGTTGCCTTATCCACAAACAATACCGAAGAGAAAAACAACGGATCTGCAATTTGTGCAATAAACCATGAATCTAATTTGGGGCCAAACCCCACTGAAGATGGTCTCAGGTTAAATTGAAAGTTCTAGGAAAAATAAAAATTATTTCACAGAAAATTTTGGCATTTTTCTTAATCAATTTTCTACAGCAACCAAGGAAATAATTCATGAACTTGAGAGAACCACAACCAAAATAAATCAGAGCTGTTTGAATATATATATATATATATATATATATATATATATATATATATATATATATATATATATATTTATATATATGTAACTATACTCGTGTCGAAAAACCTTCGAATTCTTGATTTAACAATAGCCAAATCAATCTCGAAGCGAAAAAAGGTTTTAAAAAAGAAAGAGCCAGAAACATGACAGTCTGTCGAAAATAATGGCACAGATAAAGTTTCAAGGCCCAAAGAAAAAAACCCGATACGAGTAAACAACTAACTAAAGAGCTCGATACAAACGTAGAGCAAACCTAGTGAAACCTAATGAGCCAGACAAACCTACCAAGGTTTCACTTAGGCAGATCGTCAGGGTCATCTGGCGATGTTCAACAACACGCCCACGTGTGTCGAATGTGGCACAAGGCCGGTTTAATGTGGGATCACTGAGCCCTCAGACTCTGCCAAAAAATGCCCGTAGAACCCGTATAAACGGGATCGGGTTGGTCAACCTCCCCGAACGAGTCTCTGCCCTTCGCCGGAACCTCGTCCGGGTTCCTCTCTGCCCAAAGGCAGAGAGTTCCCCTCTGCCTCAGAGGCAGTGAGTTTGACCGTCTAGCCGAGTCGTCCAAAAAAGACTGACTCACTCACGATGTTCATTAACACGCCCACTTGTGTCGAATGTGGCACAAGGCCGGTTTAATGTGGGCTTTCTAGCCCGTAGTCTCGGGCAAAAATTGCCCGTAGAAACCGTATAAACGGGATCGGGTTGGTCAACCTCCGCGAACGAGGCTCTGCCCTTCGGCGGAACCTCGTCCGGGTTGCTCTTTGCCCAGAGGCAGAGAGTTCGACTGACTAGTCGAGTCGTCCAAAAAAGACTGACTCGAATTGACAGGGTCTGCTGGCTAAAGAGGCAAAAGAAAACGGCGTATGTATAGGCGACAACCAGGACAACACCACGTGAGCAAGGAAAAAAGAAAAAAAAGAATAGATGGCCCGCTTTATATTTCGTGCACCTTTTTAATATTTATCATTTCAGGATGGGTTCTTTGCTATTTTCTTGTCTGATTTTCCCCATATCGCGAGACAGTGTGGTGATATGTTAATTTTTTTTCAATTTTGAAACTAAATTCTGTAAGCTATGCACTGAGGAAAAATTAGCCACAGCATTATATAATAAACCTAATGATCTACTAAATTCTAAAACCGAGATCCTTAACAAGTGTAGACACAGAAAAAATTCGTTACTGAAATAAGCCTCTCTCCCCAGATTGTATCGCTAATGTTTGTGTTTTCTTCAAATATCCCCTCCCCTTTTAGTTATTTGAATAAATTTATACCCCATCCCCCACGATGTCGCTTTTTCTTTTATTTTTATTTTTATTTTATTTTTTGGCTTGGTCACGTGGTGTTGTCTTGGTTGTAGCCAATATATACATCGTTTTCTTTTGCCTCTTAAGCCAGCTGACACTGACAATCTGCATAAGTGAAAACTTGGTAGGTTTGTCTGGCTAATTGGGTTTGAATATATATATATATATATATATATATATATATATATATATGTATGAAAAGTATATATATGTATATATATAATAAAATATATATATATATATATATATAAATTGCATATATGTATAATATATATATAAATATAATAAATTGCATATATATATATATATAATATATATAATTAATTGTATATACATATATATATATATATATATATATATATATATATATATATATATATATATATATATATATGTATATATATATATATATATGCGCGGTACATTTTTGAAAACGCTCAATATCATAGATAGAGCGAACATATTTAGTTGGATTGATGTGAGTTTGTGACCCTGCGTTTCAAGCTTTTGCGATCGTTACACAAACTGATTAATTTTTAAAAATTTGTGATTTAAATAGGGTTGCGGGTATTGGTGTTTTTAAGGAAGTGGTCGGAAAAAAAGTCGTCATACTTACGCAAACATATATATACGCCTGTACACCCATTGACGTACGCATACACACACTCACATGCGCTGGCCCAGCGGAGTTCACACAAACATAAACATATCTGAACAGTATTGGACTTGGCATACATATGCATATATGTGCCGTTGTGTACATACGTGCGCATTTGATTGCCGTATTCAATGTTGGATTGTGTAGCGAATATTTTTCCCGATTGTAGCGATGTCAACGCGCAAACCGATTTTTTACATTTTTGTTCGCTGTGTGTCTGCGTAAGTAAATATATATATATATATATATATATATATATATATATATATATATATATGATCAAATGGATAAAAATAGGTAAATATGAGAGCGAGCGTTCGTATACATATATATATATATATATATACACACTTTAGTATATATATATATATATGCATATATATATACTGTATAATATATATATATATATATACTCTATATTATATATATATATATATATATATATATATATATATATATATATATACTATATAGTATATATATATTATATAGTATATATATATTCTATAATATAAACAATAAACCGTGCCTAATAAACAGTGATCAAAGAATTAGTTTTAAACAAAAAATATCAGCACGTTAAAATTTCATTGCCAGGAAGACTCAGAGATTTGCCATCAGTAAGGTATATTGGATATGTTTTATCTCTCTTTCTCTTTCTCTCTCTCTCTCTCTCTCTCTATATATATATATATATATTTATATATATATATATATATATATATATATATATGTATATATATATATATATATATATATATATATATATATATATATATATATATATATATGAAATGAATTAAGTCCGACAGTTATTTAATATATTTTCTGTTTTAAATAGATACTATTTTTTTTAAGTAAATGCTCCGTTTTTTAAATAACCATTATTAATTACATTGACCATATTTTCTTCGAACTTTCAGGTCGATAAATGTACAATTGTGTGCCCCGACCCAATCCGGAGAAAATGGTCACTTGTCACTTTTTTCGCGCAAGTGGAAGGACGTTTATTGCCATTTGTTTATTTGTTTGGCTGGGTGTTCATACAGTTTAATATTTTGGTCTTTTCGGTATTTTCTTGAAATTCATTTCCACCAATCTCCCACGCCCAGGTTTAGTGACACCTTCTTATCTATGTATAAAGTAGCGGGTGTGGTTAGGATGTCAGTGAAAACAACTTCCTTCTTATGACACGCCCTCCAGTTGCAGCCACTCAGACATGTTGTATTTAATATACTTCTTTTTAAACACATTTATTTTATCTTAAAACTGCAGTCGAAGCTGCAAGGCTTAAAGTACATCCTCAAATACATACAGACATACATACATACATACATACAGACATATATATATATATATGTGTGCGTGTGTGCGTGTGTGTGTGTGTGAGTGTTTGTATTTATGTCTATATGCATATACAAATGAATAAAAAGAACAAACAGTTTTAATATCCACAGTTCTTCAGCATTTACATTTAAAA
The DNA here is from genome assembly GCA_964036315.1 of Acanthosepion esculentum. Taxonomy (NCBI): domain Eukaryota; kingdom Metazoa; phylum Mollusca; class Cephalopoda; order Sepiida; family Sepiidae; genus Acanthosepion; species Acanthosepion esculentum. The sequence continues at coordinate 6,392,445 of OZ038515.1, forward strand.
TAAATGCTCAATACACCGTAGGGGATCATATTTTTAATGATATTTTTATTATAAATTATTTTACATTGTTTCACGAAAATGTCTGTTTCGGAACTTAAATATTTTTCATCCCATCATCAGGCAATGTTTTGTAACCTTTGTTGAGAATGCGTAAATCCTTCTCATCAAAATTACCAAACATTGCCTGATGACGGGCTAAAAAGAATTTAAGACCCTAAACAGAAATTCTTGTGTCACAATGTCAAATACGCACTTTCCAAGAAGCGATATTTAAAGTAAACAGATTAAATTTAACTTTTACACTATGTCATATATTTTGCTGTGTTTTAAAACGAATTTAAATTTCGTGGAATGAGTTTTTTTTAACCCAGTGAAAATGTCTGATTTTATCCATATTTAATAATCCCAGAGAATAACGTAATTCTCTTTATTACAAAATATTGAAAAAAAAAATACTTTATTTGAGAAAGATTAACTGAACTTTTTTTTTTAGATATCTCCCCATGCAAGTTAATAAATCTACTATAACACATGTGGTTGCAGGTTGTGGAAGATTTATTAACAGAAACATTAATATCTGTCTGTATCTCTGAGATGACGTATTATGATTACTTGCATTATTTAATTATTCGGACTGCTATCTTCAATGCCATATTCACAACGTTTCGGTCGGAGCGTACAACGGACGAAACGTTGTGAATATGGCAATGAAGTTGAAGGTAATAGCTCGAATAAATTAAATAATGCAAGAAATTTTAATAATGAGAGGAAAAACAAAAACATAATCAGGAGGACCGTAGAGAGCGATTGGCATTGCATTAAAATTTTGCTGATTAAAGTTGTCTCGAAAGCAGACAGCCGGAAGGGAGTGCCACAATCGTGAAGGGCAAGAGAAGAAACTCTTAGCATAGAATTTACTGTCAAGGACACATGACACAGTGGATAAAGGCGTTGGTTAGATCCAGTGACCCAAAGAGTGTCAGTTCAATAGCCGGCTATGTTGAGAACTTGTAGATGGGAATTAACAGGATAAAACAGTCTACCCCAGTGAGCGAAATAAAGGTTTCAGTTCGACATTCCAACCACCTGAAGATGGCCGGAGCATACAAAGGCCGAAACGTTGTAATAAATATGGCGACAAAGATGAGGACAATAGTCCGAATAATGTAAATAATGTACATAACACCTCATCTCAGAAATATAGACAGATACTGAAAGGCCGAGACGTTGTAATAAATATGGCGACAACGATGAAGACAATAGTCAGAATAATATAAATATTGTACATAATACCTCCTCTCAGAAATATAGACAGATTCTGGTTTGGTTTAGCTTGTGTTCTTTTACAGCATATACATCTCAATGAATTATTTAATGTCAGCAAGATTTTTATCGCTGGGAATATTTTTTCCCAAAATGTATTGCCGGTAACATTTTTTTTTAAATGTATTTCTCAGAATAATCTTTCCTTCAAAAATGTGTTGCTGGTAATAATTCTTCCCTCAAAAATATTTATTGCTGGTATTAAAACCTATTTTTACACTTTCATAGTGTTTTAACTCTAGTTTAAGGGTTAACTATTTGCCCATATCTGGTACCCTAACAGGTGCGACCACCCTGGGTCAGGGTGAACCTGGGAACACCAGCAATTAAGAAGTTGTTCCACGCTTCTCAAAACCTCTTGATCAGGGGCTTTGCTGTCGAATGTAGTTTATCGTCTTACCCAAGACTCGCATTTAGTTTATCATTATACCCAGGGCGTCAGGAAAGCTGGAGGAAGCTTTTTAAAGCTTTTCACCCCAGGCAAGGCTGGAAGCCACTAGCATGCAAGGGGTTACAGAGGATTGGAGCGAGAGCAAATAGGAGTGTTAGAGGAAAGGATGTGTAGAAGGATAGAGGATAGATCAAGGCAACTGGAGATGTCGATTGACGTTACACTTGAATAGTTGGAGATCATAGTCATTAGGGAAACAGGAATGAGGAAGGGAGTTCCATAGGCGTGAAGTGCGAGATATGAAGCTATTGGAGTAGAAGAGACGTCTACATTTAACAGTTTCAACAGTGAAAGGGTGGGAACGGGATGCCAGCCTCGTAGGACGCTTGAATTCATGGAGCCTAGGAACCAGCGATAGCAGCTCATCGGAGCAATTACCATGGAAGTATTTATCAAAGAGACAGAGAGAGGCGACGGTGCGTCTGTAAAGAGAGAGACTGTAGACGAGAAGCCAGATCAGGGCCAACTACATTGCATACCCGTCTCTGGATCTTATCAAGAACCTTGATGCAAACAGAAGGGGGTTCCAGACCATATATGGTAGCAATACTCCATGCAAGGGCGGATGGTTGCTTTGTAAATTTATACAGTTTAGAGAGAACGGGAGCCTGTTCGGAAGAAAATGACTATTTTGAAGGCGCTGATGTCATAAAGAGGGCCGTAACTGCATCCAAGAAGAATGATTCAAGCAGTGCATTGAAGAGTGGAAAGAAAAGGATCGAAAAAAGCATTTCAAGGAGAAATCATGTAGTTCGTTGTTTGGAGTTGAAATAAAAAGATTTTTTGACACCAGTCCCGTCACTTTTCAGTAAAAGGCCACCTATATATAGACATTATGCAAAATTATTTTATTTGGATTAAATTAAAAACTAATTATAGATATTACTGTTTCATTACTTAATAATATATGTTTTCTAATTAATTTTTGATCAACAGATTTCAATTTAAAAATGGAATGTTATAATTTTACTGTATAAATTTCTAATTTTGACCGTAAGTCATATGCTGATAGTTTTTTTTTCTTTCAGACTTCTCTTTTGTGGAAATCTTATATTGCCTCCTATAAAGTTGAAAAAATTAAATTCACTGGCGGTAGACATCTTGGCTCCTCAATCCTACTCATTTATTGATCTCTCGATTTATTTCCCTCTCACCAACCTCTTTCATCCAAATGGCTTTTCTTGCTTTGCTTGTGATTAAATGAGTTTTTTTTTAAATTGTAGCTTGTACTAAAATATATAACACAAGGCTGAATATTACCCGTAGAATATAAATAGTGACGAATGACATTTTGATGCTGCTTCCAGACGACTAAACCATGCTGATAAAACCGACTGTCGTTCCATCACTCAAATTATACTATGTCGAGCCAGGTTAATATTTAGATGATGACGCCGGGTAATGTAACAGGCTTCTACAACCCGTAATACGGTTGGATTTAAATAAACCATTATACATTACACCACCCGGACATCTCACGTTTGCAGCCTCTGGTATTTCCAAGTGGTCAAGGTACTGACCAGGCTTGACATTGATTAGCTTCGGAGAACGTACGGTAACCGGTTTTCCAACGTGATATGGCCGTAAGCAGAGAGAAAGTTGTGGATAGCCACGGTCGCCCATGCTGTGAAGGGAGACGGCACACAGAAAATATCCGTAAACTGTACTGAATAAAAGGTTATAGGTGGTGAAATCAAAAGACCTTCGATGCCTCATGAGAGACGGAAACAAAAATAGTTACATTTGAAAATGAGTCTTTGCTTCGAAATTACAATCCATCCGAAAGAGTATCTCATTGATTTGTTTCCTTGTTACTGTGGGAATAAAAACCAAGGTTCAATAACAATTCCCTCGAGGGAAATGATTTTGACTTCAAAGAGGAAGAAATATATATCTTCGGCATCGATAACTTGTGCTTTGTTTCATCTCTTGATTAATAACATATCCGACATGTTTGCGCCATTCGACACCGCTCCATATAATGTTTAATTTGAAATATCGAGTTAATATATGTATATATATTGTTTTCTATTTCTACCTTTTACCTTTTAAAAATGTATTCATGTCTCAGCCTGATTAAATTTATTTCTAAATGTCTGTTCGTTATATATCTGTCTCCTTATATATATATATATATATATATATATATATATATATATATATATATATATATATATATATACACACAGTTGCGGCTAAAAAGTGCTGAACCACATTGTTTTCGTCAGAAAAGTAGGTATAACTTTTTAGCAAAGTTGTTTTATATTGTATAATTTTCACACACAATAGATACGATATTATTTGTTATTGTCTGTAATTTCAGAGGATAATACAAAAATTATGGATGATTTAGTGATTTACTGCAAAACCCATAGCGGCTAAAATGATCTAACGGTTGCTTTTACTTTGTGGTTTAGTATATTTAACCACGAACTCTAATTTTTTTAATTTGTTTACCTGTCGGTTCGTTTACTAAACATTAGTAAGAATATCTGCAGTGTACTTTGTAATATAATGCCACTTACTCCGTTACCAATTCGTCAGCAGATTATTAAACTCCGAAAGAAGGATAATTTAAGTATTGTGTCTATTGCAAAGATTGTTAACAAGTCAAAAGTCAAAAAGTGTTGTTCACGGTATTCTTAAGGTCTACGATGATTGTGGTTCGTGTGAAGCAAGATAGTCTACAGGTAGGCCAAGAAAAACGACCAAGAGAGAAGATCGTGCTATGGTGAAGTTGGTTAAAAAGGACAGATTTAAAACTGCTGCTGCTGTTTCTCGCGAAATGAGCATTGTACTGAAGAAAAAAGTTATCTCGAAAAACTGTGCCTCCTCGTTTAGTTGAACATGACCTACAAGCAAGAGCACCTGTGGTAAAGCCACTGATCAGCTCCAAGAATAAAAAGTGTCGTCTTACCTTTGCAACCAAACAGGTGTTGTGGTCTCAAGAAAAATGGCAAACGGTGCATTTCAGTGATGATGTATAGAGAACTAGGGCTGCCCGAACCTCTAGTTCCCCATCTCGGCTTTGCTAGTAGAATCCAAAGGAAATGATGAACCAATACAATTTGGTACCAGCACGGCTGCAAAAGTTGCCGGAAGGTAGCACAGAGTGACGTCCATCCGCCTTAGGGCCTCCGCTCATGATTTGTGTATCGTTTACTGCTTAGCATATCCTTCGCCCGAAGATTTCCACAAGGCAGTGAATCTATTTAACCCATAGCTGTGGTTTAGTTCATGGGCACCAGGGCATGTCCACTCACCGCTGGGCCTGCATGCCGCATGTTAAGGGGGCCAACTCCTCCACAGTTCCTTGTAGTTTAGCCCAAGTCCACAAGGTGCTCGCTTACCATGTGTCGCCACGAGGAGGCCAAGAGCAGGCACTACATAGGGCTTGCTGATGGAGAGGCTATATACTGACAGGGGATAAATTACGCACTCGGCTCTCCTTTTCGCATTGCTGCTAGCCAGCGGCGGTAACTGAAAACGAGAAGCGAAAAGCATTTCTACTACAGACTACCACTCTAGACGCATCAAAACAGCCATTGGACAACAATTGTAAGAATCTTTCATTATATATACCGCATAGAAGAAAGGTTTAATTAATTTTTTATTTAGTCTTTCCAGTAACTTTACAAAACGGAATAATGTGGGGATGATGGAAAAATAAATCATTAAATCTTCTTTTTCTGCCGTATTTAATGAATGATATATAAATAAATATACATTTTTTTACTACGATATATATATATATATATATATATATATATATATATATATATATATATATATATATATATAATGGAATTGATTAGTAAACAAGCGCAACATATTATGAAATGGATTGAATACAATACCCAGCAGCTACTGGGTACTGCCTGCAATGTCTACTTACCGTATATACTTGAGTATTATGCGACTTTTGAAGACCTAATTCCGAAACTAGTTTGACAAAAGTAATTGCATATATAATTTCGTAAACGGCGTTGCCAGGGCCCCCAGTATATATGCTAATGTTATATAAGGTGTAAGATGCTACCTCCTCAAAATTAAGTTTCAAATGTCGCGAGATATACGGTATATAAATGATGCGATCTATAAATTGTTTTCTAAATTACGCAAAAATGAAAGTAATACTGACATTTTTATTTTAACAGATATATTAACCAAAGTTTCACCAAAAATATCTTGAAATAGTAAAGTGTACATTTATTCAATAAAATCGCCATTGGCTTCAACCACGGCTTCCAGATAGCGTCGAAATGTCCTGCTATTCTTTAGGACGAGCTCTGTATTTAAGTTGGTGAATGCTGCCCTGATCATTGCCTTAGTTCATCTTTGGTGTTAGAAAGAGTTTTGTTGATCTCCCGTTCAACCGAGCCCCACGCATAATTATCAAGTGGGTTAAAATCTGGGCAGTTAGGTGACCAGATGTAAGGAGTGATGTGCTCGCAGTGTACTGTTGTCAGGCATAGGTTCTTCCAGCAACCAGCATTTTGACTAAGGACAGCACTACCTCCTTAAAGCACATCATGCAGACCTCCGTATTGAGTCTAATACCATCTTGTAATTGGTTAGAGATAATTCCAATGAGCACATTAATCCAAATAGAACTTGGAAATTTATAGACCAATATAATGATAAATCACGAAAAAAATAAAAAATTCCATATCAATTATAAATTTATTTACTGAATATTCTTATATTCATCTCTTCAGTCCGAACGTTTTTTTTTTCTCTAAGAAAATTTCTGTTTGAATAGATAAATATAAAAAAATTCATTAAATTATAACCGATCATGATTTTTCGGTTTCTTTATAGATTTATTACTATATATACATATACATATATATATATTTATATTTATATATATATATATATATATATATATATATATATATATATATATGAAGAAATATAGTCTTAAGATGTGCTATATTTGTGGGATAAAGTGGTCAATATCAGAGATAGATCGTGTGTAAACATAAATATAAAAATGAACATAGAAGTCAGCACTTAGAGGCGACAGTCTGTTTCATGATAGATGCAATCGTCAGGCCACGATATTTATTACTGAAAAATAACAGTAAATACGGCACAAGGCCAAAAATGGGGATTGGGAAAGGGAGATCATCAATTGTCTTAAAATTAAACTTAGCTAGTCGCAAGTACTGACCCATGCATACAAAACAATATTCCTTCCACCAAAACACCACATTCATACTTACCTTTCTTGCTACAACCACCAAAATACCTCATTGTCTCTATGAAAATCTTAAATAACCCCATATGTACAATAAAGTCTGTGGGGGGCGGGGGTAAAAATTTTACAATAAAAGAATCCCCAATGAATATATACAATATGAATACAAATATTTACATGAAACTAAATAAAATCATGTTAGTAATAACCCCCCCCCCACAAGTCATACTTGTGACAGTAAAATCAATTAACTGGGCGAAATTGACACGGGACTTTCAAAATTATAGATAAACATTTATCCATCCCAACCACTCACGCAAAACACGCACTGATTCAGACTCAAACATACGAAAAAGCTCACACACACGAAACGAAAGGCGTCCCGCATCATCCAGAGAACTGAAATCACTGAGCACCTAAAGAGGGGAGGGATGGGGAGTTAAACTAAAGGAAAAGAAAAGGGGACAGAAAAAAAATGGGGGCCAATGAGCAAACACACCCTAGCTAAGTTTTACAGAAAAGAAAAATTAAAATTCAAAACCAAAAAACCCTAAACTATCCTAAATCCAGGGATGGGTTGCCCAAGTTCAACCCAGGTAAACAATATCCTGATGCCTAACCGGTATCAAAATGCCACTCAAGGTCAGCCCCTTTCACACGGCACAAACGCGCAAGACTCACCCACCTTTTGCCAAATTCTGATGATGTGAGCCGCCGCCTTTCCGTCCTAATCTTGACTTTAAGCTGATGCCTAAAGAACAAGATCAGTTCGGAAGAAGCAAACTTCTCGCCACCATAGAATTCCTTCTGACGCGTCGTCCAAATCACGACTCTCATAACGCCTAGTAAGCAACAGAACACATAATGTTCAGCCTTCGACATCTGAGGCACCACATTGCTACAAACAGAAACGGCATCCAGGACAAAGGACTTTCTCCGCAGTACGCGGACCATGAGGCCTTCAACAAACTTGCACAACGGCACTACCACCGTGCACTGAAAGAAGGCGTGACCAATGGTCTCGACTTCCCCAACACAACGGCGGCAGTTTCGAGAATTCTCCAAGCCCGCTGAACAAAGTCTTTTGCCGACCCAGAGGGCTCTACGAATCACCTGCCAGGTGAGTGATGCCTCATCGTTAGTGAGGCATTTCAATATTGAGCGAGCCTGCATCTTCGTAAGACCGAGCTCGCTAATCAAACCATCTTGAACGGACCCCCGAACTAACACTTGATACAATGCCCTACGAGACAACGCCTGGACGTTGGAGAGGCCTTCCGACGCCCGTAAGAGGCATTTCAGAGCGCGACGACATTCGTGATAGAAGGAGCTTTCGGCTCGGGGTCTACGGCGGCCCTCCCCCTCGCACGAGTGCACACTTCTCAGGGACGGGAAATTTTTCCGGGCGTCTTCCTTCCAGAAGGCTCCCACCTCGTCCGGTTCGCGACACAATCGGTCTAGGAAAGCAATGCGAAGCATATGTTGACGAATCTCAATGCTTGGCATACCCAGGCCGCCCTCAGCGGTATGAAGGCAACAGATCTCCCGAGATACCATAGCGGCCTTGCCTCTCCACAAGAAAGAGAACAAGAGCCTTACTAATAAAATTAGTGCGGTAAACGGAAGTGGAAGTACAGAGAGTCGGTACACGAGAATTGGATATATGTGTGAAACACATACTTCCGCCCTTCCCTTCAGGGAAAGCCTCCTCCGAGACCACAGATTAACCGCGATCTCGGCCTTCTCTCGTACCTCCGACCAATTCATTTCCAACTGGAGATCCGGACCGAACCAGACGCCGAGTATCTTGATCGGCCCATCCGTCCAGAGGAAAGGTCCGGGAAGAGAAACTCCCTTCCACGCACCCAACCGCAAGCCAACAGACTTATCACGGTTGATCTTGGCCCCTGTCACCATCTCATAACCACTGACCTCTTTGCTGACTTCGTCAATCTCGGCTCTGCTCGACACAAGAACCGAAACGTCGTCAGCATAGGCAGAATACTTTGCTGAGGTGGTTGCCCCAGGCAGAGATATTCCACGCAGGACCGGATTCGCCTTTAACTTGCGAAGGAAAGGTTCCAACGCAAGAACGTAAAGCAAAGGCGAGAGCGGACAACCCTGACGAATAGAGCGAGACAATACGAAAGGCTTCGATCTTACTCCATTCACTTCCACCAGCGACCGGGGGTCGCATACAAGAGTCGGATCCAGGAGCGAAAGTCGGCTCCGAAACCGGCCGCCGAAAGGACATCCTCCAGAAAACGATGGTCAACCCTATCGAAGGCCTTGGACTGATCTAAATTGATCAGCGCGGCTTCACCGTTGACTTGTTCTAAGATCAAGCGTACCATATGCAGGTTATCCTGAATAGTCCTGCCCTTCACAGCACAAGTCTGCTCGGGGCCAATCAGACTAGACAGGACAAGCTGCAAACGGTTGGCTAAGATCTTCGCCAAAATCTTTAACTCAGTGTTTAACATGGTTAAAGGGCGAAAGTTCCCTAACCCATCCCCACCGTTCTTGTCCTTACGCAGCAACTTGATCACACCTCTGGTGAAGCGTTGAGGTATAGACCCCTGCTTCATCCAGTGGTTGAAAATCAGCTCCAGCAAAGGAACAAAAACGGGCGACAGCCTCAAGTACACTTCGTAGGGCAGACCATTGAGTCCCGGAGACTTATCCAGGCCAACCTGCTTCAGCGCTTCCCAGATCTCAGACTCTGTTATGGGACCCTCGCACCCAGCCGCTTCAGCTGCCTCGAGGCAGGGAAAGTCAGCTAAATAGGAGTCGAACCGGGCTCCCTGGTGAAAAGATCCTGAAAATAATCTCGAAAGACCTCACATATGCCCGCGTTTGTAGTCACGGTCCGATTATACGGTAATGTGACGCACGCGATATGTCGCCGAGACGCACTCCTACTCTCCTCTGCACGCAATTCAGCGGCCATATTCGTCGCCTCAGAGGATACTCTTTTTAACCTAGCCCTAACTACCAGAGCTTGATCCTTCTTGATAAGCAAGGAGGCCAACTCCGCCTTAGCTAAGGCTATATCCCCACTAACACGGGATTTCACGGCCCGATCAACTTTTTCTTCTAAAGCAGTTTGCGCCGCTAATCTATCTCGATTGAGTCGACGACTAAAATCAGCAGCAAACGTTCTAATTTTGGATTTTAATTTACCCCACTAGGCGTTCCCAAAAACCGCCCCCGACAATTCCCGTTGTATCATTAGTAGCAGCTGGTCCCGAAATCCCTGCTCACCAAAAAGTGAACAGTTGAATTTCCAGTAACCAGCCAACCTAATCTTAGGCTTATCTAAGTTTACACGGACCCGGACAAGCCTATGGTCCGAATAAACTATATAATGGAAACTTGGACACCCTAAGAGCCCTACATCGACTCTCTTAACTAAGACTCGGTCGAGGTAGCTCGCAAGCGTCCCAGGAGCCGAGTTGCCACTATTAGTCCAAGTCCAAGCTATATCCCGAAGATGCTCATTCCGGTAATTATCGACGAGATCAAACCCGTCGATAAAGTCCCGAAATGGTTTCACATCAGGATTGTTAGTAGCCCGTTTTTTCCCTATACGATCTATATCGGGGTCAAGGACGGCATTCCAATCGCCCGCTAAAACTACCCGACGAGATGTCGTCAAAAACGGCTCGATCTGCCGAAACAGACCAGGACGCTCAGCATGGATAATGGGCGCATAAACGCCAATGAGACGCAAAGCCTTACCTTTTATGGTAACGTCCAGCACACAAAGCCTGCCCGCCGGATCTGCGAAGACATGAAAACATACAGCATCTAAAGACCTGCTTACTAGCCAAGAGACACCCCTCGAACGACCATCAAAACATGCTGAATAAAGGGCGAACCCATTAGACAGCACGTCCTCACGATCATGAGAAGAAAACCGGGTCTCTTGCACGCAACAGATATTCACCCCGAGGCGCTGAAGGTCACGAGAGAGCCTCGCCCTGCGAGACTTCAACCTCAGGCCCCGGACATTTAACGTAGCCAAC
>OZ038515.1:6415949-6468449 GCA_964036315.1 Acanthosepion esculentum
GCCAACTCTTTATTTCTAGATATTTTCTTTTTTTTCTCTTTTTACTTCCTTATCGGCATTTCATTTCAGGTTATCTTTCTTCCTTTTATTTCTCCTTCTGCTTTCACTTCACTTTCTTTATATCTTTTTTCATGTTCACTTTATTTTCATTTAATTTTCTTTCATTGTCTCTTCTTTACTTCATTCTTTAATTTTCGTTTCCTTTTTCATTTGCTTTTCTTCTTAATTTCTCCCCTTTCATTCTTCTTTACTATTATCTCCTCCATTTTTTTCTTTTAATTTTTCTCACTTTTACATATTCTCCGCTTCTTCGTTTTCGTCGTCTTCTTTTTCATTTTCTCATTTCTTTATTATTCTTCCATTTCTCCTCCTTTCCCATTTCTTCTTCTTCTTCTTCTTCTTCTTCTTCTTCTTCTTCTTCTTCTTCTTCTTCTTCTTCCATTCCACCCCTTTTTCATTTTTTCTTTTCCTTCTTCTTTTTCCTTTTCTTTCTTCATTATCTCTTTTCTTTATCATCCTCGCTTTCACTTTTTTCATTTCTCCCCCCTTTCTTTTTATTTTCCTTTTCGCATTTTCTCTTTTCTTTATCTTCCTATTCTTCCATTTCTCTTCCTTGTTTTCATTTACTCTTCTTTCATTTCTCTTTCATATTTCATTTCTTTTCTTCTTTTTTTCTTCAGTTTCTTTTTCATTTCTTTCCCCCTCCTCCTTCCTCTTCTGCTTTCATTTATCTTCCTTTTATCATTTCGTCTTCTTCTTCTTTTTCTTCTTTCATTAGTCTATTTTTTCTTTTTTTCTTCCATTTCTCTCCCTTTTTCATTTCTTTCCTTCTTCTTCTTTTTTCCCATTTCTCTTCCTTTTGTCATTTCGTTTTTTACTTTAATTAGTCTTCGTTTTTCATTTCTTCTTCTTCCATTTCTCTTTCTTTTTAATTTCTTCTTCTTCATCATCTTCTTCTTCTTCTTCTTCTTTTTTTTCTTCTTCTTCTTCTACCGTTTTATCTTTAAAGTTTTCTTCTCTACTTGTCTCCATGTTTCATTCTTCTCAAACTGCTGACCTCGTAAATGCCTTTACTAGAAGACTTCCCGCGTAAAGTGTTTAGCCGGCGTTTTTAATCTGCAGACATCGCCATTTTGGCGTCTAACTCGCAAAACGATGATTCAACTTATAAAAGATGCATTCTGACATAACCTTTTGTCATTCTGAAATTCCTACCTGCTTACAACGAGCCACCCTGCATACCAAAAGGATTACACTCCCCAGGGGGGAGATTTCACTACTCCTTCTACTTCAAAATAAATAAATGTCGGCAACAATAAAATAAATGTGTAAACAGATATTTAATCTGAATAAAATTATTGGCTTTCTATTTCTTTTGTGAGTTTATTTAAATGAAGTGAATGAATTATTTACAAACATCCGAAGGGCATTGTTACGCAATGATAGACTGACAGGAGCAGTTGTTTTGGTCAGGAAAAATTTGGTTTTACTTTTAATAATTCCGTAAAGTTTACAATTGAGATTATTCTTGAGGAAGTAAATAAAATATGGTAAGTGAAATAAAAAGGAAGAAGGAGGAAAGGATAGTCAGAACAATTGTATTGATGAGAAGGTAAATTGTTACTTTAATTTTAAGGTAAATCTAATGTTGATTGATTTCTTGGTTCGTTTTCTACGGCTTAACAAACAGTTGAGAGTTATTTAAAGCCTGAAAATATTTTTAGATTGCATGATATTTGTGGGGAAGATAATAATTATGTAGTCTTACTAATTAACCCATGACTGGAAGGAGAAGAGTTAGATTCATAATTTTTCCAAGGAAATCTGTGCGGAAGTGAATATAACGAACCCATCTGGAATTGGAACTCGGCTCTGCGATTAACGATTCCGAGCCATTATTGATTACATCACGCACACATGCAAGCATAAAGCACTTTTTCTTCAGAAGCTGTCTCCCAACTAGCTACTGACTGAGCTGGATGTTGCTTAACTTCGTAATTGGTATTTCAACGAGATATGGCCGTAAGAAGAATGTAATGTGATTCTGAATAATGGGATCATTTTAATTAATTTTTGAGGGGATTTTTATGAATATTTAATAAAATAACCGTCATATTATTAACAATATTCGGACTGTTATCCTCATCTTCATTGTTATATTTACAACGTTTCAATTGTTTTAAGCCTCGGCCTTCTACAGATGATTGGAATTTCGAGCCGAATCCTTTATTTCGTCAAACGGGGAAGAATATTCTAGTTCCGCATGACATGCATCATTGGGATATCACAATTATTTCCCTTTTACTGAACTCAACATTTTTTTTTTTTTGGTTAACTACTGTTGTAGCTAGGTATTGAACTCACAACACTTTGTGCCTAGTCACTGGATCTAACCAACGCCTTTATCCACTGAGCCATATGTCCTTGAGGTGGAACCAGATCTCTCTTTATTTCTTGCCATCGCTTTCTCTCAATCTCTATTTATTTCCCTCTCTATCTCTCTTTATGTGTCTCCCAGTCTTTATCTCATTGGATATTTCTCTATCTCTCTTTATCTCTGTTTATCTTTCTTACTCTCTTTATATCTCTATATCTCTCTTTATTTCTCTCTATCACTCTCCAACTCTCTCTTTCTCTCTGATTTTATCTCTCTTTATCTCTCTATAAATATATCTTTATATATCTCGCTATCGCTCTTTATCTATCTGTCTCTCTCTTTCCCCTATTTATGTCTCTTTCTTTATATCTCTATATCTCTCTTTACCTCTTCCTTTATCTCTCTCTATCTCTCCTTAACTCTCTTTATATCTCCAATTTATTTCTCCCTTCTCTCTCTTTATTTCACTTCATGTCTCAGTCTTTATCTCATTGTATATATCTCTATCTCTCTTTATCTCTGTTTATCTTTCTCACTCTCTATATATCTCTATATCTCTCTTTATTTCTCTCTATCACTCTCCAACTCTCTCTTTCTCTCTGATTTTATCTCTCTATATCTCTCTTTATATCTCTATAAATATATATATATATATCTATATCTCTCTATCTCTCTTTATCTATCTATCTGTCTCTCTCTTTCCCCTATTTATGCCTCTTTCTTTATATCTCTATATCTCTCTTTACCTGTTCCTTTATCTCTCTCTATCTCTCTTTAACTCTCTTTATATCTCCAATTTATTTCTCCCTTCTCTCTCTTTATATCTCTTTGTCTGTTTTTATCACTCTTTATCTCTCTCTCGTTACCTCAAAATCACGCAATTACCGAAGGTTAATTATCTGGAAGTATGCTAACATATATATATATATTTTACACTATTTACATAATTCGGACTATTGTTCTCGTCTTTGTCGCCATGTTTATCACAACGTTTCGGCCTTTTTACGCTCCGGCCTTCTTCAGGTTGTTGGAATGTTGATCTGAACCCTTCATTTTGCTCACTGGGGTAGACTGTTCTAGTTCCACGTGCCATGTTTAATGAATGTCACTTGTCACTTATCTCCTGTTAATTCCCATCACCAAGTTCTCCACTGCCTTAACCAGGTATTGAACTCACACAAGAACACATGGCACAGTGGATAAAGGTGTTAGTTAGATTCAGTGACAGGAACCAAAGAATCTCTGCCTCTCTCTTTGTTTGTTTATATCTCTATATCTCTCTTTACCTCTCTCTTTTATCTCTCGCTATCTCTTTATCTCTTTATCTCTCTCTCTCTTTCTGCTTAACTTTCTTTATATCTCCAAATTATTTCTCCCTTCTCTGTCTTTATATCTCTTTGTCACTCTTTATCACTTTCTCTCTCTCTCTCTCTCTCTACTTCTCTCTCGTTATTCATTCTATCTGGTTTAAGTAATTTGTTGTGTGAATTTTGATAAACTGAACTTTTCTATCACTATGTTATTTCTTCTTTTTCTTTTTTTTTTTTTAATTTTGTCCAAATGCCCCGACCAGTTTCTTCATATTCGAGCTGGGTACCATCTACTTGAACTGTTCAGAAAACTTGATTTATTCGCGAAATATATTAAGTATTCTAGACATTATTTGGGGGAAAATCGCCTGCCTCCGGCTGAAAAATGAATTGAGAAAAATCACAAACAGAGAAAGGTGCTTTAGACACGGATGCATCTTCACACCGTATTTATTTACCTTATACAGCGAGGCAATCTAATGAGAATTTGACTTGATACGAGTTTATTTTCATTAGTAGGGACAGTCTTAACAACATAAAATATGCAGATGACACCATGTTGAATGCAGACAGAAAATAAAAAAAAACCCTGAAGGAATGAAATAGACAATGATGTAAAAGAAACCGGAAAGAAAGGACTATCAATAGCAAACAGATGATATGGCTGATTTCAGCAAGAGGGTCATACCAGGATATCAGGTAAAATATGGCTACCTCAAAATCACGGAAATTACCGAAGTTTAATTATCTGGGAGTATGCTAATATATATATATATATATATTTTTCACTATTTACATTATTCGGACTATTCTCATTGTCGCCATGTTCATCACAACGTTTCGGCCTTTTTACGTTCCGGCCTTCTCCGGGTGGTTGGAATGTCAATCTAAATATATAGCAAGGGCTTCAGACAAAATATGGCAGCAGTATTCAAAGCAAGGACGAATGGTAGACTTATAAATATGTAAAATAAATTCTGTCGAGAAAAATTCTTTAGCACGACGCGATGACAGAAAATGAAACACTGAATTAAAAAAAAAAAAAAAAACGGAATTTGAACTGTGAAAGATTACTCGCAAATACTAAATAAAATATTAAGATGCAGGAAAATATCGTTAGAAACAAATAAAGCAGTTCTCAAATATAATATGATATCTGGGCAATTTACTCACAGATACATTGGAGACATGTAGAATTAAATTTCTACATTCTCTGTTTTAAACCTGTTAAAAGAGGATCACAGCTAAGTATTCTCAGTTTGTGCTGAACCCATTAAAATCTGTTCCAGTACGAAATAATGCTTACTGATTGGTCAATAAATAATAATGTCATGTTTTTGCCTCCATACGCTGGTTGACCTCGAGTTGATCTTGAGTTGACCAGTTCAGATTTAAACGCACCCAAAGTGGGAAACATTCTATCGAGCCTCCCAGGTGATCAAGAAAATTCATAAATATGAAAATTCGAGTCAGTGTGTCCTTCAAATAATCCACTCGTCACACGAATCCATGAAACCCGGTAAAAGTTAATTTTTATTAACATCCACCCGGCTTGTGGAATTCATTTTCTTTTCAACATCAACTCATCTAGTGACCAACTCAGCGAAGACGAGATTCAGAAACCAAATTCCTCAATATCTTAACAACATAAAAAAATCGTAATTATGTCAGTCGAAGTGAAACAATTCTACAGCAAGTCAAGCAATCTATTTCATTCAATTTCACCATCAACATAAACTGTTTAATTCCTTACCAGAGCTATAGCAGAACACCATTTATATTAGCCATGATCACACAACCAAGAACACTAAAGTCTTTTAAACAACTTTAGTATATAGTGGGTACTTGTTGTTATATAAAAATATTTTCTGTTCAAACAAATATCTGCCTATCTGATTATTTCTCTTGTTGTTGTAGTCTTTGTTGCATTTGATTTTAGTAAAAATAGTAGAGGGTCAGTTTAATTTGTATTTTGTCACCGATACAGATTGGCTAGCCCAGTAGAGCGTCGAGGTTTCTACAGAAATGTCCTGTGAATACAAAATATCTCGCTCTCCCGTCGAACTCAACGTATGAGGGTCAGACAGATCAGTTCCCAGAAACTGAAAGCCCGACAGCCACACAGGATTTGATTATAGTGGTGAAGGCTTTGTGCAGAGCCATCCACACTTTTTGGAGGGACGAATACAGGGACCTGGTGCAACGAATGCCACAAGGTCCCCAAACGACCAAGGCTATAGAACCAAGTCTGTCCTCCTATTTACCCATAGTTGGAGGGAGAAGAAGAGGATTCACACCTTTCCCAAGAATATTAGCACGTAAGTGAATGTAATGGAACCGACTGGAATTCGAACTCGGCTCTCCGATTCCTCAATCCAAGCCGTTATCCATTACTCCACCGTGCCTCCTCCTATACAAAATATAAGCAGTAACAAAAATGACAACGGAAGAAACACGTGAAATTATGACAGGAAAAGAACAGATACACTTTCTGGGACTTATAAGGAGGAAAAAAAGACTTGAAGCATTTGACCGTCACAGGTCGTGGTGAACGCAAGAGAAACTTCGAGTAAGATGGCAATGGAGCTTGCTCAAATAGATGGCAGAATAGAGATTGAGTGGTATCGTAAGGGGACATATATTGCTAAGAACTTCAAAGCATCAGAAGTTATAGGAAGCCATAATTACTTACGTTCTGAAGAGACAATCCACAAACAAAGTAGACAACTGCATGCCTTGACCGGCTCACAGAGTGTACACGCCCGTAGATTTACGTCAGGAACAAATATGACGCGTAATACAGGCATGCGACAGTCTGTTTCCTGCTAAACGCAACCGTCCTTCCATAAAATAGACGGCTTTGGGTGTTGAATTCAATGTACACTTTTAAATTTACATAAGCTCTATACCTGATAAGGAGAAATTTAACCCAGAAATATAGCATATCTTAACACTATATTTTACTATATCTATCTATCTATCTATCTATCTATCTATCTATCTATCTATCTATCTATCTATCTATCTATCTATCGTACTAAAGAGAGTAATGGACAGACTTACTAAGTAACTAAAGAGGGAACAAGTATAATTATAATAATGTGTGGCAAAGATCGTCGATGCAAAATGTGTAAAAGTTACTACGTTGCATGAGATATACTTTAATGAAAATTTTTTCAAAATATCCTGCAGCGTCTCATTAACCGTTACTTACGTTAACATCCAGAATATTTTCTTACGTGAATATTATCTATTACTTCCTTACACGTGACACAAATCCAATCAAAACATCCTGCTGCATCTTACGTTTACACACTTGAGCATCGAGAATGCATACTACACATATTCAAATATTATCTGTTACTTCATTACACGTGACACGTATGTAAGCAATGATATAGCCTGACGCAACATACAATTAATCTGAGTCTGTTTGCTTTTTATCAATTTTTATCATTTCTATCATGATCTCTGACGAAGCTTTATTAAAGTGAACATTTTAGATTAATAACTATTTCCTATTTGTTCGTTTCCATATCATATATATATATATATATATATATATATATATATATATATATGGTATAAAAGGACAATTGGAAAAATCTTAGATCTTGCCGACGCATTTCGTCTTCCGACTTTTTCAAGGCAAAAATGAAATCGAAATATCTCTGTTGTTATAGTTGTTATAGTTACATTAAAATCCAAATTTAAAAACATAGAGGCTTCTGTCCAAGCCTTTTTTTTTGGTTAATGTAATTTACATTTATGGTAGGAGATTTTATGTCTTGTCCACAGAGTTGATCTGGGAATTTAACTATATATATATATATATATATATATATATATATATATATATATATATATATGTATGTATGTGTATTCAGGCAGCAATTTTTGATTGATGCAAGTTTTGTCTCTTTATTTTAAGCAAGTTCCTTTCATATTGTCTGATAAGCTTAATGACATTATCATTGAAAGTCGAAAGGAAAATCACCATATTGATACATGTTAAAATCCTATCTAAGCTTTCGGCTTAAATAAGGCATTATCAAAGATGACACTTACATTTCAATATATCTAACAATAAACGGGCGAAACAATAATGATAGTCTGTTTTTGTTGCGTGAAAAATTTCAAAGCAACGACAAACTCGTGTATACGAGACGCAGAAACGAAAATCGCACCGCAACTCCTGACGTCACACATGATCACACGAGAGTGAAAACGAGAAGTATTAAGTATTTAATAAAACATGCATCAAGATATATATATATATATATATATATATATATATATATATATATATATATTTGTGTATTTAGGCAGGAATCCTTCTAATAAGTGCACATTTCATTTAACAGTTAAAATATAATCCTTGAAAATGGCTAAATGTATAGCCGCAAGCGCTCGGATAAAAAGAACATTCGGACAGTTTTTATACGATTTATCATCTGAAAAGAAAAAAAATTATTAGATCGCATGAGAAATTGCATAAAAAATTAAATAACAGCACCTTGTCTGTCGTTTTCAATTATATATATATATATATATATATATATATATATATACACACACAAACACACACACACACACACACACACACACATATATATATATATATGCAGAAATTTTCGGCTTGTTACATAAAATCATTATACACTTTTATTTCACTAAAATTTGTTTTATCAGTAGAGTCTGTATATACTGTGGATTGGAATAGAAGTTGTATTTTCTTAGCGACCACGTAGGGAGTATCACGGCTTTAAGCTAATAAAAACCACGCTGGATTTGTTTGCTTAGCGGCATATCAACACATTATGGGTCATTTAATTTCGAAATTTAATTTTCTGGGAATATTAGTAATTTAATTGACAACAATATATTGCTGGTACTTTTTTTCAAAAAAATTATTACTGGTATTTTTACTATGAAAATTTGCACTTGTACTTTCATAGTGTTTTCACCGCAGTTTTGGGGCATAACTATTTTCCCATAGTTAAGACATTAACAGGTGCTATTTCACTGGGTTAGGTGGACTTGGAACAACAGCAATTAAGAGTTAGAACTATTTAATCAATGAAAGATCTCGGAAGATATTGTCATGGTAATATGTAAATTTCATAGTAGGAATTCTTCCATCTGACTAAAGAAAGCGTAAGTCGCCTTGGAAAGTCATTGTAGTTGATCATTAGCTTGCTTTTTCTGCTGAAACAGACATATAGGTTGTGACTTTGAAGGGAAACATGACTCAACGAGAGACAGCCAGGGGGGTGGAAATTTCCAGAATCACTTTTCAATCCATACCGGCCTAAACGTTGTAATAACAACAAAGATGATGACAATAGTCTGAATATAGACAGTGTAAATGATGATAACTTTCTCATCCCAGAAATTCAGATAGAAAGTGATCAGGTGATAAGATCAAGACAGATGGGGATATAGTCCGAATATAAATCGTGTAAATAATGATATCTCCTCATGCCAGAAATTTAGACAGAAGGTGATCAGGTGATAATAGCAAAAAAGATGGCGACAACAGTTTGATTATAGATAGTGTAAATGATGATAACTACTCATTCCAGAAACCCAGATAAAAATCACCCAAAAATAGTTTGTTTCTATTGGAAGTGTTATAAGTTCAAAGAAAACAGTAAAACCACAAAGGCTGGATAACAGAGATTAATGGAAGATTGTGAGCCAAACAAGTGAGGAGTTAATTCAGTCTTAACGTTGAAGTTTCTTTTAGAACTGTAGGCAGAGTTTTACCAGAAAAAGCAATGCAATTTAAATGGACGTTTACAAATAGAGGCGAAAACATTTTTAACCAAAAAACATCGGAAGAGAAGATTAAAGTGATCAAAAGGACATCTAACATGGGTTGATGGAAAGTGGCAAAAAGTATTCTTTTAATGATGAATGTAAAATAGAGTTATATTATAATGTAAGGTAGCCCAAAATGACGCTAAGATTTGATGATGGGTACGTAGTAGTGTGAAGCAAAACCAGTGGCAGAACGAATTGGTAATGACGATGGAAACTTAAATAGATAAAACTATATTCGTTTACTAGGGTCTAATCTTGTGAAAACTACGACGATGTGGAAAACCTCCCAGCTGACGGTGTTATTTGCCACAAACCACGTGCAACAAAAAAAGGTTTCTTTTGTGATGAAGATGTTTAAATTTTAGAAGACTGGCCAACAGAAAACACTGATCACATTTTCAATGGACTGAAGAGAGAAGAACACAACGTAATCTCGATTCCAAAAGTTTTGGTATAACCGCCAAGAAAAACGGTTTAAAGATTCCCAGTGATAAAAATTTGCACCATGTTCTATTCAACTGAGGCAATCGTTCTAGAATCATCAACCCGAATTACAAACTCTATATTTTGACATTGTGCACTTTCTATAATAATAATAATAATATCTGCCCAAAATATTCCTTTTAATCTTTAAGGAATTTAAAGGTGAAATTTTTGCTGGTGGCTCAATAGTTTTGCTAGGACTTTTTCAGAAGCACCATGCTTAAGATGCTCTATTATTTACCACACAGCATTAGCAACACTCTACAATTGCTACTGGGACAATTAACAAAATACTAGTTGTAAGATGGCCAGGTTATCTGCGTCCAAACCAGGCTTTCCATGCGAGGAAAGTGGTTATCTACTTAGCACGATTAAAACAGAACCTTTCAAAGGGTGGAAAAAAAACCTTAATGCGCATTTAACCACCATCTAGCACATTGGAAGGAAGTGGGCTACATCAATATTTATGCAGCCAATGTACTGATAACACAACTTCTGCTACCGATCGTGAATTTTCTTAGAGACCTTGTAGGAAGAATCACGGGTTTAAGCTAATAAAAACCACGCTGGATTTGTTTGCTTAGAGGCATATCAACACATTATGGGTCATTTAATTTCGAAATTTAACTTTCTTGGGAACATTAGTAATTTTATTGACAAAAATATATTGGTGGTACTTTTTTTTCAAAAAATGTATTACTGGTATTTTTACTATGAAAATTTGCACTTATACTTTCATATTGTTTTCACCGCAGTTTTGTACTGATAACACAACTTCTGCTACCGATCGTATCAACGTGAATGTGACCAATTCGAACCTTCATTTTTGAAGTCTATATGCGCTTTGGCATATAGAGATTTCCATCAGCTCTACTTGCCTAAGAGACACTACTCATGAATGAATAGCTCACAGGCTTTTAACCAACATATGTGGAGGCAACTGGTTAGGTGATCATTTGCGCAGCAACACTAGGGACACACCCAGTCGTAGAAATGATGATGATAAATGATGATGGTGATTCATATACGTTAACATCTGCACTTGGGGACCGTCATTGTATTGCAATGCCGCAATTGCGGTCTCGATTGCAACCATGCAAACGATAAACCAAAACATTTCTTGTGTTTGGAGAATGAAATACCAAACATGTTGTTAAGTCATCGCTACTATTAGGTTGTAAATGACAGAACAACTAAAATAAACATGTTGAGTCATTAACAACTTACTGCTGATGACTATTAGACATCAACATCAACTAATTTATATGTGAATGTTTATGATAAACAGAGCATTTACTTAAATACTTGTATGTATAAAAAGAATGTTAAACATAAAAATGTCTTTAAATAATTGTCGGACTTTGTCCATTTCATAATGTGTGACGTCATTTGTTTACATTTGATACGCCATGAGCAGTTATGAATGTACGTGAGAGATTCATGGAAGATTATCAGACTTTGTCCATTTCATAATGTGTGACATCATTTGTTTAATTTGATACGCCATGAGCAGTTAGGAATGTACGTGGGAGATTCATGGAGGATTGTCGGACTTTGTCCATTCCATAATGTGTGACGTCATTTGTTTACATTTGATACGCCATGAGCAGTTATGAATGTACGTGAGAGATTCATGGAAGATTATCGGACTTTGTCCATTTCATAATGTGTGACATCATTTGTTTAATTTGATACGCCATGAGCAGTTATGAATGTACGTGGGAGATTCATGGAGGATTGTCGGACTTTGTCCATTTCATAATGTGTGACGTCATTTGTTTACATTTGATACGCCATGAGTAGTTATGAATGTACGTGAGAGATTCATGGAAGATTATCGGACTTTGTCCATTTCATAATGTATGACGTCATTTGTTTACATTTGATACGCCATGAGCAGTTATGAATGTACGTGAGAGATTCATGGAAGATTGAAGTTTATAAGCTGTAAATTTGACCTTGCCAACCGAACAATCCTCAGTGGCTGAATCGGTTAAGGCACGTCAGGCGATATGACAGTTCCGTAGAGGATACAGGTTCGAATCCTGTCGGAGGACGAATATTTTCTATGAAAATTTCTCGGATATTCAGACCGGTAAATGTTATTTGATATTGTTTATTACAAACAGAGCATTTAATTAAATACTTGTATCTATAAAAAGAATGTTAAACATAAAATGTCTTTAAGTAATTATCGAACTCTGTCCATTTCATAATATATATATATATATATATATATATATATATATATATATATATATATATATATATATATATATATATATATATATATTAAAAGTTAATGTCTTTTTATTAAATAATTCTTTTTTAAAAACCACATCCATCCATATATACATTTAACATATAAAAATAGATGGGTGGAACTAAATTAAATTGTACTTAAATAACACCGTTAACAATTTAAAAAACCCACGAAGTGATAAACGCGTATCTATCACCTAAGTGTACATATATACTTAAGTATATAAATGTCCGAAAATTATTTAAGAAGACTTTCACCTACATACCCACATACACATATATCAACATATGACAACATATGAATAAAGTTCGCTAACCAAAATTAAATGATCAAAAAATATAAAGAGCATCACATAAACATACACAATGATACATATAGACAATCATTCCATTTAGATGTCATGTTCGAAGTTATTGATCCAAGATGAAACTGTGACAGGTAACAACACGTTATAAAACCGTGTATAAGTTTTAAATCTTTTTTTTTATGTCTACATTTGGAAATGATCTCGCTCCGAAGATTCAGCATCTTGATTTTTATCTTTAATAATATATTTTTTTTCGCAATGCATAAAACACACCGATCGCGGAAGTTACTAGGGGTTCTAGCTCTTGATTAGAATCTCTATCTGCGGGGTTAATCCATAATCCACCAGATCCCAGTAGTGTTTAGATAAGGAAGTTTGATTCTTGAGGTATCAATACTTAAAAGAGCGTCTATGGTTGTATAGACGCTGCTTCCAGTCACCGGCGGATATACATATAGATCTTTTTTTCTGGTTGATATTTTGTTTGGGGAAGATTGTTGCCTCGTATACTACATTTTCATACATACATTTCCCCCGATTGGGCAATAGTCTCTACTCCTACAATTGCAGGTGGGGCTATTAGGTCGAGTTTCATTACTAAGGTAGTTTTTTAAATTGTGGGAAGATATAATTTTCTCCATATTCCTTACACATGAATAACTAATTTTCAGTGTCTTCCTCTTAAAAATTTTATGTAGGTGATGTTTACTGTGAAAGTGTTTTATTTGTTCTGATTTCTTTTTGAATTTGGAGGTCTGATGAATTGGATGGTAAGTACGATTACAATAAAATAAATTATAACCATGGAATATTAGTGTTTGAGCCTTTTTATTATATTCCTATTCTCTCCTGGACATTGAGTTCTACTTGGATTCTATCCTCTTGAAATTATATATATATATATATATATATATATATATATATATATATATATATATATATATATGTGTGTGTCTGTATGTATATATGTGTATATATATATATATATATATATATATATATATATATATATATATGCGTATATTAGACATTAATATTATTTATATATATATATATATATATATATATATATATATATATATATATATTTTAAATAAAAACAGACCACTTTAAGGTTCCATATAATAAATTATTTCACCACAGCCCTTCCAAAGGACAGTGGATCATCAGATTTATTTCCAAAGTTGAAATGAAAAAATGAAAATATATTTACACATTTATGACGGGCAATAATAAGGAAACTCACGAAGTGGGGCAGTGTAGGGAGGTAGAGAGACAGCGTTGAGTTAGATGTAACATTTCTATTGTTTCAAATTTAAATATTCGCTGAAATCTAGACATTGACACTTTAAATCTGTTAACGGAAGTTATATCTTGATTAGGAAGTGGGATAGAGAGAAATCTATATTGAAAAAAGAGAAAAAGAAAAAGAGAGAAAAAAAAGAGAAAGAGGTTGTAAACAAGTGTCATTAACTTCTATTTGAATATGCGTTTTTTTTTTTTTTTTTTTTTTTTTTTTTTTTTGTTTAACTTTGAGATTTCGTAAATTTTTCAGTTTAAACAGTCTAAGCCATTTAATTATATGTTAAAGTTTTTTTTAAAAACCTTATTACGGACATTTTGGTGATTTAATGTGAAATAGTCGATTAAGAGGTATGTAGAGTTTACATTAAAACACTAGAAATCTTTTCTCAAATATAAGTTTACATCTAGTAGTAAGTGATTATTAAGATGATATCTTTATCAGTTTGAATTTTATTTATGAGATTGATTAGGGACTACTTTTACATTGGTAAATTCTATTACTTAAAATTTAGTATTAATTTAATATGGAGTGGCATTTTAACGCAATATTAGAGATCATGCTCCATCATATTGTAAACACATCTATGTGAATTTCATACACATACGATCTTTCACATCTACAGTCACTTATACAGGTACACGTGTACTGATATACATGGGTAATTTCATATATCTTCTTAGATGTTTCCGTATACTCACATATATGTGTATATATATATATAGGGGTGCAACTAGAATTTCCTAAAGAAACTTCTCTACGAAAGAAATTGGGTGATGACTTTAGTATTTAATCATCAAAAATCTAAATATTTTATCATTAATAATGATTATTAAAACGTAATTCATTTAAGAAAACAATATTGTAAGTGGGGTATTATTAAAACGTAATTCATTTAAGAAAACAATATTGTAAGTGGGGTAAAAATTAATAAACACTTGTAAGTCTTTTTTCTTTTAAACATTTTTACATACGTCCAACACATATACACACATATATATGCACACATAGGCACATATTTACACACACACACACACATCCCCTCATACACATATACACACACCTATACATCTATCTATCCATATATATATATATATATATATATACATATATATATATATATACATACACATATACACCTATATATCCTATCTATATACCTACCCGTATCTATACATACATATCAATCTTCATATTGGCCAAACACAAATATATTTTTTCACAATACACAACTATACAGATGTATTCCTATTTTTCTATATAAACAAATATACATATACATGTAAAAAACGCATGACTGTTTCAGTCCAAAAAACATATTTCGGCATGCATACAGTTATGTGTTCATATTCACACATGAATAACAATATTTGAAGAGCAAAAATAAAGATCAGGTAATATATTTTGTTAGGTTTAGATTGTTCTTATGCCGACATTTAAAAATTAGTTCACTATGACTGTTCAGTAATAGATCCGGATCTTTATGCCTTATAATGAAGATCTTTTCTTTTAGACACAGATCGCATCTGTCTCTGAAATTTATTGGAGTTCTGGCTCTCGAGATGAACTTCCACGTTATTTGTGGGGTTAAGCCACTCTCCAACAAATTCCAATAATGTTTTGACAGTGCCGTTTGGTTTTTCTTATGTCTATTTTTGAAGGACTGGCGGTGGTTATAGAATCGGTTCTTCCAACTACCCGCCGATATCCCTATGTAATTCTTCTTTTGCTCCATATTTTCTTTGGGGAAAATAGTTGCTTCATATATCACATTTTCCGCCAAGCACTGTCCCTCAACTGGGCAATTTGATCTTGTTCTGCAATTGCATGTTGATGATCTCATTTTGGATGTATTACTATCAGTCTTTACTTGGTTTTTATGTAGATTTTTCAAAATGTTAGTGTTATGTGAGCTAATAATTCTTTCTATACTGTGCATGCAAGAGTAACTGATCTTTAAGTTCATTTTGTTAAATATCTTTTTTAAAAATTGATTTTGGCTAAAATGTTTATCAATTAGCTTCATGAAGTACTTTCCTATATTAATGTTAGAAAGGTTACAGAAAGGTGGATTGAACCATATAATTTTTCTTTTCCTATTTTTGGATTTAGTGGGTGTTTTATTATCTGACCTATCTATATAGCTTAGTGTCTGTTTAAATTTACTTTTTAATAGGGCTTGATCATATTTAGACTTATTTTGGTTAAAAATCTGACTGTATTCTTTACATATTTTATCGGTCACTAGGTTGATATATTTCTGTCAGATATGTTTATATTTATTTATCTTTTCGCTTTAATTTCAATTTTATATTATTTTTTTCAATCAGGTACTTCCTATCTATCTATACATATATCTGTTTATCACACTATGTTCATATCGATATATCTGCATCTGTATGTGTCTTTTATACGCATGCGTGCTCAAATGTCTGTATGCATAATGCTGTGTCAGGCTATTTCTGTACATTGCAAATTTTGCTGTTATCATTGCATTTTTTTTTTACCAGAGCTCATATTTCAATTTTCCCTGTTATTTTATTTTATTTATTTTTTTAAGCTTTTCACCCCAAGCAAGGCTGGAAGCCACTAGCACGCAAGGGGTTACAGAAGGTTTGGAGGAAGAGCAGATAGGAGTGGTAAAGGAGAGGATGTGGAGAAAGATAGTGGATTGATCAAGGCAAGGGGGTTACAGAAGATTTGTGCGAGAGCACATAGGAATGAAAGCTGAAAGGATGTGGAGAAGGGAAGTGGATAGATCAAGGCAGCTGGAGATGTCGATTGACGTTACACTTAAATAGTTGGCGATTATATTTGTCAGGGAAACACGAATAAGGAAGGGAGTTCCACAGGCGAGAGGTGCGAGACATGAAGCTATTGGAGTAGAAGATTCGTCTACATCTAACAGTTTCAACAGTGAAGGGGTGGGAACTGGATGCCAGCCTCGTAGGACGCTTAAACTCATTAGGCCTGGGATGAGCATTGGTAAAAATGGTTGCTGAAGATATTAATTTTATAAGTCCCAGAAATTCGTACTCGATCTCCTTAAGGACACATCGCACAGTGGATAAAGGCGTTAGTTAGATTCGGTGACGGGACTCAAAGTGTTGTAAGTTCAATACCTATTTAAGGCAGGGGAGAACTTGGAGAGTGGAATTAACCGGAGATAACTGATATCCATTGCGCGTGGAACTAGAAAAGTTCCAGCGAGCGAAATAAATGTTATATATTATTATATTTATTTATATCGTATTATAGTTTTTTATTTATTTATCGTTCGACATTTCAACCACCTGAAGAAAGCCGGAACGTACAACGGCCGAAACGTTGTGATAAATATGGCAACAAAAATGAGGACAATAATCCGAATAATGTAAATAGT
The DNA here is from genome assembly GCA_964036315.1 of Acanthosepion esculentum. Taxonomy (NCBI): domain Eukaryota; kingdom Metazoa; phylum Mollusca; class Cephalopoda; order Sepiida; family Sepiidae; genus Acanthosepion; species Acanthosepion esculentum. Next base: position 6,433,201 of record OZ038515.1, read on the forward strand.
TTACATAATACCTCATCTCAGAAATATAGACAGATACCTCAGGTAATTTCAGTACATAGGATGATCGATGTATCACGACATGTTCCTATCTATCTATCTTATCTATCTATCTATCTATCACAGTCTTTTCATACCTATAGTAATAAATCTGTGTCAGGCTATTTCTGTACATAGGATGATCGATGTAACACGACATGTTCATATCTATCTATCTATCTATCTATCTATCTATCTATCTATCTATCTATCTATCTATATTTCTATCTATCTATCTATCTATCTATCTATCTATCTATCTATCTATCTATCACAGTCTTTTCATACCTATAGTAATAAATCTGTGTCAGGCTATTTATGTACATAGGATGATCGATGTATCACGACATGTTCATATCTATCTATCTATCTATCACAGTCTTTTCATACGTATAGTAATAAATCTGTGTCAGGCTATTTCTGTACATAGAATGATCTATGTATCACGACATGTTCATATCTATCTATCTATCTATCTATCTATCTATCTATCTATCTATCTATCTATCTATCTATCTATCTATCTATCACAGTCTTTTCATACCTATAGTAATAAATCTGTGTCAGGCTATTTATGTACATAGGATGATCTATGTATCACGACATGTTCCTATCGATCTATCTATCTGTCGATGTCGTTGTCTTCATATACATGGTGTTCGGAAAGTTATTATGCACTTATATTTTATTAACAGATGTGTTTCAATGTAGAAAGAGGATAATATAAATGAAAATTATTAAAAATGTTGAAAGTGACGCCCGTTAGCATCAATAAGGGTGTTAATCCCTTTTATTTTTCTGAATCCACATTTTTCAGTTGTCAAAACCATGAAAAATATATTCAGAACAAAATGCTCACTTGGTCGATTTGAACAAGAACTCTCGCGTCGTATATGTATATTCAACTCTCAATAAATAGCAAAATTTAAAAAAAAATATTTCGTTCTACACATATTTCGTCTTAGTGTTTACGTTTGTATCTGAAAATTGCGCCCTGAAGATGTCAATTTGAAATTATCGAAAATACTTGACATGAATTCCATCTGACAACTCGAATATAAGGATCTTATTATTCAAGGAATTGATAGTAAGTTAATGTCTCATTAAGTCTTGTTAGTGAAGTGATTTCGCGATTAATCACATTAATATTGCTATTTAATTATAAGCTGCACAATCTTATATATATATATATATATATATATATATATATTGGAATTGATTAGTAAACAATCGCAACATATTATGAAATGGATTGAATACAATACCCAGTATCCGCTGGGTACTGCCTGCAATGTCTACTTACCGTATATACTTGAGTATTATGCGACTTTTGAAGACCTAATTCCGAAACTAGGTTGACATAAGTAATTGGATTTATTATTTTGGTAAACGGCGCTGCCAGGGCCCCCAGTATATATACTAATGTTATATAAGGTATTAGATACGACCCCCTCAAAATTAGGTTTCATATGTCGCTAGATATACGGTATATAAATGATGCGATCGATAAATTGTTGTCTAAATTACGCAAAAATGAAAGTAATACTGACATTTTCATTTTAACAGATATATTAACCAAAGTTTCACCAAAAATATCTTGAAATAGTAAAGTGTACATTTATTCAATAAAATCGCCATTGGCTTCAACCACGGCTTCCAGATAGCGTCGAAATGTCCTGCTATTCTTTAGGGCGAGCTCTGTATTTAAGTTGGTGAATGCTGCCTTGATCATTGCCTTAGTTCATCTTTGGTGTTAGAAAGAGTTTTGTTGATCTCCCGTTCAACCGAGCCCCACGCATAATCATCAAGTGGGTTAAAGTCTGGGGAGTTAGGTGGCCAGATGTAAGGAGTGATATGCTCGCAGAGTACTGTTGTCAGGCATAGGTTCTTCCAGCAACCAGCATTTTGACTAAGGACAGCACTACCTCCTTAAGGCACTTCATGTAGACCTCCGTATTGAGTCTGGCCCTGTCGGAAGGAGGCATAACGTCGCCATCACTAATTATCAATCTAAAGACCTTCGTAATGAACATTAAACTCATCCAATTCTTTCCGAATTCTCTGCACTCTCCTCATATCGACTCCTAAACACACTGATATGTTCGTATTAGAGCTTATGGCGCGAATGGGAAGCAGTACAGCATGCCGTTTCCAAATTTCTGACGCAGTATAACACGGCCGTCTCGGCTCGATCCGGGGTCCTTATCATGCTGCTCAGTATTACTGCCGGTAAACTTATGTTTACCTGCTGACCGCTTCGTTCCTTCATCTGCCTTGATGCAAGTTGTGTTCTTCGATCCCAGAGCATGAAGATCGAACAGTCATCCACACTTAAGCGCTGAATCGAGCCGTGCCGTAATCTGGTTACAAAAGGTAACGCTCCAGCTGGAGAAAACACAAATAACGAAGAAGGTCGCTGGGTTATATTTTAATTGGTTTATATATACAAGAAAATTAATCCTTCCCGTTAAACTCTCTCTCTCTCTCTATCTCTCGTGACACTGTGTCTCTTGCTTCTAAAATCTGAATCGGTTAAAACACAGACAAGGAAATATGTCGGTCGGGAATTCTGCTGGCAAAACGTAACGTGGGGTAAAGCAGCTATCTCGCCTCGGCTCTCGCTGCAAATGATGGCTTCAATTAAACGTTCGATTTATATGTATTTTGCCAGACACCTACTGCACCTTATAATTCATTATTTATTCATCATTAATTGTTAACGCCAACCTTGAAGATACGACAGAGATCATCAAACAAAGCGGTCAGCTATTCACCAATAATACACTCCTTGACAAACAAACTTTGCTCAACATTCCTTTCGACAATCGGCAGATTTCACTGTCGAATACTCCAGTCAATCTTTCTCCATTATTTGTCCTAAAAATTTCAATTACCTTTCTGAGTTCAAGTATAAGTGTCTTTTTCTTTCGATTTTCCCTAAACTTCCTAGTTAATCATATGTTCAGTGCAGCATCCTTCTCTAGAACGACATTCCTGTTCACTTAGGCCTGTACGTCATCTTTGAGGAAATTGTCCAACATTCACTGCTATTAAAATGAGAGACATTACATCACATTTTAACACACTTTTCTTTGTTTATAACGACATTTGAAAGGCATCTTTATTCCAATACAGCTTCGGTTTTCGTTGTCACGTAATACATTCTCTGTTATAAAATATCACAGATATTTGTTTCCGTACTTGCTGAATTTTGACGCCGTCAATTTGTCGTCCTTATCTGGAGTTGATCCTTTTTTTTTTGACAAATATAGACCCTGTTTTCTTATAGTTGATTATTAGTCCTTTCTTTTCGCTTCCTTTTTCTACTGTTATGGTAATTTATCGACCCATTCATGGACTCTCCCAGCTATAAATAGGAGCATGTACTGCCTTTTAGAGAGGGAAGTTTCCAGCAGTCAGCTCTGACAGTCGGACCGAACATTCTTGCTTTCTCGTTTTTATATGTGTTAAGGTCCAGGTCCTTGTACCACGGTGATGGTCCAAGATAGAACCAATGAAGAATAACTCGAACACGGGTATGGAATAACACAGATATATATTACAATAGAGTATATGTACAAAAGAGTAGAAGTGTTAGTAATAATAATCAGGTTAGGTTAGAGAGAACTATGTTGTTTCGAAGTATCACTATTCCAATGTCTTACAGTAATCGTCTAGCCGACTGCCCGACTCACTCTCTCTGTCTGACTCGCTCTCACTGTCTCACTGTCTCTCCTGCTTCCTCTTGACGCGCAGTATTTATGGGGTACGGACTAGTCCATTACTATTATGGGTAGGTTCCCATAGCAAAATGTTTGCATTACTGTTTCTGTTTATATATCTTTTTAACACAGTTCCTCTCTTGAAGCTTTATATCTGGCCCTAACAAGGCCACAGCAGCTACCTTCAAAGCTCCTGTATTTTTCTGTGTCTGCTATCAACATTGTGTCATCGGCGTGTCTTATATTACTAATACTTTGTCCGACAATAATAAATCCTGGAGATACTCTTAATTATCTGATTATCTCAGGATCACCACACCGTAAAGTTTGAAAAAGTCCAGTGATAAAACGTTACTGGGTTAATAAAACACATTATTGTCATTATTATGAATAATAATAATTATAATAATAATAATAATAATAATAATAATAATAATAATAATATCAACAATAACAAAAATCGTACAGAATAAAAACAGGTAGAAACAACCAGTACTTAAATTTATTTTCGCCTGTTAGATTTTTATTTTTTTGGTTTTTCTCTCAGCTGCCCGTTATCGCCTTGTTAGAGCGACAGACCGAAAAGATATCGCGTTGTAGCCTTTAATATTCAACTAATTATTTTACGCTTGCAATCCACGTGGGGCTAGCGGCAACGTACCGAAAGACGGCCCAAATACGAATAGGTCAGCAGAAAATAGAAACTTGTTAGATATGAGATGGAAAAGAAACAAATTGATATCAACAAAATTTGGGGAAAACATAGCTGACAGAATAATATCACTATTATTAGCAATAGTAGCCACAGAGTTATTATTTTTTAAGAGAAATAATGTATGGTTGTCATCACGAGGAACAATTCAAGATACGAACTACAAATTGGAGATACTACAGAATCCCCTGTAAAAAACAGCGTCACATTTATTATCACTGTTTTATATTTCAGAAATAATTAACCTTGAATAACCTTGAATAAATTTCTCGAATATTCATGACCTTGAATAATCATTCGACTCTCGCGTAATTACTTAAGAGTTAGGCGGCCGGATGTTAGTGGGGATGTCGTAGCAGAAATTGTCTGAGAGCTATGACTCGGTTGTCTTGTTTTTGTGTCATGGCGCAGATACCTGTGGGGTCAGATATACGGTCTTCAAGCAACCACCCTTTTGATCCAGAGCAGCACTACCTACTGAAAGCACTCTATTGAATAAAATTATGCCATTATTTTTGCCTTCCGTTCATCTTTGGTGTTAGAAGGAGTTTTGTTGGTCTCCCAAGCAATTGCGCCCCACACAAAGGACTTGCAGTCTAGGAAGTTAAGCGCCCAGATGTAAGTGGGGATGTCGTCGCAGAAATTGTCTGACAGCCATGACTGGATTCTCCTGCTTTTGTGTCATGGTGCAGATTCCTGTTGTCAAATAGAGGTTCTTGAAGCAAACACGCTTTGGATCCAGGGCAGCACTACCTCCTGAAGGCACTGGATGTCAGCTTTCGTCTTGAGTTTGGAGCCCCGTGGAAAGATTAATAGAGGCATAACTTCGCCTTTAGTAGTGATCACACCAAACATTCATAATCACCATTAAGTTCATCCAACTCATTCCGAAACCCCGATACGGTCCTCAGATTGAGACCCAAACACTCTGAAATATTCTTATTGGTGTTTTTGCGCGAATGCCAAGCAGAACAGCATACTCTTTCGAAAATTCTGGTGGAGTCAATTGCGTCATCTGGCTCTTTTTCTCGCCAACGGTGTCCACATCACTCTAATATAGAGTACAACCAGCAAAATCAAAAACAATCAACGCGCATGCTCGAAATTAAAAATAGCGATAATTTACCCATCGCACGATGTATAGCGATTTTCCAAGCGTAGCTTAGATGTGGTACAAGGCCGAACGTAGGAGGCACACAGTGAGGATCGAACTCACTACCCAGACATGCTTGATTACCAATACACAGTCTCGAGGCGCCCAAACGACACTGCGTATATATCCCGTTAAAAAGCCCTTGATAATGGCTAATAGAATTAGAATATGCTCGAATACAAAAGACACTTGAATAGAAAATATGGTCAATATCATTATATATTGTTGTTTATTATTGCAAACCTTATTTTTAGTGGGGATATTTTATGAGACCCTCCGTTTTTTTTATATTATTTATTTCTTCTACTGCCCTTCACGCTCAAGACAAACTTTAAAGAACTTGTACCCTCTTTTAGTTATGAAGTTTCCTCGAGGATTGAGGCCGGTAGCCAAAATAAACACAGTTGAATAATGTTGTGGATTCCGAGATGAAATCCGGTATCAATAACAACAAACGCCAAGAATGAATATCGGAAAATAAATGCATTAACATAATAATACAAACTCGTAATACAGGTTAGTAGTTCCAGGAATGCGGCGTTAGTAGACAAATATATATATATAAAGTCTTTGGTATCGATGTATCGCTGTATAACTTCTTACTGAGTCTACGTGCTCGCTCACTGTGACTCTTGCCGCCACGTACGTACGCTCTCGTTCGTTCGTTAGCTCGTTCGTTATTCTCCTGTTCGTTCTCTGGTATTCACTAGCAGGAGTATACGTATACCTTGGGGGAGTCCACTTGTGAAAAAAGGGGAGGACCCCCTCAACAAATGACAAAACCGAGCATCTATTCAAACAAGAGTATCCGCTAAAAGCGATGTTTTAAGGAATAAGCATATCTCGGATTAAAAGAAAAAAGTATCCGTTATTTCTTTATATAGTGTTGTTTATAAAAGATGTTGTGAATTATATATTTCGAAACAAGTGTGGTTTTATGAACTAATTTGTCAGAACGGATAAAATATAGACATCGGAATTGTTAATGAAACGAAGAAAAAATTCAGTATGCAAGAGTGGTAACCTCAAGAGCGAAATCAGCCTAGGGTTGAAAAAATGTTTCTGGTACCGTTCCTAAAAATAATGAGAATGGACAGCATCGGTAGATGATTCCAGAGGATGACCACCTCAACTAAAATCGGCTAATAAGCAAAGAAAAAATAAAGACTAAAATGGACAAGAAATGATTAAAAGGAGGAAAGGTGTACATACTACAAGGCTCAATGCAAAATATATTATTTAAGACAAATCAATACCTAAGAGAAATGTCTTTTTTTTACAGTAATGTTCACCCTGTACAAGGCTCAAGAACCACTCGAGGTAGAGCGTTACGAAATAAGACGAAAAATTAATGTGGATATGTGGTGTAAGATAACGGTTAACGTTAGGCTTGAAGAAGTTAAGATTGTAGCAATCGGGAAAGCACCCTCTCGGGAGTCTTTCCCACAAAATAGCAGTTCATCGGAAGGATGTGATCGTGTGGGTATTTCTTCTTATTAATGAAATTCAAAGGGATTTTAGATGATTCATCTGAGTGTACCTGGCATATCAGGTTTTAGCCATGAAGGTTTGAAATGGTGGAACTTAGAAATGTAACTCTTCGGAACATTTTCCACGGAAATATCAATAGAGAAGAAGGGGTCTTTCAATGTCTCAGCTGTGCGAAAGGTGTTGTAGGGTGGAAAATAGTTCCTCACCCACAAGGCTGTGTAGATCCTTTTAAACTATATCAGGACTGGAAAGGGAAGACTGAACAGACCCTGCCCAGATATGGCAGCAGTGCTCTATATTTGGTTTGATCTGTCCTTTGTAAATGTCGAGCATGTCAGGAGATGTGGTTCTACAGAAGGATGCTAAGGATATCATAGACCGAGCGTGTGAGAAATGATGAGGTCTTAGAGAGTGTGCAAACAAAGAGGAGGCGTATAATTAACATCCGGAAGAACCAACTGAAATGCCTGGGATACATAATGAGGAAGGAGGGCCTGGAGAATCTGATACTCACGGGTCGAATAGAGAAAAAGAAAGACGAGGGAAAACAACGTATGGTATAGCTAGCGGCCTTAAGCAAGTGGACGACAGGACTTTGTATTTGGGCGGTGGCAGAGGGAAGGAACTTGTTGAGAACTGCAAGGGATAAAGGGAAGTGGAGAACCATGATCGCCTACATCCTGACTGGTCATGGTACTTATGTCATTAATATGGTGAAAGTACACATGCATAACTAGTTACCTAAATGGCCACCTAGTTTAATAGTACTTTGGCCAAATTTACACTTAGTGTATTTTTTTATATTAAAATATAGGTTATTATAAGGATATACACAAAAATACTATGAATTAATGTTTATTATCTTTACTGTTATGAAAAACTTATTTAGAGTGGTTTGCATCATAGTATTCTTCTGTTCTTCATAAAAATATGCGGGACTGAGAAATTGCAGCTTCAAATTTTACAAACCTATAATAATCATTAGTATTTTAACCTGAAAATTTTATTTATAAACTTTCCATAGTAAATGCATATATCTTTTATATTTCGGGGCACCTCGGCGTGATGTAATGGTTAGCAAGCTTATGTTACTAAAACAGTTACGATTGAATAGTGAATTCGATCCTCACTGGGTGACTCATACTTTCAGCCTTGTGTCACATCTAAGCTACGCTTAGAAAATCAATATCTTTTATATTTCGATATTTTCTAATTAATAAAAATTTTCGTTTGTAAATAAATCACCCATTTTTTTAAACAAGAAATCAGAAATTTCCTTTAAAGACCTTCAAAGTAAAAATGAAAAATAATCAATATATTCCAAAAATTTTAATAGAGACAAATATTCAAATATATATTTTATACTTATAAAATTTATCTATTTATATATATTCTATATTATAAAATGTATCTATTTATAACCGAACATTTTTAACACTACTGTAATTACATACATAACGTAATACTTGACAAACAAAATAGTTAGCTATTTTTAAATTTTAAGAAAATTTTGAATTAATCGGTAACGATAAAAAACTCAATATTCAATTAGTATGGTTAATCTGAAGAATGTTTTACAGCACTAATCTAGTATTAGGTATGCACTAATCAAATTTTGGTATATACAAATTCCAGCGCACTAATCGAAAACGTATTATTCGGATACGAATTAATTGAGAAATTCCTGTACTTAGTTTTAATATCTAATTGTTTTTAATGTATTGTTGTGTGGTATTCTTAAGGAAACATAAGTTACGCACTTGTTTTTTAATCGATGTGCTTATGTTTGTGGAAAATAACCTGCCATTCTCTCAATGTGTCTTCTGAAGTGTCCATTTTCTTTTCTTTTTTTTTAGTTCTAATCCTTCTTTTCCCCGCCTTTCCTGTTTTATCTATTTGTTTTAATACAAGTTTTGGCTATTTTTAAAGGAATCTATGATTGTCAGAATGAGGAACAGCCCAAGATGAAAACTATGGGATGAAGATAACAAAATCAAACAGATATAAAATATCTATGTAGATTTTCAACAGAGGAAGCAACATGTGAAACTGGAAACAGAAGGTGCATTGGGCTAGCGAAAACAGCCTTCCAAAAAAATAAGTAAAATATTGTTGTAGCATCCCTTCAGCATTCTATCAGATGGCCTGATCATAGCCTTAAATAGTCTACGATTAAAGATTTCACCATTTGATTAATAAGTTCATACTAAGCTAATTAATATTCGGACTGATCTTATTTCGTTTGGCTATAGAGCATTTGACCCTCATTTATTCCTTCTAAGTTGTCTTGTTAATTGTTTTTGTAACATACTGTTCTGTGTTTTTTGTATGTATCCATTAGCACCGGATACTGGTGCTGAATAAATATATTAAGCACTCATTCTTGTTTGTGTAACATTCACCTCGCCAATACAACAAATATTTTAAAAAAAACAGAACAATGTTGTTGTAAACAAGAAAATAGCGCTGGACTATTTAGTAGATGAAGAAGAAAACTGAAGCAACAGAAATATGGTTCTACTGAATGATACGGAGAATAACATGGACTGAACAATGCGGTTAATGTGGAAGTTTTAGAAAAACTAGAAACAAAAAGGACAATTTTTATTTAGAATCAGATAGAAGAAATATAAATTTCTAGAGCATGTAAGTCAGGAAAGGGGCCTTGAGGAATTTGACATACACATGACATCCAAAAGAGGATCAGATTAAAATAAAGTTTATGAAAAATAACAAAAAGACAAAACTTAATAACGAATACTATAATAATAATAATAATAATAATAATAATAATAATATTATTATTATTATTATTATTATTATTATTATTATTATTATTATTATTATTTGTGTTATGTTTCCTGCTTTGTTTCCTGTAGAGCCGGACCCAAACTATGGTCCTTAGGTCCTATGGGAGATTTGTCATTTAATTGATAGCACATTTCTTAGGCTATGGGATGTTCCAAGTAGGGGGATTTCTGGGCAACTTGTATGTTGATGTTACCTGGGATATTGTTAGTAAAAGTTTCCATTCCTTTTTTTTCACGAGGCCGAGAGCTTCAGTTATTATGTCAGCTTTCAACCCGGTGCTCCTCAGACACTGATGTGTTTTCCGTTGGTCCACCTCTGCTCCTTTCGTTCTTGTTATGTATTTGACATTATTATTATTATTATTGTCCCTTCTTTTATGTTGTTTACACAGTTCCACTCGAGTCTCAGCAAGAGAAATAATATCAGAAATGTCTTCATGACATTTTTCACTGATCGTTTTAAAAAAATAAAACATATTTTCTGGGCAACTCGTATGTTGATGTTACCTGAAACACTGTTAGTAAAATTGTCCATTTCTTTCTTTTTTTTCACGAGGCCCAGAGCTTCAGTTACTATCTCTACAGTCTCAGTCTTCATTCAACACATCCTGTTAATCTCGATCTCCAAGTTGTTGTATTTGGCCAATTTCTCGATAACTTTGGTGGAGGTGTTTCTCTCCGATGGAACTGCTATGTCAATAAGCATAAAATCTTTGTGCCAGCTTTCAACCCGTTGCTGCTCAGCCACTAATGTGTTTTCTGTTGGTCCACATCTGCTTGTTTAAGTCTTATGTATTTGCTATGCAAATTATTATTATTATTATTATTATTATTATTATTATTATTATTATTAGTAGTAGTAGTAGTAGTAGTAGTAGTAGTAGTAGTAGTATTATAGTTGTTTCTGATGTTGTTGTTATTCTCCTTTCTTTCCTGATGTTTACACAGTTCCATTCGGGTCTCAGCTAGAGAAATGATGTCAGAAATGTCTTCTTCAAATTTTCCATTAATCATTTTTGTAAACAAAAAAAAATACACTTCATATCAAAGAGAGTTATTTCTCACGTTTTATTAAGTGTGTGCATGCGAATCTTTGGATTTGCATTCTTCGATCAAGATGCCAATATGTATATTTCGGTATTGTTAATCATTTCATCCCAAGCAAGGTAATAAAAAAAAACCATATATGGCAGTGAATGTTGGACAATCTCCCGAAACAGGAAGAACAGAAACGACAAAACATGTGCAACGAAGATCTTTTAGAGAAAATGAAATGGAAACTTATACTCAACATCAGAAATAGACATGTGAAATTTCTAGGGAACATAATGAGGAAAGAGGGTTTGGAAAATATGATACCCACAGGAAATATTGAAAACAAGAAGGAAAGAAGAAATCTAGCCTACTTAACCCAATAGTTGACAGAACAAGAATTAGGAGAGATGGCGAAGAGATAAAATTTATTAAGAACTACAAAAGGGAGGAAATAGTGGAGAGACATGATCGACCTTGCCTTGAAGTGACATGTCAAAAAAAGAAGAAAAATAACAAGGAGAAGAGCAACAACGACTCAATGTATAAGTGATTTGAGTTTCAAATTTGTGTGGGTGTATAGATAAATTTTTTTTTTTTTTTACGTTTCTGATTTTTGTCAAGATAATAGAGAAAAGTGTCATTGTTTTGATCAGAAACACACAAGTCCCGCACGTGGATAAGCTATATATTGCCTTTTCGAGAAACTGATCGAAACAAAGACTGCCTTCGTCAAATGCTGGAGGACGGTGTGTCTGCCTGGATGGTTTTGTCATATGACTCGCGGTTGACGCAAGAGAATAAGAGATCAACACCTAATCTTTTAAAAATGTCCAAACTCTCATCATTGAATGACATCAGCATTGAACTGCATAGCTGCAATAAAGAATGCAATTCGATTCAGCATCAGGACGAAATGAAGTTTGATACGGTCGACAGAGAGATGCACGAGAAAATAAGAAGCCGACATATATCGAAATATTGGAATTATCAGTGCAAATAATCAGCGAAGAATACAAAGGACAAAAATGACAGCGAGAGAAAGTGTCAATTATCTTCGTCTTCTTTTCTTCTTCTTGTCTACTACTACTACTACTACTACTACTACTATTTCATATACTTCTTCAATTTCTACTACTACTTCCTCTTCTGCTATACTATTATTTTTTCTTCTTCACTACTATTTTTCTTCTTCTACTTCTTCTCTACTCTTTCTTCTTCTACTACGACTACTACTATTTCTTCTTATTTTATTATATCTTCTTCTTCTACTTCTCTACTATTATTTCTTCTACTTCTTCTTCTCTACTACTATTTTTTCTTCTACTTCTTCTTCTACTTCTTCTTCTCTACTACTATTTTTTCTTCTACTTCTTCTTCTCTACTACTATTTCTTCTTCTACTTCTTCTTCTCTACTACTATTTCTTCTACTTCCTCTTCTCTACTACTATTTCTTCTTCTACTTCTTCTTCTCTACTACTATATCTTCTACTTCTTCTTTTCTACTACTACTTCTTCTTCTATTTCTTCTTCTATTTCTTCTTCTACTTCTTCTTCTACTTCTTCTTCTCTACTACTACTTCTTCTATTTCTTCTTCTATTTCTTCTTCTACTTCTTCTTCTCTACTACTACTTTTTCTTCTATTTCTTCTTCTACTTCTTCTACTTCTTCTTCTCTACTACTATTTCTTCTTCTATTTCTTCTTCTATTTCTTCTTCTACTTCTTCTTCTCTACTACTATTTCTTCTTCTATTTCTTCTTCTATTTCTTCTTCTACTTCTTCTACTTCTTCTTCTCTACTTCTATATCTTCTACTTCTTCTTCTACTTCTTCTTCTCTACTACTATATCTTCTACTTCTTCTTCTACTTCTTCTTCTCTACTACTACTTCTTCTTCTATTTCTTCTTCTACTTCTTCTTCTCTACTACTATTTCTTCTTCTTCTTGTTTTCTGCTACTACTACTACTACTACTAAAACAACTATTTCTTCTTCTTCTTCCTTTTTTATTATTTCTTCTTCTACTTCTTCTACTGCTACATTATTCTTCTAATTTCTTCTTTGTACCGTGTCCATTCTAGTCACGGACAATCATAGATCTCTACAACTTTCAATCGCGTGTGTATCTTAGCAGTGTTTTCTTCTTTTGTTAAAACGCCGCCCCTTTCTGCCAGCCATTCCCATAAACTCATCAGTTAAGCATCTCGCCGAGTTCCCCCACTTCTTTTTCCCTCAAGATGTCTTTTGTGTGTTAAGTTTTCCAAACACTCCATTCTCATTATTTGTCAAAAGAATTTCAGCTGTTTTTTTCCTGATTCTTAATATAAGTGTTCTTTGTGATGTTATATTCTGTTAGATTGATTGATTGTTTAATTTGTTTGTTTTATGGCACATCGACTCCTTATGGGTTATGTAGTCCCGAAACTTCAAGTAAATATATTTTAAAAGCAATTGCATGCCTTCAAATACAGATAAAATATACTGTTGGTCATATTGCTATAAAATGTATAGTTAGTAATTCTTCTATAAAATGTATTGGTGGTAATTCTACTATAAAATATATTGTTGATATTTTTACTGTAAAATTTTATCGTTAGTAATTTAGCTATAAAATTCTTGGTAATTTGACAATAAATATCTATGGTTATTAATTTTACTACAAAATTGTATTGTTAGTAATTTTTCTATAAACATGTATCTATGAATATGTACCGTTGGCTACTTTAAAATTATATGGCTATAAATCTTTTCTTATTAGTAATCTTACTATAAAATTGTATTGTTGGTAATTTTACCAGAAATATCTATTGTTGAAATTTTTATATAAAGATATATAACATGTATTTTTATACTTTCATAATCTTTAGTTTTTGTTTGAGGGTTTACTATTTTTCCAACGCTGGCAAATTAATAGGTGCTACAGCCCCGGCTCATATATATATATATACATATATATATATATATATATATATATATATATATATATATATATGCTTGTGTGTGTGTGTGTGTGTGTATGTGTGTGTGTGTGTGTGTGTGTTTACGATAAAGAAGATGTAGGAAACTTTTATAAATGCAAAAATTTTCGCCTTTTTTAAGGCTTCATTGGAGAAAAAAGTAGGGAATTGAAAAATTCTGGCATTTTTTATTTTTGTGTTCTTTCTTTGTTTTTTTTTTCATTGGTATATATAATATAAGAAAGAGCCACTTGAAATTTCAAGTGATACAGAGATTAAAGATTTCACCAGAGCAAAGCGTAATCTTATAGTGAAAGAAAGTGAAAGGCTGTTTGGTCTTGCTTTAAATATATACATACAAGTATATATATATATATATATATATATATATATATATATATATATATATATATATATATATATATATATATATATATATATATATATCAGTAAGAGTGAGAAGAGAATAAAAATTTAATTACAATCGAGACTCAAACGGAAAATGAAACAGAAATGACATAGCAAGAAGAAATTCTCAGAAACTAGAGAAAGTGGTTTAGAATTCAAGAGAACCGAGTTTCCAAAACAGTCTGACACATGTAATGAAAGATGATTAAAATGGGTGTCTAAAAGATTTAACTAATCTAAATTGGCTTTAGATAAAAAAAAAACAAAAAAAAAAACACAAATAAAACCAGTGCCAGAACGCTTTAAATTTCAGACCTGGTACGCAACCTGAATAGAAAAGCTATAACAGCTAACTGACGGCCGGTGATAAATAATATCTCTAAATACAAATCAATGTAAGAATGTAAAAAATAAATAAATAAATAAAAAATGTTAAGAAGACTTAGAAAAATAAGTATCCATACATATGTAGATATCGTTTGGGCATTTCTCTGTTTTGATTTTAATATCTGTCTGTCTCTTTATCTATATATCTCGTCATGTCTATCTCTCTAGATTCATATCTATCTATCTAACAATCTATCTATCTATCTATATATATATATATATGTATATATATATACATATATATATGTTTGTTTTGTTATTAGTATATATCTATCTATCTATCTATCTATCTATCTATGTGTCTGTGTGTGCGTGCGTGTGTGTGCATTTAGGCAGCAAATTTTCTTTTAGGCATAGGTGGTTGAATAAATTACAAATATTTATGTCTGCTTATTTTGTAAATGTTTGTAATTTATTCAATTATATATATATATATATATATATATATATATATATATATATATATATATATATATATATATATATATATATATGTGTGTGTGTGTGTGTGTGTGTGTGTGTGTAGAAAGAGAGAGAGAGAGAGAAAAAAAAGCAGAGAGATAGAGAGAGAAAGAGAGAGAGGGTGAGTAAGGAATCTCAAATGATGTGTGACATCCAAATTAAACGGAAGATGGTGCCCAACAAAGAAATATCAAAGTGAAAGTAAAAATGAAAGTAAACGCATATATATATATATATATATATATATATATATATATATATATATATATATATATATATATGTATATATGAGTGAATGTATATATATATATATGTATATGAAATTATTAGGAGAATTTGATAATTATATTTAAGTAATTCATCGAGTCTGAAACCTCAACAGAATGCAGAAACCCGTTTCCTCCTATATTTGGGACTCATATATATATATATATATGTATATATATATATATATATATATATATATATATATATATATATATATATATACGTTTACTTTTACTTTTACTCTCACTTTAAGACTTCATTATATATGTATATATATATATATATATATATATATATATATATATATATATATATATATATATATATATATATATATATATAAATATATATATATATATATATGTATGTGTGTAAACATTGTGATAGATACAGTTTATGAAAATTATTTTAATAAGCGCACGTCCTTAAGTGGGGTTATGAACCAAAAATAGATTTCCACTTAATTTCTTACAGAGATTGCGATAAACAACGGAATCTTTAACATCTTCATTTTCAGAGATTTTCTCTAAGACAGAAAGACAAAGCGAGTGTCTAACATAAAAGAACGTATTCCTAACAGAGAGAGAGAATGGCGCCGAGTAAAATGTAAAAGTAAGAATAAAAGATATAAATCGGTTCAAAGATTAGACAGAGAGAAGAAAACTGATTTAAAGGTGTGCGTTCTGCATCTGCCGTTTGATATGGAATCGTTGAAGTATCACAACGACTAAATGTCAAATCCTGAAATTGGAAACAAAATATAATAAATAAATGCAATAAAAGAAAGGAAGAGAAGTTTCAAAGCGACATTTAATAATATGCCGCATTCCCAGTGGGGACAGCAGTGTACATCGATTGTCAAATTTGACGTTTCTTATTTCCGTGAAGAATACGTGTTTTTGTGCAGGTAAACGCAACTCTGTGTATGCCATTGTGGAATGATAAACGTTTCACGCTCTCTGCTTGTGCCAACCTATCGATCTTTGATGCCAGCTCTCTCCTTGGGGAAGTTTCATTCCGAGAAGGAGAGCTTTTTTTTTGTCAAGGACTGGCGAATAGCGATCTGTCAATAGTCACTAATCGATAATCTGTGACGACTCACTTTGTGGAGAACTTAATAATATATGTCGGATTTATTGTAGCGTACCAGGAAATCGTTTACCAAGAGGATTTAATTCTTTTGTTTTGAGATTACTTGTCGTATTCATTGGAGGTTTATTTGATTCATGTCTTCCTCGCAGCAGACATTTTATATACATACATATATATATATATATATATATATATATATATATATATATATATATATATATATAAATATATATATATATATACAACAGCACAATTTTGAAAACAGTAAAAAGAAATATTTTGTATTTTGTCCTTTTCTTAAATCACCTGGGGAAAAGTCATTGTATCATATTTTAGGTAATTTTAAATACTAGATTTTTATGTTCGTACTTTTATGTATATTTACCGTAATTCCCTGTGTATAATTGGCATTTTCCTAAAAGAAAATAACAAGCAAAATTAGGGCTGCGTATTATGCACTGGTATAAATATCTTCAAAATATTCCCGTTTAATAATTGGATTTGTGTTGTGAAATGACTACTCACCACAAACATACGACAATTTGACACTAACATTCGGCAATTGCGACCCCCCCCCCATGAGGATGTCAAATACAATCATATGTACCTAACAATAATTACAAATATAAAATAAAATAGAAAATATCATAAAACTAAATTAGAAAAATATTATTCTATGTTTAAAACAATTTTTTGTAAAAAAAACTACAGATCCGTTAGATTGCGCATTTTTATCGAAAAATAACATGCTAATGAATCTACGCTGGAGGCACAATATAGATATTTCCGTTAAATTTACTTTCAGGATCGGAAATGTTGACAAATATCTTCCATTACAGCTTGAATAAGAGTAGGAAACGCTGGCAGTAATGAAATAGGGTACAATTTATAGGCTTTGATTACCAAACAAGGGGTGCGTATTATGTGTGAGGTAAATTATGTAGAAATTCTCCGAACGTTCTGTATGTCCATGCGTTTACGGCCATTCCGTTAGTCATTATACTTTTGTTCTTATATTAACTGAATATTTGGATTTTTTATGGATGTATCTAGAGTTATAGGAATGTTTTTATTTTCCAAGCAAGAGATTGTGGCCGTGTTAATACTTAGTAAAGAGTATCACTTTTGAAGGATTTGTCTATTATCACTTACTTTCTATTCATATCTATCTATCTATCTATCTATCTATCTATCTATCTATCTGTCTATAAATTATTTTCTATTCATTTCACTCTCTCTCTCTCTCTCTCTCTCTCTCTCTCTCTCTCTCTTATTCTACTTATCTTACTAAATCTATCTAAATCTATTTTCTTTGTATCTATATATCTTTGTCTCTGTTGCTCACTGTCTTTTACCCTAACATTCTATTCACTTCTATTTATGTGTTCATATGTATGTATGTATGTATGTATGTATGTATGTATGTATGTATGTATGTATGTATGTATCTATCTATCTATCTATCTTAATCGATCTTAGTCTGTTCATATCTATCTATCTATCTATCTATCTATCTATCTATCTATCTATCTGTCTGTCTGTCAGTCTGTCTGCCTATCTATCTATTTATGTCTTCATATGTATGTATGTATGTATGTATGTATGTATGTATCTATCTATCTATCTTAATCGATCTCAGTCTGTTCATATCTATCTATCTATCTATCTATCTAACTATCTTAGTATGTTCATATCAATCTATCTATCTTAGTGTGTTTATATCTACTTATCTAACAATTTATCTACCGATATCGGCCTCACCATATATAAAGTTTTCGGAAAGTCACAATATTCTTATATTTTTATTAAAAGACATTTTTCAATATGGAAGAGGAAATGAACAAAATTTATAAACAATGTTGAAAGTGACGACCGTTAGCATCAATACAGACTTGGATCCCTATTATTTTGTTTCCGAAAACCGTCATCAGTTGCTCACTTGAAATTACTGTCTTTCTGGATGTCTGCCTATTTATCTATCTAATGCTATTACATCGAACTAATTGAATTATTGTTATTTATCTAGCAATATTGTGGGCTGGTGCATAAATATCAGGCGTTTTTTAAACAATATTTATTATGAATAAAGAAACATAACTGTTCAACAATAACATTTTTAAATGATTATTCAGGAGCGTATGATTATCGACTTGCATCTTTTTAAACAGAAAATAAAATAATATTTTTATTAAAAAAAAAATAAACAAAACAGCATTTTTTATTAACAAATATCTGGCCTACAAAAACGCCTGACAATTATCCACCAAACCAATAGAATCTCTGAAACAATAATCAGGAATTTATTTTAATTTTAATATTGCATCATTTATTTTGTACAATAATTTACTAGATAAAAATATAAACCTGATTTTGAAAAAAATAATATTTATAAGCAGAATGTGATTTTTTTTAATGTTATTGCCTTGTGTATGGAAAGAGATGATGCTGCAATTTACAACGCGGTTACCTTTCTACGTATACAAGCCTTATTCTTCCAGTAACACCTTAATTCCAGACCACTGACACTTTTCTTCTGGTTTTAAAACGACCGCATATTGTTTGTTGCTAATGTTGACGTCAGAAATTTCAAAGACTTCCTTTTTAACAACCGTGTGTGGGATTTTGTTCAGTTCTTAGTGTATGTAATGCTTAATGCCTTATTGAGAAATTATTTCTGTGGTTAAAAATAGAATCATAGTAATGAGACGAAAGACGAAGCTTTCTCGGATATGCCAGGTTTTGACTCTAGTCAGCGCTGAATGCGTCAGTGATTATTGCCTCATTTGTTTGTAACAACCGGAATTTGCTGAATCAGCATAAATGTAATCATTAGGGTCAATCAACTTTTTATTCGTTTATTTAGTAAATTTAAGAAAAACTTAACAATATATAATATCATTTCCTTCTTCCTTTCTTAATGAATAAGTTAGTTTGCATGTGAGTTACGCCATGCCATTAACGCTGATAAATGCCGTCCTTGGTATGACGATAAACTACATCCACGTCCTGGGTAAGACAATAAACTACATCCGCGTCCTGAGTAAGACAATAAACTACATCCGCGTCCTGAGTAAGACGATAAACTACATCCGCGTCCTGAGTAAGACGATAAACTACATCTGCGTCCTGGCTAAAACGATAAACTACATCCGCGTCCTGGGTAAGACAATAATCTACATCCGCGTCCTGAGTAAGACGATAAACTACATCCGCGTCCTGAGTAAGACGATAAACTACATCCACGTCCTGAGTAAAACTATAAACTACATCCGTGTCCTGGGTAAGACAATAAACTACATCCGCGTCCTGGCTAAGACGATAAACTACATCCGCATCCTGGGTAAGACAATAATCTACATCCGCGTCCTGGGTAAGACGATAAACTACATCCGATAGCTGTGACCCTGATCGAGACGTTTTGAAGAGTTTACGATCACCTCTTAATTGCTGATGTTCCCCGGTCCAATCTGACCCGGGGTGGTATCACCTGTTACGGTCCAGCTACGGGCAAATAGTTACCCTCCAAACTGGGGTCAAATCACTATAAATATGTAAAACTAGATTTGAGTACCAGCATTATATTTCTGTAAAAAATTATTACTACCAATGAATTTTTGAAGGAAAAAATTATTACCAGCAATACATTTTTGAAAAAAAAACAAAAACATTATCAGCAATACATTTCTGAAGGAAGAAAATATCACCAGCAATACATTTTTGAACTAAAATATTACCAGCCCTAAAAATCTTGTCGGTATTAAATAACCCATTGAGATTGATATGCCGTAAAACAAAACCAAACAAACCGTTGCAAGGGACGGCAAAAGAAATGTATCTATCAAAAAAACCTGTATGGAGTCAGAAGAACAACACGTGGATAATAAAATGAAAGAAAGAAAGAGAAAATGAAAAAAGAAATACAAAAAAAAACAGAAAGAAATGAAGAAAGAAAAAGAGAGAAAAAACTGAAAGAAAGAAAACAGAAAGAAGGAAAAAAAGATAACGGTATAATAGAGAATATAACACATAGATGTCTTTAACGTATACTTCATTGAAATGGCAAACAATCTCAAATTTTATCCTGGTTTTATTGGAAAAAATGTGAACCCGGTCAATGAATCTGGTGTCTGGTTTGAGCTGAAACGCAAGAGTGATTAAATATCTGTGCCGTGACCAAAACAGGTTCTCTGATATGCATTTTCCTTCTGCGTTTCGTTACACTCATAAAAATCATTATTTCACTGACTGATTGTTTCGTTTTTGACGGCTTATCACCCACCCCCCGGTGCAAGTTATTTAAAACCAGAAAATATTTTTAGATTGCGAGAATATCTTTTTAGATAATAATTGTTTAGTGATACACATCGTACTAATTAATCCGTAGCTAGGGGAGAAGAGGTGGACTCATACGGCTGCGCCTAAGTGAATATAACGAACAAAACGAGAATTTGAACACGGCTCTCCGATTAAGAATTTCGAGCCATTATCCATTCCACCACCCGCACACCCAAGCTTATAACACCTGGTATTCTTAAGGAGTAATGGATAGCGGCTTGGACTGAGGAATCGAAGAGCCGAGTTCGAATCCCAGTCGAATCCATTAGATTCACTTACGTGCTAATACCCTTCGGAAAGGTATGAATCCTCTTCTTCTCCCACCAAAAACCGGGTTCTATAGCCCTGGATGGCAACTAGTCTACCGCAGAAAGAAATGGCAACCTACTGCGGGGAAAAAATCTGCCTCGTCAATCATGTATCGAAAGATAACGATCGCCTAAGCATGTATCACGCATGGCACGTAACTGTTTAACTGATTCTATACTTCTAGATACTGACCAGGCTTAATTTTGCGATCGTATGAGAACCGATTTTTCAACCTCATGTGGTACTAAGCCTAAGAGCTATTGACATGGCTAGCACATATGGAAGCTAACTCATTCATTAAGGAAGGAACAAAGAAATTATAACACATTTTGTTAAATTTTTGTATAATTTACTAAATAAATTTAATACACATGTGATTAACTCTAATGCTACTGCATTCAAATGCCGGCATACAAGAGAAAGCTTCGTCTTTCTTTTCGTTGCTATGATACTACTTTCCCATCACGTATTTCATTCCTCAAAAAGACTTTAAGTTTTACATGCAGCAACAAATGACCAATCCCGCGCGATTGTTAAACAGGAAATCTTTGAAATATGTGACGTGGAATTTATCAACAGACAATATGCGGCCGTTTGAAAACCAGATGAAAAGTTTCTGTGTTCTGGAATTAATGCGTTACTGGGAGAATAAGTCTTGAATTGCAAGAGCGTAATTGCATTGTAAATTGTAGCATCACTTCTTTTCAAGACAATAATAATAAAAAAAAAAAAAAAACATGCGTTCAGCTTATAAATATTAACTTATCTAATCAGGTTTCTATTTTCAATTTCATAAATTACTGTATACAATAAATAATGCAATATTTAATAGAAAAAAAACTGTACAATGTTTCAAATATTCTACAAGGAAATCTATATTGATAGATAAATATAAATAAATGAAATATCTAGAATTAATATATATATATATATATATATATATATATATATATATATATATATATATATATATATATATATATATATATGTATGTATTTATATATTATATTGCTTACCTTCAAAGACTAAATTTGTTTTTGTCGGTAGAAGAAAGAATCGAATTATATATATATATATATATATATATATATATATATATATATATAAATTTGAAATTAAAAGGATTTTAACGTTTATTTAGTTTGTAAAAAAGTAGCAACATGTTTACGCTACAAGATAATTGGCAAATGTTTGTTAAAAAAATTTTCGAAAGCGCTGGGTACGGACAATACTTTTTCGAAATTATTTTCAAATAAAAGGTCTCATTAGAGAATATGAGAAAATTCAAAAGAAAATATGCAAGACTATGTTGTCATTAACATTTAATACTACATGTTTAAAAGAAAAGTTGCTGACAAATTACACACACACACACACACACACACACACACACACACATATATATATATATATATATATATATATATATGCACATTTCATTAAAAACGACTGACAAGGTGCTTTTATTTAGTTTTTTATATAATTTCTCGTGCGATCTAATAAAGTTTTTCTTTTCAGAGGATAAATTATATAAAACCTGTCCGAATGTTCTTTTTATCCGAGCGCTTTCGGCTATACATTTAGCCATTTTCAAGGATTATATTTCAACTGTTAGAATTAGAAATAGAAATAGTTTATTATATGTATGTTTTATAAAGTGATTCATTTTTTTTTGTTTCAAAACACGGTCAATATATTATGTCCATGTTCAAAGTTAATTTCTATTTCTATTTCTGATTATATATATATATATATATATATATATATATATATATATATATATATATATATATATATATATATATATATATAAAATGAAATGAAGAGGTTATAATGGTTCCAACGAGAGAAAAGTGTGTATATTAAAAAGAAGAGAGGTACCGCAAACTTTTTTGGTTGTAATGTGGGTTTTTGTTTTTTCTTTTTTATTAAAAAATATTATTCTTTATTTTTCATAGTTTTTTTAATAAAAAAGAAAAAACAAAAACCCACATTACAACCAAAAAAGTTTGCGGTACCTCTCTTCTTTTTATATATATATATATATACACACACACCGGTTGAAACAGTAAAATTGTCCAAATAGAGTAACAGCATGGAATAATTGTCCATCCCCCAAAATGATTCATATCTAAAAAAATAAAAAAAAACACTAAAATAAATGAGTTTCTTTTTTCCTTGTTTTCATATAAGACGCTGAGTCATCTTGACACCATATTTCTCACGATCACTGAACAAACTTTCGAGTTATACAGCTAAAAAGAACAGATTAAAATGGTTTTGTGTCAGCCCTACTATATCATTCGGCCTTCAATAATGTAACCAACATTCATACTCTGGCTTCCATCTTGAAAGTTCATTCAAGACCCATCAAGTGAACAGTGAATAAGTTTTTAAAAAAGAGGGAGCAGTATGGAGGAAAACTGACCCAGGAAGTCACAACGGAAATAGGGATGATCATTTCAAATTAGACCTAAATAAAATCTTATTGTTCAACGTAGTATATATATATATATATATTATTGAGCACACTTTTAAGAATAATAATTGTTGGTTATTGGAATTTATTCCGTAATTTACCAATCCTATACTTGTATATATATATATATATATATATATATATATATATATATATATATATATATATATATATATATATATATATATATATATATATTCTGTAAAATACATCTGTCAGATGCTTTGGTACACATCTTCTAGCCGAGATTCATTAGGGGTATCGGGTCTTTCACTATCAAACCCCCTCTCCACGGTGACCCAGCCGATACTGATCGGGTATCTACTTGTGTACCTTCCGTTAGCTACAGTTTTTTCTTTCAGCTTTATTACTACACAGTGCGACTCACCTTGGCAATTTATAGCCCACTCACCAATAACTTCGGCTTCACAAACAATGTGTGCTCTTCCATAAAAAAGGAAGTCAGAAATATGGTAGCTTGCACAGCTTTAATTGGTAAGTAACGATTTATTTCCCCTCACTGAGACATATACACATACATGTACACACACTAAAACGCACGCAAGAATCACATTCTGCTTACACTTACACCATTACCGTTCCGTTCATGTTAATCATCCGCCGAAAGGAGAAAAAAAATAAAGAATAAAAGAGAAAATTCTTCCTCCTTCCTTTTTCCAAGACACTCCCCACTGTACTAGTTACATACTTGGGTGTAATGACGTTGTTCGATAGAAAATGGAAAAAGGAAAAGTTCACTTATACTTAACACAGACAATAGCTGTAAGACAACTAATCGACAGCCGAGACAATAGTGTGTGAGCGTCAAAAAACTCATGCAATCACGGATGAC
Organism: Acanthosepion esculentum; assembly: GCA_964036315.1. Taxonomy (NCBI): domain Eukaryota; kingdom Metazoa; phylum Mollusca; class Cephalopoda; order Sepiida; family Sepiidae; genus Acanthosepion; species Acanthosepion esculentum. The sequence goes on from OZ038515.1 coordinate 6,457,708, forward strand.
ACAATTCATATTACTTCAGACCGCAGCAAATGAGCTAATATGAGGAACTTAGAGTGGGGAACTTAGAGAGGGGAATTAAAAGGAGATATCTGATAACTGACATCCATTAAACATAGCATGTGGAACTAGAACAGTTTACCCCAGTGAGCGAAATAAAGAGTTCAGTTCGACATTCCAACCGTCTGAAGAAGGCCGGAGCGTACAACGGCCGAAACTTTGTAATAAATATGGCGACAAAGATGAAGACAATAGTCCGAATAATGTAAATAGTGTACAAACCAAACTGCTTAAACTTTTGTTTAAAGTAGTGTAGAAAGCCTAAGATATTGATTATATCATTATCTTCATTTCTAGTTACATATGCTAACCTTTTTGTTGTTGCTGTTGGGAAAATTCAAGGCATATGTTGGTTGCACTCTTTCACTGTTGAAATAGATAAATTCAATCGGAATTTCTACTCCAAGGGGTTCTTTTTTGGCACTTCCCAGCTGTTGGAACTACCTTTTGTTTACTTGCTTCCCTGATAACAACAATCTACAAAAAATTAAATGGGACGTCAATCACCATCTTCTGTCTTCTTGAAACCCGTTCATGTATTGTCCTTTCCTCAATCCTCCCTATTATCAGTCTTCTCTTTCACTTCAACTCCCTGTAACCCCCTACATACTATTAGTATTCCCGCCTTGCTTGGGGTAAAATGGTTTTAAAAAATCATGATTAGTTATTTGTGAAAGGAATGGCAGCTGCATCCTTGTAATAATTGCGTAAGTCATGAGAGAGGTATATAAGATGATAATCAACAGTTATGATAAAATTATTTGTGTGACTTTGATAATGGTCTAATGAGATCCATCCGAAAAGCCACGTATTGAATGGTGTTCACGTTTAGTTGTGGTGAACCTGTATTAACCTAAGGGGATAAAAATCGTTATATTCCATTAAAATATTTTTCATGTAGGCGATCATGGCTCTCCACAACTTGAAGGCTTGGTTTGAAATGATTTTAAAAAATACACCGAGGTGTTAGAAGATCTTTTTTTAATTCTGCATTTTTGATTTCCTTATGTAAACGTTTAAAATTATTAAAAAAGAAAAAGAAATTTATTAAAACAATTTTTAGCCTACCCATCAAGTAACAGATAGGACTAATGATTCATATAAATGTTAGTAGATAGTCCTGCTGCCACTGTGTTTTTTTTTTTGTGGAGGAGAAAACTCTAAGCAGGAATGGACCACCGGTAAAAGTGACTTTTTGCACATTAAAGCTAGCACACTTCACATTTAAAGATGGATGAGGAATTGTTTTTTAGACATCTCTTAGCACACTCTTTTGGAACGGACCTGTTAATAGAGTCTTTGATAATCCATTGTCCGATTTTTTTAATACATTATAGTCAAAGTTTGATTGTGAGATAAAGCGATTTTGTATCGAAAGGTTCTGTGGCTAGAATATGTCAAACACTTAACAAGAAAAAAATAACACGTTCGTCCACGTTCTGGATAGATGCGAAACAAGTAAACAAGGACGGAAAGCAGCACAAAAATAACGAATTGGGACTTGAAGATAGATATGAATACATTTCCTTGATAGATACGAAAACTTTGATAGACAATCGAAGGAACAGATAGAACTTTATACGAGAACATTCGAAAGAGCATTTATGGAAACACATAGAAACAAATCAGGAGAACAAAAATTGAATCCTTGCGTTAATGAAAATTGAACGATGCTTACAGCGATATATGCCGAGAAGAATGGACTTGTTAAAGTACTTCTTACATTATTTTTCGTGATAGGAATAGAAACACGAAACGAAATAGAGAGAGAGAGACAGAGAGACAGAGAGAGATACAGACAGACAGACAGACAGATAGAGAGAGAGAGGCAGACTTACAGAAAGAGAGAGAGTGAGATAGAGAGAGATAGAGAGAGAGAGCCAGGGAGACTTACAGAAAGAGAGAGAGAGTGAGAGAGAGACAGATAGAGAGAGAGAGAGAGCCATGGAGATTTACAGAAAGAGAGAGAGAGTGAGAGAGAGATAGAGAGAGAGCCAAGGAGACTTACAGAAAGAGAGAGAGTGAGAGAGAGACAGATAGAGAGAGAGAGAGCCATGGAGATTTACAGAAAGAGAGAGAGAGTGAGAGAGAGATAGATAGAGAGAGAGAGCCAGGGAGACAGACAGAAAGAGAGAGAGCCAGGGAGACAGACAGAAATAGAGAGAGAGAGGGCCAGGGAGATAGACAGAAAGAGAGAGAGTGAGAGAGAGAGACAGATAGAGACAGAGAGCCAGGGAGACTTACAGAAAGAGAGAGAGAGAGTGAGAGAGAGAGAGCCAGGGAGACAGACAGAATGAGAGAGAGAGAGAGCCAGGGAGACAGACAGAAAGAGAGAGAGAGCCAGGGAGTCAGACAGAAAGAGAGAGAGAGAGGGCCAGGGAGATAGACAGAAAGAGAGAGAGAGAGTGAGAGAGAGACAGATAGAGACAGAGAGCCAGGGAGACTTACAGAAAGAGAGAGAGAGTGAGAGAGAGAGAGAGAGCCAGGGAGATAGACAGAATGAGAGAGAGCCAGGGAGACAGACAGAAAGAGAGAGAGAGAGACAGGGAGACAGACAGAAAGAGAGAGAGAGAGAAGTATACGAGACAAATTAAATAAATTAAATAAAATAACTGTTAAAACGAAAATCCATTATGTCGGAGAAAAATAAATATATAAAAGGCGGCATATGCGCCAAGCTGGAAAGAATTCTAACGCGCGTGATGCAAGGAGGAACATCACGAAATGTACTTGTGATGTGTTAAAAAGATGTGTCATTTGATTTGCACATCGGATCTTGAGGCCTTTAAGATAAAAGAGCGTATTGGTGAATTTTCGATGCGGCCAGAACAACCGGCGTCTTCTTAGGTAGATGTTTTATACCACATAGGTATTGCATCAAGAATCTAAATGTTTGTCGGAATGTAAGAAAATCGTTGTTACGACATGCTTCCAAGAAGTTATCGCTAGCTTCAGTCAGTCAGTTAAGTGCCATACGGGATACACGCTTGGGCGATCATGTACCTTTCGATACATGACTGACGAGGCAGAAGATTTTTCCCGCAATAGGTTGTCATTTCTTTCTATGTTAGACTGGTTGCCATCCAAGGCTAAAGAACCCATTCTGTTTTGCTATTCAACCCATAGAAGAGATGGATTCATACCTTTCCCAAGGTCATTTGTGCGTAAGTCAATATAACGAACTCGACTGGAATTCGAACTCGGCTCTCTGTGTTCTCACACCCGAGCTGATGTCTATTACATCACAACGCACAGCTTGCCTTAATCAAAATCGGTTTGGTTAGATATTTTTGTGTAGTGACATATCAACACCTGTTTGGATTATTTAATGCCGAAATCTAAATATTTTGTACGCAGTTTTAGTTTCTTGGAGATAATAATGGTTTTAGTGATAACAAATCTAACTAATTAACCCATAGGTGAGGGGAAATGAGTAGGAGTGATACGTTTCTTAAGGTATTTGCGCGTAAGTGAATATCAAGATCCTAACTGGAATCTCTTCGATTAACAATTCCGTGTTTTTTATTGTCACACTAACCGAGCTTTCAGAGCCTGATATTACGAAGCGGTCAACCCATCTATATACTGAGTAGGCTCGACGTTGCTTAACTTCGATGCTCGTAAGGAAAGTTGTGTTTCAACGTTATTTGTCCGTAAGAATAAAAAGAGGACATTTGAACCTTAGCTTTTAAACGGAAAGTCCTATATCAAATCATTTCACCCCAAGCAAGGCAATAAAGCCACTGGGATGGAAGTCTTTACTGAGTGTTAGAGAATATGAGAAAAACTATAATTAAGGGGAGCGGACAATAACAGAAATAAAAGGTTTTAAAATACAGTAGTTAACGAATGACAATGCATTTAAATTTTTGACGATCAATGTTGTAAACGGGAAGCCAGAAGAGAGTTCCTCAAGAGAGAAGTCAAATGGTAGAAACTGTTAGCATAATACTTACAGTTGCATGTAGCCATTTTAACTGTAAACTGATAAGACCTTGTCGCCAATCTTGAATTGCGTTTAAATTGATAAAGTCTAAGTACCAGAGAGGAAAGATCATCAGATTTCCCATGAAAATGTTTATAGAAATATGACAGGGAAGGTAAATTACGGCGGTGGGAAAGTTACTGAAGCCGAGATGACAAATAAGTACCAATAACATTGCATATTCTTTGGATTTTATCAAGTTCCAGTTCTAATTTGTTTTGGTATATGCATTTACGTGAAAATACCATTGAGAAAGGTATGAATTCACCTCTACTGCCTCCAGTAGGAGGTTATTGAGTAGGACTTATATCAGCAAATCATTATTATCTCCAAAATGCTTTTGTTTTTTTTTATAATGGAAAAGTATTATCTGGTCTTGAATAACCTGCAAAAGGTAGATAAACCATAAAAAAATAACAGATCCTTAAATCAATTAATATTCCCCGGATAAATGAGTGTGAGATATAATATAAAATCGAAAAAAAAAAAAACTTCAAAGACATTGAACAAAAATAAAAGGAATCATTTTTTAAATATTTTCAGCTTAGAAAAACTGTTAAAGGTTATTTCATATAAATTGTCCCCAGTATCGGTATCAACTTCGAATAATGCCTAGACCAATTATTTTGTTTCATGTTGGTCATTACGACAACTGAGATCCCCAACTCGTCCTAGTTATAATAGACTTTCTACTTTGGTTTCCTCTCGACGACTCCCCAGGCATAGTAGTTGACTGAAATTCATATAAGTAAGAAGCAAGGTAGAGTTAACATTCTAACGACAACTCTAGTACAGCTATCTCTTTGGTAACGTAACCATGTTAGAAAGATTTGACTGCAATTACATACCTCTTTACATTCTACGATGACTGAAGTTAAGACACGTCTAGCCAGGTGATTCTAAACAGTCACCTTGCAGGGGGACCGTTTGGGATTTGCATGCGATTTAAGCTTAAATGTGCGGGGGGTATAGTGGATCAGGGTTCGGAATTGTTAATCGGAGAGCCGTGTTCCAATTCCAGTTGGGTTCGTTATATTCACTTACGCACAAATACGCGTGAGATAATTATGGGTCCAACTCATCTCCACCTGTTCTGGTAAGATTTGTATCAGTAAACTATTATTATTATTATTATCTAAAGATCCTTATAGTGTAAAAAAAAATTCTGGAATTAAATAACGTACAAAGGTTGAGAAAGCGTCAAAAACGAATCGATCTGTAAAATAGACAGTTACTTTTTAATCACTATTTACATTCAATTGGACACAGCGCCTCGTTAGCGTCTATCCCTGTAGTGTAGACACATTAACAACGTAGAACCCAGACTCTCTCCCTCCCTCCCCCGACCTCTCTCTGTCTTATCCTTGAATAACTACACCGGTTCCAATGATATCTGACTCTTGTCCGGTGTGAATCGCATCCGTACAGATGTCGGTCAGTATAGACCCAACGTTCCGAAATGAGAATATGTCAACGATGAGGATCCCAACTCCCAATGGAGGCAATTACAAACTATAGAACATTATTTACAGGGCTGTCCAATAAAAAAAATCACGGTAAATGCAGAAGGACGTGAGGCAACAGTTGAGAAATTGTGACGAGGGATGTGACTGAAAAAAAAAAGACAGGATTTCTGCACATTTCGTCAATCATCACGTCGGATGTTCTTCTGCCAAATCTAAAATAACTTACACTTAAAATCAGTCAGTTATTTAGCCATACCAAAATGTAAGAACGAAAGACGAAAGTTGTCGGCAAATGACCTTTAAATGACGAGATACAAGATCGATCAGTAGTTAATCAATCTTAAACAACCAATCAGAGTTAAGTAATTACGTAATGATTATTCAAAGATATGAATATTCAAGAAATTTATTCAAGATTATACAAGCTCAATTATTACTGAAAGATAAAACAGTAATAATACATTTTCCTTTTTTTTTTCCTGGGCATCCTATAGTTTGCAAAAATCTTGAAGATTCGTGCTCATTTAACGACCTTGAAAACTTAACACCCTAGACAAGGCCCTCTCAGCAAACTATTAGGTTGGTGCAAAAATAATGTCGTTTTCTCACATGAAGTTGAACGTCAAAAAACGACATTATTTTTGCACCAACCTCATACATAGCATGTAGAGTAGAAGAAAAAAAAAGAAATGGTTCACTAAAGCTTCTTTAGTGGAAACTTGTCGGAGACGGACCTTTCATCGAGTCATATTTCTTTCTTAATATAGTCTGCAGTACGTACGCTAAACGCTTCCTCATCTTTAGGAAGCAATGAAGCGAGTGGGAGTTTAGTAACTGTAAGTTGCGCAATGTTTGCCGGAAAATATGTCGTAATAATTTATGTGGAAGTTACTTTTTTCTAAGTTGACAGCATTGGAGGCCACCTGCCCTCCTTCGCAACAACAGTCTTCTACGATGACAGCCTCATCTTTCTGTAGGAAAATGCTTGCTGCCACATAGTACAGGAAATGTCCCAGGAAAAGTAAAGATGATGTTACCGTGGCTAACAAACTTTCAGACTATAATAACAGAATTTGGGCCCAAACTCGGTTGGGAACCACTGATGTAACTCCTTGTATCTTAGTGGTTTTACTGTCTTGCATCGAATGATAACGATTTAAAAAAATACAATAAAGTTCAGGTTGCAAGTACCCAACGAACGAACTCTCCCAAAATTAAACTATGTATTTTAAAGTTTTTCATACCAGATGAAAAACTGATAATTCTGGCTTAAGTAGGAACTATTTAGCGGACACATGGAAGAAGATATTTATTTTGTAAAAATTACAAAATTGTGGCAAATGGAAGAGTAATATTAGGGCATTTAAATAAAGCGCACGAACTGATAATTGTATGTATATATATATATATATATATATATATATATATATATATATATATATATATATATATATAGACTTTTTACGAATAGTGGTCCCAGTATAACAACAAGTAAGCAATTATTTTGAAGGAGACAGTTGTTGACTCTCCGTGCTAAATAAACGTTTCTGGTTTCAATCCAAATATCTTTTCTGTAAGTAGGAAGAGAAAGAGAGAAAAAAATGAAACAGAGATAAACATAGGAAGAGAAACACAAAATGATGATGATGATGATGATGATGATGATGATGATGATGATGATGATGATGATGATGATGATGATGATTATCAGTTCGGGCATTACTTTACCAATGAAGTAGGGCGTTGATGAACAGCTTCCTTCCTGGCATAGACGGATTGCAGATCGATAATCGACCCCAACTCTTTAAACCAGAACTTTACGGGCTAATGCGCACCAAAGTAGAGTGAAGGTAATAAGGCATTGAAGCCGCAGCTTCTCTCTTGAAGTTAGCATCTCTTAGCAAGATGATTAGTGACCCGCCTTTTGGAATAGGTGTTTCAAATCTGTGGATATATTGAATATCAGTTCATAGGCTATCCGCAGATTTCCAGACAGGTTTTTGATTTCGTATTTTTTATTATTTTTATTTACAATAATCCCACTTAAAATATTAATTTTATAATACATACATAATTAGTATTTGTTAATACTACTAGGATTTTATGCCTGCACAAGTTACTGATACTTTTAAAAAATAATTTTCGCCCCAAGTAAGGTAATAAAGTCACTGAGGTGCAATGTAATTACTGCGTGTGTGATAATAGTATAAAATAAAAACAATATTAGTTGTCTGGTACATTTAGAGTGAATGTAAGGTGTAACTTTAAAAAAAAAAAATTCCCAAGACAGCGACAGACACTCAACATCTGAAGAAGATCTCGGAAGAGATTGAAAGTACTTAGGAAAATACAAAAAAACAAACATTATTTGAAAAAAATATTTGATTTTTCTCGGTCAATTTTCTCCAGCTACCAAGAAATTAATACGTTGATTGAAACGAATAATATATGTATATATATATATATATATATATATATATATATATATATATATATATATTTAAAGACATTTATATTATGTTTAACGTTCTTTTTATAGATACAAGTATTTAAGCAAATGCTCTGTTTTATAATAAACAGTATTAAATAACATTTGCTTAAATACTTGTATCTATAAAAAGAACGTTAAACATAATATAAATGTCTTTAAATAAATGTCCAATTCTAATATATATATATATATATATATATATATATATATATATATATAATTTAAATCTTCAATGAAAGATAGTAAAATCGACCTTGCTAACCAGACGCTTCTCTGTGGCCGAAAGGTTAAGCCACGTCATGCGAAATGACGGTTCCATATATATATATATATTGGTCTTTTTATTTTATACAACCTAACAGCGCATCGTGATATTGATTCAACTGACATTGGTCTATACAGGGACGATGGTCTCATGGTTATTAGGAATTCTACTAACTTCAGAATAGACAAAATTAGAAAGGCATTATATAAAGAATTTAAAAGCATGGGTTTAAAAATTACCGTTAGCACTAAAATTAAAAAAGTTAACTTCCTTGATATAACATTAGATTTAAAGAACAATACATACACACCTTATAAAAACTCAATACGAATCCTGTATATATACACCCTAAATCAAATCACCCCTCATCTATAATTAAACATATACCTTTATCTATCCGAAAAAGAATTAGTACAAATTCAGCAAATGACAAGATTTTCGACGAACATATTAATTTCTATAATAAAGCTCTAAAAGATAGTGGCTACAAAAACCTAAAACTAACTTATATTTAAAATGAAAACGGTAAACATAGGAAAAACAGAAGCAGGAAAATAATTTGGTATACACCCCCATACAACCAAATGGTAAAAAACAAATTGGGACAAAAATTCCTTGAATTAATACTCAAGCATTTTCCCGGTGGAAGTAAACTTAGTACTATTTTCAATAGAAATACACTAAAATTAAGTTATAGCTGTACTGATAACCTAGAAAAGATAATTAAGAAACATAATACTAATATCTTAAATAAACACTTATACCAGAACCAAAAAATTGTAGACAAGGGAAAAATACAAACAACAACTAATGAGGGTGAACAAAAATTATGTAATTGTAGAAACCCTCAAAACTGTCCTTTACAAAATAAATGTTGCATAGAATCAGTAGTATACCAATGTAATATATCTTCTGTTGAAAACCCTGAAAACATAAAAATTTATATAGGTTGCACTAGCCATGAGTTCAAAAAGAGGTTCAACCAACATCAATCCTCGTTTAGGATAAATAAGTATAAAAGTCAAACATCTCTTTCGAAGTACTTTTGGCACCTAAAAGAATCCAATAAAACACCTACAGTGAAATGGAAGTTAATAAGAAGAGCTAGAATATGTAGGTCATTAAATGACCCATGTCCTTTATGCATACATGAGAAACTATATATTACTAAGTTTATAAAAAATAAAAATTTACTGAATCAGAGAAATGAAATAGCTATTTTTTGTCGTCATTGCCAAAAGTTTTCTTTAAATAACCTTTAAATAATCTATAAAAAAAAAAAAAAAAAAATTACCCTGATTATTATACATACTCATATTTGATGGGTATAAATAATTTTAAATAATGTAGATAATTATATTACACTTACTTGGTTTATAAAGAAATATAGCCGATTAAAATTAAAAAGTTAAATTTGAAAGTAGAATTTTTTAAAATGTTTTAAAATTGAAATTAAATAAAACAGATTCTAACCTAAATATCTTTTAAAATTGTAATTAAATAAAACGTACTCTAACCATAACACCTCTCTCAAAGCAATTCAAACACTGGAAAGAATTCAAGTGAACACCGAAAGTCATGTGAAATTAATAAGTTAGAATATAATATTGAACATTAAATGTCCTTTATACATACATATATACATTTATAATACTAAATTTATAAATAAAAGTTTATTGAATTAGTGAAATAATTTAACCACCTTTGCCGTCATTGTCATAAAGTTTACATAAAATAAAATAAAATAAAATAAAATAATATTTACTTATACTCGATAAGAATAAATAATTTTAAATACTGTAAGTAATCCTAATACATTTACTTGGTTTTTAACTAGGAGTATAGTATATTAAATATTAAAAATAACTTTTTAGAAAGGTGGATAAAACATATTCTAACCTAAACAGTCCCTCAAAATCTTTAAATATACAAATAGAAATAATACCATAAGAATTTTTGCCGTTAGAAATAAACCCAGATGACATGAATTTAGCGGATGTCAGAATTTGTTAAAAGATACATCCCTACCCATCCCTAAACATAACCCCGCTTTCAAATGTAACTATTAACTGAGACAACGAAAATTAAAAATTGAACCCTCTACCACCCCTTGTCTAGATGAATGGATTTATCGGTAACCTTGGAAACCCTCAAACTATGAATCTTTCCTGTGCCGTTAACAACCGTAAATTTTAAAAAGTAAGTTACTCCAAAATTCGCTTGATGAGGAAATGGAACTAATGTCTTTGGTTTAATAACAAAATTAAATTCAGGGGCTTTAGCTTCCATTTCTGAAACATGATCATCACTGTGTAGCGGCAAAACCATATTTTAAATCTATTAATTTATAATATTAATGCTCTGTAAATTTAAATTTACATAGAGCACTATTGTGTAAAAATAAAAATATCTATAAGAACACCGGATTTTATATCTTACTGTTCTTTCCTTTTTATTTATATATACATATATATATAT
>OZ038515.1:6473449-6475949 GCA_964036315.1 Acanthosepion esculentum
GTAAACCGGTAAAGTTGTATAAGTCAAGAAAGTACCCAGCAGTTATTGTGGAAAATTTGCCACTACGTTCACCACAGCGTATCTGTCCTACACGCGGCTTTATATATGTCAGCTGGTTGTTTGACAAGACATTCGAATAGACACAATGCTATATTTTTTAGACGATGACCTTGAAAGACTGTGCAAGAGGCATATATGTAAACAATCATGCAATTTTTTGGCTGGACTCAATCGTCATATGTGTGCCTAATTATCTTTCTGTGTTCAAAGAGATTCCATTCTTCTGACAAGATAACAAAACTATTACTATTATTATTATTATTATTATTATTATTATTATTATTATTATTAAACAAATAAAATGATTGACGTAACGTGATTTAAGATAAGAAAATATAAAGAAAAGAAATACAATCTACTGACGAATATTATAATAACTCTAATAATATTTAACATATAATAAAATAAATTCTACTGACGGATATAATAATAATAATAATAATAATAATAATAATAATAATAATAATAATAATAATTATTATTATTATTATTATTATTATTATTATTATTATTATTATCAAGCATATATACTAAAATACTGTGTTAGCCCAAAATGCAGATTCTGTGATAAATATCCAGAAACCATTGATCATCTTGTATCAGGTTGCACGATATTGGCACCCACTGAATATAAAACCCGGCATGACAGAGTAGGCCAATATCTGCACTGGAAAAATTTGCAACTCCTACGGGAAGGAAACTGAAAGAAACTGGTACGAACACCACCCAGACCCGGTTACGGAGATAGGACCTGTTACAATTCTATGGGACTACACAATACACACTGACAGAACAATCAAAGCCAACCGCCCAGACATTGTTATTAAAGACCACAAACAAAATAAGTGCCTCCTTATTGATATGGCAGACCCTGCAGACTGCAATGTATCTTTGAAGATATTCGAAAAGCTGTCAAAATACAAGGACCTTGAAATAGAAATCTCAAAAATGTGGCACATGGGAACATCAACAATCCCTGTTGTAGCTGGAGCCCTAGGACTGGTTGAAAAAGATTCCAGTAGACTAATTGAAGGGATCCCTGGAAGTCCATGCCTCAAAGAGATACAAAAAATCGTTCTGACAAGTACAGCCCACACTTTACGAAGGGCTTTATCTATGTAATTATTTTATATTTTTATTTTTATTTTTTTTTGCAGTGGAAAGTGTCATGATGCCATTTCTAACCTTAGGTCTCTGGGCAGGACCCAGAAAGAAATGTGTAGACACCAGATATCAAAGAAAATAAAAATAATAATAATAATGAACAAAAAGATTGACGTAAATTTTCCAGTATTTTAGAGAAGGGCGCGATTTAAGATTAGGGAAAAAAGAGACAATCTTTAACAATGTTCAAAAATATTTCGAGGGTATGTCTCTTCTTCAAGATATATTTTTTAATTTTCAATTATATGTATTTTTATAGTTGAAGTTTTTTAAAACTGTAACTTCGTTTTTTCTTTTCTTAAATCAGTCTGTTCTCTTCTCTTCTCTTATCTGCTGTTGTAGTAGTAGTAGTTGTAGTAATAATAATAATAATAATAATAATAATAATAATAATAGAAATACCACCACCCTAGACAAAACAAGTCAGCACACTGGAAGGTTTAAGGAAAATAGGGAAAAAGTCGATACTTATACAGTGATAAATTAAAATACGACATTTCTGGAACGTATATCGAGAATTAAGTCTTGGAGAATATGACACTCGCAGGACATAATTAATCTAAGATGAACCCAGAAAAACAGTGAATACCCTAAATAACACTAATTTCTAAGGTGATTGCAGAATAGTGACGCACAATGTGGTCAGGAGACAAACTTTACTTAAAGCGATAAGGGTCAGACATTGCACCTTACAATGTTCATTAATATTTCGGCAGTATGTCTTCTTGTTTTTAAATATTGTACACTGGTATGAAAATGTAAAGCAAAATCTACAAAAAATTCAAGTCTTTGTATAAACGTCGCTTAACTCGAGAAAATATATGTACTGATAATCAACACGTCGAAACGAAGGAAACACAGACAATGCGAAATGAAATGCAGCCTAAACGTATGTAACATAATGGGGATCTTGCTAATATATACTGAGGGTACTTAATCAAACCGCTTAGTACAAATCTTATGGAAATTTCCTGTCATTCTGTTCAATCCCTCGGGGTAGAAAATTAGTACAATAGAAGCTCTGACAACCAGGTTAAACATTTATTTTCAGTGTTTTCTATTAAAGGACATGAGCTAATGGTGAGTGAAATATAACGGAACTGATTTTAAGGAAAAAGAAAAAAATTACGTAATATTAATGAAAATTCATTAAATTAAGTCTGCCAGGTATGCAAAACAAATAATATAACGAGGATTTTTTAATCGCTGTTGCATGATGATTCCTTCTCTTCTAATGTCATTGCCAGCATTTTCACCATTTCGTTTTGCTTTTGTT
>OZ038515.1:6480949-6525949 GCA_964036315.1 Acanthosepion esculentum
AAAGTGGTCAATATCAGACATAGAGCGTGTGTAAATATAAAAATGAACATTGAAGTCAACACTCAGAGGCTGACAAGCTGTTTCATGCTAGGCGCAATCATGAGGCCATGGATGTTGTATTTTTCCTCGACTATTTATATATATGGGTCACTGGTGCATTGTGGGTAATCTATTCTGGCGGTTATTTTTGCGGGAGTGGCTTGTTTTTTTATATTTATTTATTTGTTTGGGTTATATTTTTTTGTTTTTCATTTTCTATCATCTATTCTTTTTGGTTGTTAATGTCGTAAAAAAATGATATCATATAGCTTGAACAGTTCTTGTTCATACGATCTCAAATTTTAGCAGCAAGTGTAAAATACTTAATTTAACGTACCTAGTCTCTTCAGGACGTTGGTGACCTTAGCTCCCCACAACTTTCCAGCCTTTCTAGCTAATGTAATATTTGTGTTCACGCTATCTTCCTCAGTCCCTGTACCGGCACATATTTACACAAATTTTGGAAAGTTGGCTATCTGTGTCGTGCCAGAAAGTTTTTTTTAATGTTTGAGTCCATCCTTCAAATCTATAAATCAACCATGCCTCCTTGCATGGAAAATTGCTGTCATATATGGTCTGGTGCTCCCTCTGTACGTCTCGAGGTCCTTAACAAAATCCAGAGACGAATATGCAAGGGGATAAATCCTGAACTACATTCGCTATCCTACAGACGTGCTGTGGCCTCCCTCTGTCTCTTCTACAAGTATTTTCACGACAACTGTTCTGACTGGCTACTTTCGCTGGTTGCCGGATCACATGAATTTAAACGTCTGGCATCTTGGTCCCACCCTTTCACAATCAAAACGGTTAAATGTAACCATCTCTTCTTCACAAACAACTTATTCTCCCGCACTTCACGTATATTGAGCTCCTTTCCCCTTACTTGCTTCCCCGATGACTATAATCTTCAAATATTCAAGTGTAATGTCAATCGTCATCTGACACCCTGGGCTTGTTCCCCGTCCTGCCGTGTGTCTTTTCCTCAAACACGCCTCTTTACTCTTGTTCTTAATCCACTGTAAACCCTTGCATGCTACTGACACTCCCGCCTTGGGTGAGGTGAATTACATTAAAACAAAAATAAATTAAAGATCAGTTACTCTGAGTTTCTCTCCGTCACTCTTGTCTTCATTATGTCTCAGGAGTGTCAAATTTACAAAATAAAGTAAAGTAATAAAGTAGTAATTCTGTTAAGTAAGGTGAAATAGGGGGGGAGTCTGGGCGTAGATTAATATTTTCCCTATTTCACCTTTCTTAACAGAATTATTTATCTCACAAACAAACGTACACAACAATATCGTGAAATCAAAAGAAAATGGTTGAATCCGTCAATACAGCAATAAAGACAATATCTCCACACGTGACAGTAATTAACCTAATTTCAGTTAACAGTATGAAAATAGCGTTCTCTAAATTCTTCCAGTTGCTAAGGACATTTTGTTTTCTTGTTATTAGTTACTTTGTTTTAATAAATTCATTTTGTTTTTGCCTTGAAAAAGTCCACAGTGGACGAAACGCGTCGGCAACTATTACAGTTTTCCTATTGTCTTTTACACACACACACACACACACACACACACACACACACACACACACACACACACACACACACACACACACACACACACATATATATATATATATATATATATACACAAATGAAATGAGAACGAATCAAATGTTTACAACGTTAATTTAAAAATAGGGCTCAATACAACAGCAAAATAATATTCTTTATTGCAGGATATTACATTCGAACATATGTAAAACTGTTACATGTTTCGATGCATAACGTCGTTTCTCATCAGGCTCTAGTAAATGAGGGTTATAACTATTTTTAATATTTACTTACAATCAAAAAGAAAATAAGAAAATCAAGCAAGGAACAAAGATATAGTCTCTTCTAGAAAGAAAAACAAGAAAGACACAAGATATAGTCCCCAAAAAAATAAAGAAAAGGAAAGAAAGACAAGATACAGTCTCTTCTAAAAGAGAAAAAAACGAGAGAAAATAATTGATTGTTTGTAAGTAAATATAAAAAATTGTAATAACCCTCATTTACCACCGTCTGATTAAATGTGATGATATGCATGGAAACATTAATGCATTTATATAGAGGTTTTACATATGTTCGAATGTAATATCCTATAATAAATTACATACGCAAACACCCCCACACTCATACATATATATATATATATATATATATATATATATATATATATATATATGAATATATATACATATATACATACATACATATATATATATATATATATATATATATATATATATATATATATATATATATATATATATATATATATATATATATGTCAGATAAGATCCTAATACCTCGTAATTAATTCATGGCCCGCTGGGCATCACTCTAGAAGCGTATCAAAAATCGACACATTAACTTAAAAACTAGACATCTTCCTTGATGATGACTAATAGAATAGTCAAAACATGGATATATGGAACATTCGGACAATTCTACAGATTCTATGCGCAGAAAAACACTTATACGTACGCAGGAAAAATTAAAATAAAACTCACTTGCAGTGTCTTAATGAAACTTGTACAATATATATTGACACATATTTCATTAAAAAAAAAATTCAACTTATTTTCAATAGGATTCTCTCATATTCACAGACGAGCTTCTTGGTAACCATATTAAAGGAGAAGAGGAAATTACTATGCTGATTGATATATGTTCATTTATTGTGTTGTTTTTCCAATACAAAATTCTAGTCTTCATCTGAAAATTATTTTTTGTTGGTTGTGTCAAGACAGA
This sequence comes from Acanthosepion esculentum, assembly GCA_964036315.1. NCBI lineage: Eukaryota > Metazoa > Mollusca > Cephalopoda > Sepiida > Sepiidae > Acanthosepion > Acanthosepion esculentum. The sequence goes on from OZ038515.1 coordinate 6,483,789, forward strand.
TATTGTAGTTTATCATTTTCAAAGAAAAAATTGCGTTCATATGAAAGTTATAATGTGAAGTGAAGAACGCTGAGTCAGTAAGTGATCGCTTGATACCGTTTCAGGGAGGTAATTAAGTACTCTCGCTTCCTTTAATAATGACACCAACACGCTTTTCCGTGAATATGAAAGGGTTCAATTGAAAATAAGTAGACAAATTATTCAATGAAACATGTCTCAATGATAACTTGTTGTCATAATGTAACCAATACACACACACACACATACACACACACAGACACACACTCACACACACACACACACATATATATATATATATATATATATATATATATATATATATATATATGAAGAAATATAGTTTTAAGATGCGCTATATTTATGGGATAAAGTGCTCAATATCGATAGAGCGTGTGTAAAAATAAAAGTGAACATAGAAGTCAACACTTAGAGGCGACAGCCTGTTTCATGCTAGATGCAATCGTCAGGCATGAAACAGACTGTCGCCTCTAAGTGTTGACTCCTATGTTCACTTTTATATATATATATATATATATATATATATATATATATATATATATATATATATATATATATACTATTAACATTATTCGGACTCTTTGGGTCCTGCCACTAGGATATAACAAACGCCTTTATCCACTGTGCAATGTGTCATCAAAGTATGTGAATTCAATACCCGGTTAAGGCAACAGAGAATTAACAGGAGATAACTGATAACTGACATCCATTAGATATGGCACGTGGAACTAGAACAGTCTAACTCAGTGAGCGAAATAAAGAGTTCAGTTCGACATTCCAACCACCTGAAGAAGGCCGGAGCGTACAAAGGCCTAAACGTTGTAATAAATATGGCGACAAAGATGAGGACAATAGTCCGAATAATGTAAATAGTGTACATAATACCTCATCTGAGAAATATAGGCATATATATATATATATATATATATATATATATATATATATATATATATATATATATGTATATGGTCATCCACATACAGACCTATTTCGCTGCATCGCAGCTCATCAGTGCGACGAAACATCTAGTTGCTTCAAGCCGCGATCGAAACCAAACCGATTTGGTATTAGTCGGAGACACTAACCCTGAGCTATCGACGCACGGCAGAGAGAAAGAGACATTCTAACGTATTGTATTCGAATGTAATATATATATATATATATATATATATATATATATATATATGTGTGTGTGTGTGTGTGTGTGTGTGTGTGTGTGTGTGTGTGTGTGTGTGAGTGTGTGTGTGTGTGTGTGTCAATAGCAAGTCAATAAAGCCACTAAGACGAATACGGATTCCATGAAAGAAGGATTGATTCTATAGACAGGTTTGCAACTCGCGAGGCCTGCAGGAGTTTGCAGGCATTTAGGCAGATGGAACACGTGGTAGTAGAGCTATTTCACTCGAGTGTTTGAGGATCAATTCCCATAGTTTTCAGCTAATGGACAGCAAGGTCTTCTTTGCTGCGCGTGAGAAAGCTACAGCAGCAGGCAAGGCCGCAATTGGGACGAGCAGCATGCTGCCAACTTGCTTTAAAATTTGCACGTAGTTGACCACGATGTTCAAGTCGGCTTCGCTCACATAATTATATAGATGAGAAGCAAGACAAACGTCTGCACTTGGGGTCTGACTTTTGATTTCCCAGAAAGAAAAGTGGATGCTGCGCACGCACACACACACACACACACACACACACACACACACACATTTATTATTATTTAATGTTATATATATATATATATATATATATATATATATATATATATATATATATATATATATATATATATATATATATATAATTAAGTAATTCATTTACATATATAATGAACAAATAAAAATATTAAAAATATATATTGAACAAATAAAATTATTAAAAAATATATTTTATATTAATAATTTTAGTTTTATTATTTCAATTAGGTTCCTCGACTGGTTTTTAGCCAGCATTGACATATCAGGAGAAAAATATTTCCTGCTTGTTAGTAGCAGTGAACTACAGGAATGAATGATTTTCTGAAGAAAATGAACTTTATCTGCAGTTTTCCTTTGTTTGTTTATCGTTAATTTGGGTCAGTCCTTGCGTTGGTCAAACGGACTCTTTTAAGTTGTTTTTAAGATAGACTATGGCAGATTCCTCAGTAAGGTCAGTTTGACAGTTTTATTTGTTGCTGTGTGCGTGCGTTAAGTGTATGTTATCTTTTAGTTCTTTGGGAGTGTCTATGATGCATGGTAATGTATAAGTTAGTATGGATCTGTGTATAAGTGTGAGACATCAACACTGTCTTGTATGGGTGAGAAATGGTCGTAGGGATTGATTTATGGGGTTATATATTAATTCTGTCTATTTTGTTAAATTTGTGATGAAGCCCTGGACGAAGTGATTTGAGGCGTAAAATCCATGATTTCATGTTCCTCTAGAATTTTTCTAATGTTATCTTTTCTGTCCTTATGTATTCTTTCAATTATAGTGAATGTGACATGATTTTTAAAACCATGTTTTTCGAGGGGAAATGTTGTACTACAGCTAATAATCTTTCGCGGCGAACCGACTTGATCCGATTACGATAATTATTAATTCTGTAGTGAAAGGGCCATTCAGATTTTCCCACATATTATTTCTGGCATAGTGTGCATTTTAATAATAAATTATGTTATTACTTCTACAGTTGTGGTAGATTTTTAAAGTAGATTTAGTCACTGAGCTAGTGAACGAACTGGTGTGTCTAATGTTACAACATAAGCTTCTTTTGTTGTTACATGGTTGGGAAAATCCTGATGATTTTATTTTTGATTTATCATCTCAAATTTGGTTAATTTCTATGATTTCATTAATGTTCTTAGGTCTACGATATTTTTTTTTAAGCTTATCACCCCCAAGCAAGGCTGGAAACCACTAGCACGCAAGGGGTTACAGAAGGTTTGGAGGAAGAGCAGATAGGAGTGGTAAAGGAGAGGATGTGGAGAAAGATAGTGGATCGATCAAGACAAGGGGGTTACAGAAGATTTGGAGCGAGAGCAGATAGGAATGAAAGGTGAAAGGATGTGGAGAAGGGAAGTGGATAGATCAAGGCAACTGCAGATGTCGATTGACGTTACACTTAAATAGTTGGAGATTGTATTTGTCTGGGAAACAGGAATAAGGAAGGGATATGCTAGAAAGCCGGGATCATCAAACATAATTTTTATGTCTGGTTCGAGATGTAGTATTTCCCAGTGACTTTTGATTATCTAAGATAGTGGAGGAAGTTTGGTGTTGAAAGTGGTTACTAGAGGGATGCGTCTGGATTTATTTTTAAGTTTATTCATTAGGATGTCTTCTCAAGTTGTGACAGTTGCTTTTTTTCATTTGTTCCTTGATTAGGTGTTCTTTATAGCCACGTGTTTTGAACTGATGAATGAGATATTGAGTGAGTTTATTTAGTTCTTAATTATTGGAACATATCCTTCTGAGTCTAAGTGCTTGTGAATAGAAAATGTTCTCCTTGACGTGATTAAGGTGGGAAGACTTAAATTGTAGATAGTTGTTGGTGATTTTAGTGTGTAGTGTCGTTTGAAGTATTCTGTTTATATCGATGTAAATGTCGCTGCCTAAACATGTTTCCGATCTTGTTGATTTTCCGTGGTTGAACTTAATCGAGTTGTGTACCGTGTTTAGGGTCATAAGGAATTCAGTGAGTTTCTCCTCACTGCCCGTATATATGAACAAGATATAATCAATATATATATAGCATAGAATATGCAGTCTCTACCGATGAAGGGATTAATATGGCATATGATGGAGCTGCAATGATGCCCATGGCAAATCTAACTTGTAGATTTTGTTTCCCATTGTAATTTAAAGTATTCAATGTAGGAATACATTCCATAGGTTATATGATAACTTCTGTGAGGTGGGGTCTTAATTTTTTTTCTTTTAGTCAGTGCTTTTTAAGGGTGGTTAGTTCATCGATTTGTTTGATGTTTGAATAAATAGATCCTACGTCCATGATTACTAGAGTAGCATTTTCTGGAACTGATTGTATATGATTGAATCTGTTTAGTAGGTCTGTTGTATCCCTAATACAGGATTTTACATTCATAGCTAGGGGCTGTATGTAATGATCTCCGTATTTGGATATTTTCGTCATATATATATATATATATATATTATGATAAAAAGAAAGAACAGTAAGATATATAATCTGGTGTTCTTATTGATATTTTTATTTTTCCAAACTTGTGCTCAAAATAAATTTACAGACCATAAATGTTATAAATTAACCGATTTAAAATATGGTTTCTTCGATACACAGGAATTACCATGTTTCAAAAACCGAAGCTAAAAAAATTCAAATTCAATGATATAATTAAATTAATAGTATTAGTTCTCGTTCATCATCAAGCGAATTTTGGAATAACTTATTTTTAAATTTACTGCGTTATTATTGTATCAATTTGATACAATAATAGTAAATAAAAATGAACACGGTACCGCCCCTTGTCTAAATGACTAGATTTCTCTGTATCCTTGGAAACAAAAAGTTATGAATTGTATGTGCGTTTAAACCCCAGTAAATTTAAAAATATGTTATTCAGATATTCGCCTGAAGTTGAAATAGGATTAATGCTTTTAGTTTCATTATATAATTAAATTTTGAAGATTTTAGCTTCAGATTTTGAAATATGGTAATTCCTGTGTATCGAAGAAACCATATTTTAAATCAGTTAATTTATAATATATATATATATATATATATATATATATATATATATATATATATATATATATATATATTGTATATGTTTGAATTATAATCGTTCTGCTGAAACCAGAAAGGGTTTTTATTTATTAATCTGCTATGACTTTTACTAATTTGTGGGCTGCGCTCTGTATCCATGATAATATGCAGCGTATAATGGATGCTAGGTTTCTTTTCATATTAGAGACTGTTGCATTTTAAATCAGTCAACTGATATATATATACATATATATATATATATATATATATATATATATATATATATATATATATATATATATATATATATATATATATATATATATATATATAATGGATTACACAGATTTTACTTTAGTCCGCGACTAAAAGTCTCATGTGTACGTAAATGTGGTTAATGTATTGCTTTATCTGTACAAGAATATTAAATCAATTATGCATATTGCTGCAATATGTGGTCTGGATCTGCTCAGTCTTGGCTTTTCACGATGAGCCAAGTTAAGCAACGTAGATTCTAGTCTGTACAAAAATTGATGACTACTTGCGAAAAACGAAGTTCTGTAAGCGTGGATGTGCGGGTGGTGTAATGGATAACGGGTGAGAAGTGGAAATCGGAGAGCTGTGTTCCATTTCCAGCCGCGTTCGTTATATAGCGTTACACACAAATAGTCTTGGGAAAGTTATGAATCCACGTTTTCTCCCCACCAGCTATGGGGGAATTATTAGGACAGCTAGCAGCAACATCATTTTATCTCCAAAGATTTCATACAATCTAAATATTTTTTTCTTGCTTTAAAAATCCTGGAAACGGTTGGTAAGCCATAAACAATATAGATCAATCACTCAATGAAAAATCCTCGTTTTCCATCCGTGGTAGAGTCTAATAAAAGTAAAAGTCTTTACCCGATTATGTGCACGAATACATTCACCCCTCTAAGGGCCACATCCACACAGTAATATGGCCACTTGCATGGCAGATGTTCTGAATATCTGGACTCTTTAGTTCTACAAGTTGGAACATTTACAGACTGTATAAGCCATCCAACTTCCATTGTATCAAATCATTCTCATTTCAGTCTTATACTAGATGTAAAGAGGAAATTCCCCTCAGCTTTTTCACAAGAATTGCCATTATGTGGAACAGTTTCTTGTGTAGATGTTTCTCCGAAGGCTACAATCTTAAATTCTTAATTTCAAGAATTTATCGGCACTATGTTCGTTAACCTCAGAATGGCCACTTCATACGATCTGTTTTGACTCATACCACACCACGTTCATGGCAACTATTTTAATTTAAGCCTTCTACCTTTAGTTACTCTTGGGCCTTGTATCGAGCGAACATTACTTGGAGATGAGGCATTCATTGATAAGATATGACATTTACCTGAGCTCTCTATTAATGGAAATGTGGGGTGCCAATAATATGCAGCTGCATATGGTTTAAGAACAAAAATTGCCCTCAACGTGCGTCTACTGTCACGATGGCGTCGATATTATACAGACAACACCTCCGTTAGTGGAATGAGTAAGCTGATTCCACAGAGTTGAAATCTCTGGGGTCGGGCACCATATCCCATTTCCAATGAGGTCAGAACAGATACTACATTTTCATCCCGGTCAAAAGACCGATAAGATATTTACCTGGCTTCCCCGATATGGCAGGATGTGACACGACGTTTTTTTTTTAATGCGGGGTGTCCATACACATGCATATGCATATGGGCCGAGGACAAGCATTACCTAGTCCCCGCAATCAGTTTCATTCGTTTGTTGATATGATATTGTCCCTACCTCTCTGCCGCAGATTTTGAATCCACTGAATCGGGCATCGTCTCCCATCTCAACAGATACTATAATTTTATCACGGACAAAAGCCTGATAAAAATAAGTTATTTACCTGATCTCCCCACTAAGCTATTCATGGTTAATAAAGTACAACCTCTGGCTGCTTCTCTGTCTACTAGGTTGGCTTCTCAATCCCTATCCAAGAAGCCTGCTCGAACACATTTGTGTTTATTCATGGAGCTCACCTATAGATTACAGGCGCGTTGTTTGTTTTTGTTTTTTGTCGACCGCACAGTGTAGTCGGGTCAGTTGGGCACCCCCCAGTGAGAAAAAGAGCACCCAAATATGCTGAGCAAAACGTAATTATGTATTCCGGGAGAGACCGCAATATCAGACGTGATCAACAGCTTCGAACAAGGCCGGTAATGTTCAAAATATTATTTTTATAATAATGTAACAAAAATATAAAAAAGAATTCGCTGATTCTTTCCTTTGTAGTTTACAACAGGCGCATTCATTTATTTTCTTTCTCGATTTCATCTTTTTCATAATATGGGAAGGTCTGTTTATATGCATAGTTATTGCTGGGCACGGATTTTAAAAAAATGACATTTAGGTAGGATATATGATCACCCAGGTGTATGGCTTCTCGAAATGTATTTTTATCTATCTGAATACATTAACATAACAAAGGAGAAATATACGCTGTTGAAGTAGAAATGCCAAGCAAAGCTAAATTATTAAGCTTTTTCCATTTCTATTTCTTCTATCTTTGAAGCAGTTACCCCATGCATAAAGCACACGGGGGCATATATATATATATATATATATATATATATATATATATATATATATATATATATATATATATATATATATATATATATATATATATATATATATATATATATATATATATATATATATATATATATATATATACGGCAGAATTGAGTCACTGTCAGTCACTGTGTGTTTATCTAAATCTACAAATAAACACGCTAAAATTCACCTTAATTCATTCCGTGCGCTGACGGCTTAGTGGTAGAAGTTCCGACTGACACAAATTTCGTCGGGTTTCGATCCTAGCTAGAGGCAACCGGACGTCTAGCCACACTGATGAGCTGCGAAACAGTCTGTCTGTGGATGACATAAATATATATATATATATATATATATATATGTACACGAATGTAATGAGAAAGAAAATAATATAAATTCTAACGTTCAGAGCATTAATTCAAAAGAGGTCTCAATAGCAAGAATAGAGCAATAATTATTCATTATAATTTTTTCATACGGACACATACAACTTATTCACTACAAAACTGATTTCTTGTTTCGATGCAGTTGGATCTCGACTGGTGTGAATCAAAAATGGTTACCAACAATAACTCCGTGATTGTTCCGTAAATTTAAAATATTTTTGACCCTTGAGGATTGTCTGCGATGAGATTGAAAGTACTTAGGAAAAACAAATAATTTCAAAGAATTTTTTTTTTCTTTTTCTTTATCAATTTTCTACCTGCCACCAAGAAATTAATTCGTGGACATGGAAGTATTAAAACCAGAATAATTAGACATACAAGCCTGTTTCGCTGCCTCACAACTGATCAGTGTGAATAGACATCCGATGACTTCAAGCCGTGATCGAAAGCCGACCGATTTGGCATCATTCAGAGATCCTACCCCTAACTTATCGGGGCAAGACAGGGAAAGGAAGATTTTAACGTAGTATATACGGAAGTATAAAACCGCCAGCAGCCAGAGGAATATAATTCGTGCGATGCGTTTCAGGGTGCGATGGGTAAATTGTCGCCATTTTATATTTTTACTTTCGCGCAGGCACGTTGTTTGTTTTTGTTTTCTGTCGACTCCACAGTATAGTCGGGTCATTTGGGCACCCGCCAACGAGAAAAATAGCACCAAGACGCAATTGACTAGAAATTGGAAAGATCATGCTGCCCCTCCTGGAATTCATGTCAGAAGAACCCAATACGATCATTTCAGAGTGTTTGGTTGTCAATCTGAAGACAGTGCTACGGATTCGGATAGAGTTGGATGAGTCTGCTAGTGATTACGAAAGTACGGAAGCTCGGAAAACTCACTCCATTCTTTCTGATAGCAAAAAGGACTTTCGAATTTGTTGTTGAGGTCTTCAAACTGAACAAGTAAGCATAAATCACGTGCCTTGTGGAGGGAGTACTGTCCTGGGTCAAAAGAGTCGTTGCTGGAAGAACCTATATCTGGCAACACAACTCACCATACCACACAAGGATGAGAATCCAGTCATGCCTGTCAGACCAAATCACCCATTACGTCTGGCTGCCTTACAGCTCAGACTTTAACCCCTTAATTCTTATGTGTTAGGGGCGCAGTTGAGTGAAAGACCAACAAAACTCCTTGCTGTGCCAAAGATGAACTGAAGCCAAGGATTATGGTCGCATTCACCTTAATTCAACTTAAACATGAAGATTGTCCAGAAGAGATGCAGGAGATCCCGAAGTATTCTGGAAACCGTGGTTGAAGCCAATGGTGATTTTATTGAATACATTTACTCTTTTGTATTTCAAGATATTTTTGTGTAATTTTGGTAAATATAGGAGAGTCATTTAATAAATAAGGTGAATTTTTCGGTATAAGGATTTCTAATACAAATAGAAGCTTACTTTTTAAAACAAATTTTCAACGTAGTCTCCCAGCACTGTCAGACACTTTTCCCATCTGTGAACAAGCTTCTGTATTCCCTCAGCGTAAAAATCTTTGGACTGATGTCTCAGCCAGTCGCTCACAACACTTTTGACTTCACCGTCACTTTTAAACTTCGTGCTTCTCGTGAACGCTTTCAACGGACCAAACAAGTGAAAGTCTTAAGGGGCAAGGTCTGGGCTGTAAGGGGGATGAGAGAGCAGTTCCCAGCCTAGCTTGTTGATGGTCTGCACCGTTTGGGCTGCTGTGTGACGCCTTGCGTTGTCATGATGCAAGATGACTACTTCTGACTGATGACCCTTGCGTTTGTCCCAACAGATAAGCTCAAAGTCCTTGCAATGTCATCCACTGTCACCCTTCTGTCAGACTGAAAGAGGTCATTGACTGATTCTATCACCTCAGGAAACCTCACTTCTGTAGGCCTCCCAGGCTTGTCTACATCCTCAACACTGCTTCGTCATTCTTTAAACAATTTAGCCCACTTGTAGACATTTATTTGGCTGAAACATGTGGCACCATACACAGTTGACCTTCACCTATGAATTTCAACTGGTTTGCATCCTTCAGCAACCAAAAACTTGATAACTGACCGCTGTTCAATCCCGGAGCATGCTTCTTGGTCGGCCATCTTTGTTAATCGCCAAAACTCTCAAAGTTTTTTTTAATCTACAAAAGAAATTAAATCCATGTGAAAAAGAAGTAAAACAAAAAATAAAAAATAAAAAAGAGTAAGCTTCTATCTGCATTACAAGTCCTTATACCGAAAAATTCAACTTATTTATTGAATGACCCTCGTATTTGTTAAAATGATATATCAGTATCATTTTCATTTTGCGTAATTTACATGACGATTTACCCATCGCATTATATATATATATATATATATATATATATATATATATATATATATATATATATATATATATATATATATATATATATATATGTCAATTTTGTAGTGCGTAATCAATTTATGTAACGTAAATCATTCAAACGAAAAACAAATACTGAAGCTAATTATACGGCGAGAATCACTCTCCCAAACAATATTTACTAATAAAATACAATCAACTTCGAATCACACCATTCATTAACGGATTCGAAGTTGACTGTATTTTATTAGTAAATATTGTTTGTGAGAGTGATTCTCGCTGTATAATTAGCTTCAGTATTTGTTTTTCGTTTGAATGATTTACGTTATATATATATATATATATATATGGATAGATAGATAGATACTATAAAAATGATTTTTCAAGATACAGGTTCTACTATTTAACTCATAGCTGGAATAATTATATAAATTTACAGCTTTCCTCAAATATATTTGAGCGTTAGTCAATGTAACCAACTCGACTGGAATTCGATCTCCTCTCTCCTATTTATCCTTCTGATAATTGATATCAAATGAGGGAAAAGGATATTATGGTTAAATTGCCTTCTTGTATGTGCCGTGTCCCTTCAGAACGTAGGCGACGTCGGCACTCCACATGTTCCTGTTCCTTGTAGCTCTTAAAAGCTCTTCTTCCATCCATTTTCTCAAGCCCATCGAGTATGTTTAAGCGCTGCTTTTCACAGTCCCTCTTTCCCTCTGTCCCATGAGTATAACATTTTCCAAGCCCTCCTTCCTCATTTGCCCCAGAACTTTCAACCGCCTTTTCCTGGTGTTAACTATAAGTTTCATTTTTGTTTCCATTCACTCCAAAATCACGGTGTTTCTCACATGTTCAGCGCATGACATCCTCAGCATCTTTCTGTAGAATCACATTCCTGTTGCTTCAAGACACTTTTTTATGTTTGAGGAGATTGGGCAGTATTTGCTGCCATAGAGAAGAACAGCTATCACGTAACAGTTAACTACGTTTTTTTCTTTGTTTCAAAACGAAACATTTCTGTCTTTTAATACTCTGCTGAACATTTGGGATGTATCTTTGGACATCCCAATAAGTATACGGATCTTATTAATGCACTTCCTGTCTTCTTTTAGAACACTTCCCAGATGTTTATATTTATATTAACATAGAGGTGTTTGTAAATGATTAAATTTATTTGGGATACAAATGACATGGAAATGTGAAGAGAGATGATCATCTATCTTATGAAGGAAATGTGACACATAAATTATAAAATAATATTATTCAACAAGTTTAACAAATTAATTAATTCAAAATACGCTTTTAAATAGGCGGTGGAGGGGGTCGTCAGTGATGTTTTGACTTGGTGCATCAGGGAGTTTCGGGTCTTTCAACATCATACTCCCCATCACCAAATCGACCCAATCAGAGGAGATCAAACCCTGATTCCCCCTCACAGTGAAACGCTAACAGCTTCTCTGGCCTTTTTAAAGAATTAGACGAAGAAAGACCACGTATTCCGCACATCCGATTGGATGTTTGTACAACCAATCAGCTGCGCGAATTATCTTTTAAATGGCCCGCAGTGGGGACTGGCTTCTTTTCTTTTGGTGGATAGCAGTTTCAATGGATAACCGAGGAGGTAATCTTAATATTCCTAAGTTCAATCCCTTTCCTAAGTATTCTATCGTTTAAATATTTGCCGTTTGTATTTTATTTGTGCTTATTTTTTGGGGGGTGGGACTTAAACTCAACCCTACTATCACATTGGGGGAGACTTAAACTCAACCCTACTATCACATTGGGGGAGACTTAAACTCAACCCTACTATCACATTGGGGGGACTTAAACTCACCCCTATTATCACATTGGGGGACTTAAACTCAACCCTAATATCACATTGGGGGGGGCTTAAACCCAACCCTACTATCACATTGGGGGGGACTTAAACTCAACCCTACTATCAGATTGGGGGGGGTCTTAAACTCAGCCCTACTATCACATTGGGGGGGGGGGCTTAAACTCAACCCTAATATCACGTTGTTCAAGACTCCAACGTTGTTAAAGCGTCAGAGGTTTCTTGGAGATTCAAAGCCCAGGAGTGCCTTGGTCGCCTAAGTTCAGGAAGGACACGACTCATAAAGCATAATGATAATATTACCGAACCACATTCTAATCCTCTGAGAAGATCATCTATTTCCTCAGCCCACCTTTATTCAAAATATGCCACTTGTTCTATTGCAAAATGTGTGAAACAATTACTGAAAGCGGTAAACACTGTGGTTGCGTCACGGCTTACCAGATATTGGCGATAACGTTATGACAAGGAAACCGATGACAGCAACTTATTTGTCGCAGAATCTTCAAGCGCGGGTAGGAATTGGACAAAATAGCGCTTGAACAATGTGGCAAATTAGTGAATTACTGTGATCGTGGTGGAAAAGAAGTAATTAAATGTCGTAGTCTGTACACGTCTTAATTAATATTCTCTATCAATATTAATCAATAACGTTGTTAATTTAATTTATATGTGTTTACAATTTTGTTCTCTAATTTTGGACGCATTGCTTTTTCGTAATAAATCGGTTTTGTTCTATAATTTATTTATGCTTGGTTCTTTTTTATGCAGATTTAACATAAAATTGAACGCTATTTTAAGAATATTTACTAAAATTTCTACGATCGAATCAGTAGGAGGGGACATTTCATATTTCAAAAATTTTCATCTCTAATATTGAACATGAACTTTGTACTGTATATGATTATACAGGGTACGACAGGGGTACCTTGAGGTGATGCAATGATTAGCAAATGTCTTCCTAGATCAATTACGAGTGAGTACACAGTTCAATCCTCCGTGGGTATCTCTTACTTTTTGCTTTGTGCCACTTGTAAGCTATAATAAGTAAAGAATTATACAGCGTGCGTAAGAAATACATCCCACAATTTAACCTGTTACCTGTGTGGTGCTGCTGAACTTAGGCAAGTGACAATGGTTTCATCCCCTAGATTATGTTGTGCGAACTTTTTCTGATACCATCAATTAGGATCATGACTTCGAACCAGTACACACTGCGCTTTGAAAAGCTTTTTTAAGACTGGTCAATCTATAACTCCAACACAGAGAGCTTATCGTGCTTATTAAAGGTTACGTTCGAATGATGCCGTTCAGGACAGAAAATCCTTATTGTTATGGGTTGAAAATTTCTGGCCCGTGGGTCTAGACAACTGGACGAACTTGAAACGCTCGAACTTCGGGGCGGAGTAAAAAGCTTTACAAATCGTCTTCAACAGATTAAGGTGAATAGAGGCCATCATTTGGATCATCATTTCTAAAACGCCACCATTTGGAGTATCGTTTTTAAAACCAAAGGAATAAAATTGTACTCGTTTGTTTAAACAGCAATGAAATACATTTTTTAATAGAATTTAAAGTTGTCGATTAAAGTTATGCATTGAGAACAGAAAGGAATTGTTTTTTCTTAATCCCGGAAGAGAAACAGCATTATTAACTGGAGAAAAATTATTATCAATTACATACATACATACATATATATATATATATATATATATATATATATATATATATATATATATATATATATATATATATATATATATATATAAATATATATATATATATATATATATATATATATATATATATATATTATAAATAAATGACAGTTGGAAAACAGTAATTGCTGACGCGTTTTGTCCAATGTAGACTTTTTCAAAGCAAAAAACGAAAAAAAATCAATTTAACCAGGGTTAAATAGTAGAACCTGTATCTTTAAAAATCATTTTTATAGTATCTATCTATCTATCTATCTATCTATCTATCTATCTATCTATCTATCTATCTCTCTCTCTTTCTCTCTCTCTCTCTCTCTCTCTCTCTCTCTATATATATATATATATATATATATATATATATATATATATATATAATGCGATGGGTAAATCGTCATGTAAATTACGCAAAATGAAAATGATACTGATATATCATTTTAACAAATACGAGAGTCATTCAATAAATAAGTTGAATTTTTCGGTATAAGGAATTGTAATAGGATAGAAGCTTACTCTTTTTTATTTTCTTTGTTTTTGTTTTACTTCTTTTTCACATGGATAACATTTCTTTTGCAGATTAAAAAAAACTTTGAGAGTTTTGGCGATTAACAAAGATGGACGTCCAAGAAGCATGCTCCAGGATTGAACAGAGGTTAGTTATTAGGTTTTTGGTTGCTGAAGGGTGCAAACCAGTTGAAATTCATAGGAGAATGTCAACTGTGTATGGTGCCACATGATTCAGCCAAATAAAAATGTCTACAAAGACAGGCCTGGGAGGCGTACAGAAGTCAAGTCTCCTGAGGTGATCGAATCAGTCAAAGAGCTTATTCAGTCTGACAGAAGGCTGACAGTGGATGACATTGCAAGGACTTTGAGGTCATCTGTTGGGGCAAACGCAAGGGTCATCAGTCAGAAGGAGTCATCTTGCATCATGACAACGCAATGCCTCACACAGCAACCCAAACGGTGCAGACCATCAACGATCTGGGCTGGGAACTGATCCCTCATCCCCCTTACAGCCCAGACCTTGCCACTCCAGACTTTCACCTGATTGGTCCCTCGGCACGAAGTTTAAAAGTGACGATGAAGTCAAAAGTGTTGTGAGCGACTGGCTGAGACATCAGTCCAAAGATTTTTACGCTGAGGGAATACAGAAGCTTGTGCACAGATGGGAAATGTGTGTGACATTGCTGGGAGACTACGTTGAAAATTAAAAAAAAAAGTAAGCTTCTATTTGTATTAGAATCCTTATACCGAAAAATTCACCTCATTTATTGAATGACCCTGGTATATTTACCAAAATTACACAAAAATATCTTGAAATACAAAAGAGTAAATGTATTCAATTAAATCGCCATTGGCTTCAACCACAGCCTCCAGAATACTTCGGGATCTCCTGCACCTCTTCTAGACGATCTTCATGTTTAAGTTGAATTAAGGTGAATGAGACCATAATCCTTATCTTCAGTTCATCTTTGGCACAACAAGGAGTTTTGTTGGTCTTTCTCTCAACTGCGCCCCACACATAATAATTAAGGGGTTAAAGTCTGAGTAGTTAGGTAGCCAGACGTAAGGGGTGATGTGGTCTGACAGCCATCACTGGATTCTCCTCCTTGTGTGTTATGGTGATTTGTGTTGCCAGATATAGGTTCTTCCAGCAACGACTCTTTTGACCCAGGACAGTACTCCCTCCACAAGGCACGTGATTTATGCCTACTTGTTCAGTTTGAAGACCTCAACAACAAATTCGAAAGTCCTTTTTCCTATCAGAAAGAATGGAGTGAGTTTTCCGAGCTTCCGTACTTTCGTAATCACTAGCAGACTCATCCAACTCTATCCGAATCCTCAGCACTGTCTTCAGATTGACAACCAAACACTCTGAAATGATCCTATTGGGGCTTCTGACATGAATTCCAGGAGGGGCAGCATGATCGTTCCAATTTCTAGTCAATTGCATTTTGATATCTTGTTCACAATCAAGTATTAACAAGATCGTTCCTTAACTTTTGTCCAGTGGCTTATTTCCTTTGTTCCATTTAATCTTTATTTAAAAAAAAAAAAAACTGTTATGTAAATTTTTGTAACTATATATAATATTTATGCATTACCCCCTAGTCTTTATTTGGTAAAAGTTTCATTGCTAATCATTCATTATATTTTAAGTAATACACATATTTATGTCTTTGTTGTTTCCATTCCTTATATTATGCCCGCTACAACATATATATATATATATATATATATATATATATATATATATATATATATATATATATATATATATATATATATATATATGAGAGAGAGAGAGAAAGAGAGAGAGGGTGAGAGAGAGAGATATGTATTGTATATTGTTTGTGAAATTATTTCCAATTTTGAGATTGTTTTTGCTTCTGATCTTACAGCATTTTAGCCATTATCTACAATGCCATTGCCCAACGTTTTGTGTGTGAAATACACACACAGATATATATATATATATATATATATATATATATATATATATATATATATATATACACAGAGATATTGATAGAGATAGGTAGGCAGATAGATAACGAACACACTGAGATAGATAGATAGAAACAGACTGATGTATATATATATATATATATATATACATATATATATATATATATATATATATATATATATATATATATATATATATATATATATAAACAGCCTTAGATAGATAGATAGATAGATAGATAGATAGATAGATAGATAGATAGATAGATAGATAGATAGATAGATAGATAGGGGAGAAGAAGTTGGGGAGAGATCGCTTCTCGCATTTTCTCTCTATTTATCTCTATGTTTCTGTGGTGGTGGTGTCGTTGTGTTTCGTTGCAAACTTTTCATTCGTCAGTAGGCTTTCGTTCCAGCTGGTTAATGAAGTGTGATGGCTGTATTTCAAGTAGGAAGGGCGTTAGTTGATCAGGCGCTTGAGAAATCGGAACCAAGATCTCTTAAAGATCGGCTGGCTGCGGTTGTCTCTCGAGATCAATAATCGACCGGTGAATTAATGCAGGGGAAATATCGTGTAGAGCAGAGTAAATCCTGACTGGATTAGTCAGAAGGTTCCGGGATTCGTCGATTTCCGCATCCGTCAGTGTTCACTCGGGGGAGGCGTCACTCACTGGCCAAAAATTTTTGACAAGAAAGCTAAAGATGATCGCCAGACTCTCTCTAGTATGGATATATTACCTATAGTTTTGTTACTTGTGATGTAGCTGAAAACAGATCGTGCAATTTTTTCGCTTAGAAATGATGTTTCATTTCAATAAATCGTTTGAATATTTGTCTATTTTTTCTGAGATGATTTATTATGTACACTATTTACATTATTCGGACTATTGTCCTCATCTTTGCCGCCATGTTTATCACAACGTTTCGGCGGTTGTACGCTCCGGCCTTCTTCAGGTGGTTCGAATGTCGAAGTGAACCCTTTATTTCACTAATTGGGGTAGACGTGGGGGTGTGTAATGGATGTCAGTTATCTCCTGTTAATTTTCCCCTGAAAGTTCTCCACTACCTTAACCAGGTATCGAACTTACACTCTTTGGGTCCTGTCGTTTGAACTATGAAATACATATTTTGTATGGATTTTATTGTCGCCCCACTGTTTCGATCGATCTGTTCAACGACCTTCTGTCATGTACATTTCATATTTTTTAAAAGTATGCTCATCAGTTTGAATGGTTGCATACAAACTTTTTCTCAGTTTGGTTGCTGTTCGTATAATTTTAGTCGATCTATTTTCAATCCGTCTTTAGGAATGCAAATATGATTTTTATGATTTCTCTTTGAATTCCTGGCATGTGGAGTTACAATTATCGACTTTATTTTCACCGAGTCTTATATGCTAATCTTTCAACATTTGTCTATATTTCTGAGATGAGGTATTTTACCTATTTACACTATTTACATTGTTTGGACTGTTGTCGTCATCTTTATTGCCATATTCAAGACGTTTCGTCCGTTGTACACTCCGGCCTTTTTCCGGATTTCTCCATATTTCTGAGATCAGTTATTGTAACTATTTAAACTATTTACATTGATCGGACTGTTGTCCTCATCTTTATTGTCATATCCGCGATATTTCGTCTGTTGTGCGCGACGGCCTTCTTCAGGATCTGCCTATATTTCTGAGATCAGGTATTGTAACTATTTAAACTATTTACATAGTTCAGACTGCTGTTCTCATCTTTTATTGCATATTCGCGAGGTTTCGTCTGTTGTACGCTCCGGCCTGCTTCAGGACCTGTCGCACCGGGCAAACTCCAGAGAATATATTCTGAGATTTTGATTTGATTTTCGGGGTTTAAATTGTTCTCGTTCTGTTGTCCCTGTCTAGGAATACACAATCTTGTATTTTTACTAGTGCTCAGTTGTTGCCCGTCCTGATTCCAGCATACAGTCAGTTACATCGTAAAGCTTCGTCAGTCCCTAAATGGTTGACCACTTGGCTATAGCAAGTCCTGTAAGCGTGGATGACTGATTGGAATTCGAGCTCGGAGAGTCGATTTCAAATTTTAGTCAGGTGAATTATAGTAACTATATATACGCAAATACCCTTGGAAAAGCTATGAATCCACATCTGTACCCCCAGCTATGCATTCATTACTAGAACATTCTTGCTTTAAATAACTTGCAAAAGCTTGATAATCTGTAAAAAAACAAAAAAAAAAAACAAAAACAAATCAATCAATGGAGCTAGTTCTATTGAGACCCAGAAAATGTTCTTACTAATTCAATAATTTACATCGTATATTAAATAATTTACACCCGTATATTTAATAAAGGATTCTGTTCGAAATACGTTGATCGTTTTCCTCGAGGCCACGTTGTCCAATGGATAAAAGCGTTGGTTGCATCCAGTGACTTGATCCAAAGAGTTGTGAGTTCAATATCTGGCTACTGTCGACCTGTTTGTCACATTCCTAGCAAGACCAGCCTCATATATAACATAATTCTCAGCAACTTGTATAACCCAGATCCTTGCTTAATAACAATTTTGTTATTGGTATCATCTTATGCAAGGATGAAAAGCCACTAAGACACAAGAGATTATTGAGTGAGGGAGAATTAGAAACGGAAACATTGCTAATGGACGGGAAGAGAAACGTGTAATCAGGAAGAATGTATGGTACCTACATTGGCATTGCATCTAAATTTTTTCAGATTAAATTTAGCTGGAAAACAACCAGTGGGAAGAGAGTTCCACAAGCGAGAATTACGAGGAAAGAAACTGATATATAGTATTTATCTTTACATCTAGCCTGCTTAACTGTAAATTGATGAGACCACGTCGCCACTCTAGTACTTCAATTCAAAAAGCCTAGGTACCGTATCAAAGAGCTCATCCGAACAATTACCATGAAATACCTTCTCTCTGACAAACAATATGGATTCCGTTTTTCCCGGTCTACCGTTGATATCCTTACTGCCATAACTCAATAGTTACATCAAGCTCTTCATAACAACGGCGAAGATTGAGCTGTGGTTCAAGATATCTCAAAAATATTTCACAGGGTTTGGCATGCTGGTCTTCTACGTAAAGTTCAGGGCTACGATAATAGAGGACGACTATTTAATCCAGTCATTCCTATCAAATCGTTAAATAAGGTCGTTCTGAACGGGTTCGCTTTTAGATCCTTTCACACGAAAGCGCTAACCCTTTAAGGATCTATCCTGGGTCCTACGCTGTTTTTGATCCTCATCAATGATCTTCCTGATGTCAACAGTTCCCAAATAGGTATTTATGCAGATGACAATACCGTTTACTATTGTCTCAATAGCAAAACTGTCAGAGCTGAGAAAGTTATCCTTGTCGCTACTCTTGAAATAAACCTCCAATCAGTGTTTAACTGGGGCAGGGAACGGATTGTAAATTTTAATGCCTCCAAAATTAAACTGCTCTCATTTAACCACCATATATAAACTTGCCTGCCCGCCATCAGCATGGCTGATGCTCGATTCCGGGAGAGCGTATTAGTGCGCCTTCATTTTCGATAACTTGAAGTGAAGCGACTACATTGAATCAATATCTGTATCTACTGCAAGGAATGTTTGTTCACTGTGCCGTGCCAGAAGGTTATTATCGTCAGAATCTATCTTTCATATTTACAAATCTACCATTTGTCCTTGTATACTGTTGCCATATCTGATTTGGTGCTTTGTTGTTCATATCGAGGTCCTTGACAAAAAACAAACAAGGATCTGCAATGCAATCGATCCTGACTTCACATATCGACATAAGACACTCTCTCATAGACGTGATGTAGCCTCCTTCTGTCTTTCCTACAAATATTTTCATGACAACTGTTCTGAGGAGCTGTCTTCCCTGATGTTCTATCTAGATGAATTTAAGCTTGCTACTAGATGGACATCTAGGTGCCCCGTTTTACTGTTGAAATAGTCAAATGTAACCGATACTTCTACCCAAAAGGTTTCTTTTCTCGCACATCCCGACAGTGTAACTTCCCTAATAACTGCAATCATCAGAAATGTAAATGGAACGTCAATCGTCATCTTCTGTTGAGTTGAACCCCGATAATTTTTTTATCCTTTCCTCAATCCCCCTATACCAATGTTTTCTCTCGGTTTCACTCTCTGTAAACCCTTGCATATTAACTTTGTTTGGTGAAATGATGAAAAACAATTATATATGCGAGGGTCATTCAATAAATAAGATGAATTTTTCGGTATAAGCACTTCTAATACAGATAGAAGCTTACTTTTTATTTATTTTTCAACGTATTCTCCCAGCACTGTCACACACTTTTCACATCTGTGCACAAGCTTCCGTATTACTTCAGCGTAAAAATATTTGGACTGATGTCTCAGCCAGTCGCTCACAACACTTTTGACTTCATCGTCACTTTTAAACTTCGTGCCTCTCGTGAACGCTTTCAAGGGACCAAACAGGTGAAAGTCTGAAGGAGCAAGGTCTGGGCTGGAAGGCGGATGAGGGATCAGTTCCCAGCCCAGCTCGTTGATGGTCTGTGCTGCTGTGTGAGGCCTTGCGTTGTCATGATGCAAGATGACTCCTTCTGACAGATGACCCCTGCATTTGTCCCAACAGATAAGCTCAAAGTCCTTGCAATGTCATCCACTGTCAGCCTTCTGTCAGACTGAATGAGGTCATTGACTGATTCGATTACCTCAGGAGACCTCACTTCTGTAGGCCTCCCAGGCCTGTCTTCATCCTCAACACTGCTTAGTCCTTCTTTAAACAATTTAGCCCACTTGTAGACATTTTTTGGCTGAAACATGTGCCACCATACACAGTTGACATTCTCCTATGAATTTCAACTGGTTTGCACCCTTCAGCTACCAAAAACTTGATAACTGACCGCCGTTCAATCCTGGAGCATGCTTTTTGGTCAGCCATCTTTGTTAATCGCCAAAACTCTCAAAGTTTTTTTTAATTTGCAAAAGAATTTAAATCCATGTGAAAAAGAAGTAAAAAAAAAAAAAATAACAAAGTAAGCATCTATCTGTATTAGAAGTCCTTATACTGAAAAATTCACCTTATTTATTGAATGACCCTCGTAGAAAAGGCACAGAGAAGCAACATTAAGGCCCCGGTATATATATATATATATATATATATATATATATATATAATATATATATATATATATATATATATATATATATATACAATGTGCGATCGATAAATCGTCGTTTACATTACTAAAAATAACACTGACATCTAAGTTCAAATGATATATTTAACGAAATTCGGCACGCCAAGGCGGTGTAATGGTTAGAACAATTACGAGTGAATAGTGAGTTCGATCCTCACTGGGTGCCTCATACTTTCGGCCTTTCTGCTACATCTAAGCTACGGTTGGAAAATCAATATATTTACCGAAATTACACAAAAATATCTTGAAATACAAAAGAGTAAATTTATTCAATAAAATCGCCATTGGCTTCGTCCACAGCTTCCAGACGACTTCGGAAGCATCTCTTCTAGGCGGTGTCCTTGTTTATGTTGGTAAATGCTCCCATAATCCTACACCCCACATATACTAATCAAGAGGGTTGCAGTCTGAGGAGTTAGGTAGACAGATGTAATAGATGGTGTGACTGGAGATATTGTCTGACATTTATGACTGAGTTCTCCTGTTTGTGTGGCATTCTGCAGTGTCCTGTTGCCAAATACAGGGCACCCTATTTAACTAGGGCTCAAGTCAACACTACCCTCTCATGTCAATTGATTTAGACCTCTGTTTTGAGTCTGAGGCCCTGTTGGAAGATGAACGGACGCATAAAATCACCATCACTAGTGATCACTCCAAACCCCTTCGTAATCCCCATTAAACTCACCCAAATCTTTACTAATCCTCTACACTGTCCTCAGATTGCTACCCAACTATTCTGAAATTATCGTCGTTTAAGCTTCCGGGATGAATGCCAAGCAGTACAGTGGTGTGAAATGCGTCATGTTTCTATTTTTCTCACAGACTGTGCTTAATTGACCCTAATGTACTCTGCAGTCGACAAAAAAGTTACAACGCCCATGCACGAAATTAAAAACAAAAATAGCGACAATTTACCTATCGCACCCTGTAGGTCTGAAATTATTATGAAATATATTATTTTTCTGCTGAAATCAATACAGGCGTCTATTCAAAATCTTGTTGATTTGTATGGTAGTGGTTATAAAAAGCTCTTTATGTAAGGAAGTATTTTAAGTTATTGGCATTTCGGAAAAATAATATAAGATTTAATTATTTTACACATAACCACATAAGCATACACACACAACACACTTTTCGTTATCTGATGAAGCCGTTAAAGTCGAGATGTATTATCAGATTTAATTTTCGAAACATATTTTCATGAACGTTTTTTCAAATATCAATAACATATAAGACTGTCGGGATTACATACCCAAATTCATTACATACAGTCGATATAGAGAACACGCGAATAAAAAAAAGTTCTTTAATTTATTTCTAACCGTTCTGAAGAATTTCTATCTTAAAACTCGGACGCTTAAAAGCGAAGAATATAAGAAATGTTAAACCAAATTTTAAAAGTCTCCAATTTTCCTTCTCTTCATTCTCGAACAACGCCAGCTCGGGAAAAATAATATAAGATTGAATTCTTTTAAACACATACAAATGCATGAACACACAACACATTTTTCGTTATACATCTGATGAAGAAGCCGTTAGAGGCGAAATGCATTATCGGATATTATTTTCGAAACATCTTTCATGAAAATTTTTCCAAACGTCTGCTGGGATTACACACACAAATGTATTGAGCAAGGAAGTATATATTTCTTTAAATATAATTTCAGCGTAATTGAGACAATAAAAGGGTTCACGAACGACAAAAGAAACAGGTGGGACAATAAAAGAATACAATTCAAGGAGACAGACAGAAACTGCTGAGGTTTCATTTAAATTTTGGAATATCGAAGTTGGCAGCAAACCTGAAATGAGAAAAGAAAGGCAGTAGAACTTATTAGCATAGAAATTGTGGTTCCAACCAGCAATTGCAACAGGGAAATTATGAGACCTAGCCGCCAATGTAGTACTGTGTATGAATTCCTGAAGTATATATATATATATATATACAAATATTTTTTTCTTTTTTATCTTAGGATATTACACAATCACCAAGTTAATAAACGCTACATAAATGCAATCATTTTCGATGTGTGCTTACACATCACATAAGGGCTTAGTAAATGACTAGTTAGTAGACAATTTGTTGAAATTTGAACCCCATACAGCTTCTTTTCACGCAGAAAAGGGAAAACAAAGAGAATATATGTATATATGAAAATATCCAAATCCTTACTATTGTGTTAAACAGATTCATAGGCGTGTAATCGCCTAAAGCCCGCCCACAATTATTGTCCTTTTTAAACAGCGTGATCACACCCCTGAACTTCTTATCGGGGTCAAACTCATTTTTAAAACACCACTGTCAAAATCGGACCAAACATGTGCGGCAACCTCAAGTACAATTCAAAGGTTAAACCACCAAGTACCGGGAACTTGTTACTGCTGACCCACTTCAATGACTCATTGTCCTCTGTGATGTCACCCTCGCAGCAAGCCGCTTCAGTCGACGAGAGTTGAGGAAAATCAGTTAAATAGCAACGAAATTTTTGCCTACAGACAACTTGGTGAATCGTTTCTGGAAATGCTGCCGAATGCTTCGTAAATGTCGTTAGTTGACCGCAAGCTACGTCCGTTCCGAGTGTCGACCTGACGAATGAAAAGAGCGGAATCCCGACGTACTTCCTCCTTGCGCAATTTTTGCGCCTATCGTCACAGCTTAGTTATATATTTAGTTAACTTATGTCCAACTACATGGCCCCATCACGCTGCCGAGTCGACATGGACAAGATCCACCCTCGCAACCAGGAAACACAAAACCAGCAAGAAAACACCTCTAGCCTGTCGGTCACCTGATACGGAATAGATAAAAAAAAGTCGCTATACAACGCACGGACATAGACGTCGCAAACAAAAAGGAAATAATATATCTTATATATAAAGTACAGTGTATGTGTGTGTGTATTTATGCGCGTGTGTGTCAAAGCAACTCCTCCATTAAGACTATGAATGATTCATAGTTCATTCAAAACCCTAGAAAAGTTAGGCGCAGGGAATGATTTTCGTAGATCTCAGATTCAGACTCGCTAGATTATGCGAGGTTTAAAATATATATTAATATATTATACTAGCCATTAACGTTGCTTTCATGGTTCAAGGAGAATAACTCTTCCTTTTTTATAAAAATTGCCGTGCACGTATTATTATAAACTAGCTTATAAGCCACCCTATCGGGAGCATTTAAACAAGCTCCTGTGGCGCACACTTGGTTTGACCATCATCACAACAGCTACAGAGGAGTAGATGTGATAGTCATCAATAAACTACAGAAGAACTCAAAATTGATTGCAGCATTTAAGTATTGAATTTAGCTTATGTTTGAAAAGTTCAATAATAATCCTTTTGCTGCCATTTAATTTAAAGACGGTTTGATGTACGTAGGTCCTTATTTTCCGTACAAACAATTATTTTTATTTTAGGGGTGACAGAACGGGGAACAATTTATAAGATTAAATTAATATAGTATAAAGAGGGGGAAATAGAAATTAGAATTAGTTATACATTCAAGATTTGAAGAGTTAAAGAAACATAATAGCTAATTAAATAAAACCTATATTATGGAATCTTTATGAATAAATACAAAATTGGAGCACAATTATCCAACAGACTGTGGGGTTAAAAAGCACCAATGCTAGTTTATAGTAATTTATACCCTAAAAGTTCAATAACTATATTATATATTAGCTACTTCTATGTGATATCACTCTTCAAGATTAACGAATTTTCATATTGATTTTAAAAAAGTATATTCCATTAATTAACTGTCCTTCAATTTTTTTCAAGGATATTGTTTTGATTTTCATATAAAAAATAGTTCTGTGTAGGAATATCGTGTTATAAACTGCAGAAAAGTGTTTGCAATTTGCATTTTACTTGGCCTTCTACAAGTTGGCATCTATTTGTAAAACTTTCCTTAACTATAACAAGCCAATTTATGAAATAAATGTTCATATAAAATGTTTGTTTCAAACATGTCAAGTAGTGAATATATCTTACTTTGCAAAGCGATAGTTAGCGGGCGAAACCTGTTAGTACGCACATTAACAAATGTAAAAAAAACAAGCATTCACACAACGTATATACGTCCGACTACAAAAACAGAATTATAATTCAAATATAAATATGTACATCTAAGTAATTATGAAAATATTTATATATTATTTAATTTTTTTCTCCATTTATCTATAAATATATATCATTTGATTTTAGTGCATTTGTTTTAAACAAACACCGCAAATAATACTGACTGCTCTACTATTACTATAGTCTGGTATATATATATATATATATATATATATATATATATATATATATATATATATATATATCAAAATTTAAATCATGTACGATCAATTTTCAATAAATTCCTGAAGATTGCGTTGTGCAAAGTTGTGCTACTCGTGACGAAAAATTGTATTTAATATTAATATAT
Organism: Acanthosepion esculentum; assembly: GCA_964036315.1. Taxonomy (NCBI): domain Eukaryota; kingdom Metazoa; phylum Mollusca; class Cephalopoda; order Sepiida; family Sepiidae; genus Acanthosepion; species Acanthosepion esculentum. The sequence continues at coordinate 6,509,556 of OZ038515.1, forward strand.
AATTCATAGCTCTGTTATTCTACATCGAGAAATATTCTGTTAACACCAGAACACAAGATGCTCAATATCAGTGATATAGCGCATGTAAATATTAAAGTGTATTTTGAGGTCAATACCCGTTGGTGATTGTCTGTTTCATGCTTAAACGCAACCACATACCATCGAATATATATATATATATATATATATATATATATATATATATATATATATATATATATATATATATATGTATATATATATATGCTGGTTAGGGGTGCATTATGTGTAGCTCTATTGCATTATGCTGACAAGCATATATAAATAGTCGGGCCAAAACACAACATATAGGGCCTGTTGATTGCGTTTTAACATGAAACAGACTGCTCCCGCAGGTTGTTGACCCCAATGTCCAATTTTATTTATTTATATATATATATATATATATATATATATATATATATATATATATATATATATATATGTCTGTGTGTTTGTGTGAAATTAGCTTTGTCTGCGAATAATAACGAATAAATAATAATGTGAAACTCTGATCCGCTTGTTGTACTCAAAAACACTTGTCTATGGAGACAGTCGAATTCTGGAAAGTCAATTAAATCTCGTAAACCGCAAATCGATTTTCTTTTCATACATGAAATTAATGATTTCACAAGATAATGTTTACAATATTTTTTTTAAATTCTGAGGCATTTTATATTATCGTTGTTTTTTCTTCTGTGTCTCTTGCAGAGTTAATTAATTTCCGCTTGAGCGGGTTGCCTTGTGTCGTCTGCTTTCATAAGTACCTGGCTTGTAGTTTTATCTAATCACACGCCTCAGGCTTTCTCTTGTGACTAATGTACAAGGGCTGTCCGCAAAGGCATAGTTAGGCATAAATCGATCTGAATTAAAACAGGGCGAATGATGTAAGCACAAATCAGCAGTGGATATGCAGTTGTTGTAACAATTACAGCCGTCCTAATATTCGGGTCGCTACTTTTGAGATTAGAAACGCCAGAAAATCCATTCTTATGAAATCTGCCGCATTTAAAAGGGTCCTGGATTTTGAATTAGTGAGGATTAACGCCTCCACTCTCAATGGGGATTTACGCTTTGAACGGCTCTTTTGTCTGAAGATATCTACACATTTCAAATGGAACTCGTATATTCAATGTATTACCAGAAGTACGGGAGAAATGGTGTATGATTTGTATAGCTGATGCGTTTTTTATTACAGTAATTTTCATTAAGGATGCGGTTACGAGATTTTTTCCAGGCTATCTAGTGTTTTGCTCGAGTTGAGAATTTGGACTGACATTCGGAGTGTCATATAAAAAACAAAAATAAATATTTTTGGAAAAAAGTATATTCGAAAAAAAAAAAAAAAAAACCCCAACCGTTTGGGATAAAGTATGTTTGATACAGACCTAAAGCAGCATTTAAAGTGTAATAATAGCAGATTTGCTTAAGTCCACACAAGATTTAATGCGGCGATGTTTCTTCACGGTGGAGTGAATGTTAGCGGATCAGATTGAAGAATCGGAGAGCCGAGTTCGAATTCCAGTCGAATCCATTACATTCACTTACGTGCTAATACACTTGGGAAAGGTATGAATCCTCTTCTTCTTCCCCCAGTTATGGGTAAATAGCAGGACAGACCAGCTTCTATAGATCTATTGTTGGCAACTGGTATACCGCAGAAAATGGCAACTTACTGCGGGAGAAATCTGCCTAGTCAGTCATGCATCCAAAGGTACATGATCACCTACGCGTTTATCACGCATAGCACAGAACTGACTGATGTTACTTCGAATTTTCACTGTAATGATTCCATCAGAACAAACCAACACGAAATAGCTGAACATGGGCAGATATCATAAAGACCTTTGGCATCCTAATACGTAGACTGTGTACAAACAGGAGTTATTGTCATGTTCTTTTCCGCTTCAGACACAAAATCAAAAATCAGTTTTTTTACGGCATATAAACCACAATGGGTTATTTAATGCCGAAAAGATTGGTAATATTTTTTACAAAAATTTATTGCTAGTAATATTTTTCCAAAGAACGTATTGCTGGTAAGAATTTTATCCATGAATGTATTGCTAGTAATATTTTTTCTTCAAACATGTATTGCTGGAAATAATTTTATCCATGAATGTATTGCTAGTAATATTTTTTCTTCAAACATGTATTGCTGGAAATAATTTTATCCATGAATGTATTGCTAGTAATATTTTTTCTTCAAACATGTATTGCTGGAAATAATTTTATCCATGAATGTATTGCTAGTAATATTTTTTCTTCAAACATGTATTGCTGGAAATAATTTTATCCATGAATGTATTGCTAGTAATATTTTTTCTTCAAACATGTATTGCTGGAAATAATTTTATCCATGAATGTATTGCTAGTAATATTTTTTCTTCAAACATGTATTGCTGGAAATAATTTTATCCATGAATGTATTGCTAGTAATATTTTTTCTTCAAACATGTATTGCTGGAAATAATTTTATCCATGAATGTATTGCTAGTAATATTTTTTCTTCAAACATGTATTTCTGGAAATAATTTTATCCATGAATGTATTGCTAGTAATATTTTTTCTTCAAACATGTATTGCTGGAAATAATTTTATCCATGAATGTATTGCTAGTAATATTTTTTCTTCAAACATGTATTGCTGGAAATAATTTTATCCATGAATGTATTGCTAGTAATATTTTTTCTTCAAACATGTATTGCTGGAAATAATTTTATCCATGAATGTATTGCTAGTAATGTTTTTTCTTCAAACATGTATTGCTGGAAATAATTTTATCCATGAATGTATTGCTAGTAATATTTTTTCTTCAAACATGTATTGCTGGAAATAATTTTATCCATGAATGTATTGCTAGTAATATTTTTCTTCAAAAATGTTTTATTGGTAATAATTTTATCCATAAATGTATTGCTAGTAATAATTTTTCTTCAAAAATGTATTGCTGGTAATAATTTTATCTGTAAGACGCGGATGTAGATAATTGTCATACCCAGGACAATCAAAAAGTCTGAGTAATTATCTATAGGTTATCAATATAATCTACTATATAACAAAAGGAAAACTGCTTATTATTGTGCATCTTAAAAGCAAAAGAAAATTTACTAAAATTATTTGAATAATATTATGAAAAGATGCTGTATGGATAATGATATATACGGGTAATCTATACCGATATCGGCACAAGAAAGTGAAATCAAAAATTCTAGTTAATACTGAACGCGTGTCCGCTGGGTTCATTTTCAAATAAATACTCTTGGGTAGAAAACCCTAAATTTGTTTTGGATCACCCCAAAGCTATTGAATAAATAGAAAACTGCACTCCAAAGATACGAGTGGAAACGAGAGAAAACTCTAAATACCAAACCGTGAAAAAAGCAAATGAAAAACACTTCACAAAAGATATCGCTCGAATAGTGAATCAGAAATAGTTTGAGACTAATAATTAAATTAGTTGCTATAAGCAAAAGACAAAAGCTAACCAATACAGTGGGGTCTGGATCCATTCCAAAATAATACTTTGAATACATTGAACTCATTTATGCCAGCATCTCTTCCAATTGTCAAAATTTCAAATTTTCTCCACGTGTTCTTCTTAATCTTGTTCAGTACCTGTAATCAATTCTTCTTTATCTTATAAACAAAAGAAAAAACAGAAAGAAAAACCCAGACTAGACGACGAAGGGTCAAAGACCGGCACAATTGCCTAAATTAGACCTCCATGATAATGCGGCGATCAAACAGTAACCAAGTTCACTCAGTGGCATACCAATCAAGTGGCTGTTCTTTTATTCGCGACAAGCTCTTTGTTAATTAGTAGCCGAGTTGCATCAAGTTCGCATAACCGGTTCTCATGAAATTGCTATATACGTTTTTAACGGAAGTCGCACATCTCAATGTTTTCTTTGTGCATATCTACGAATATATGTCTTTGAATGTATAAAGCTGTCTACAAGAGTGCTTTATACAGTAATCCACGGATATATCCGAACAGGATTACATGTCAACCTCTGTGTACTTTGCATCAGTCAATATATATGTTTTTATTACAGAAAAATACACACACACACACACACACACACACACACACATATATATATATATATATATATATATATATATATAATTATAATTATGAAAGTGGCTTTAAGATCATGAAGATTTAAGGTCTCTGATTTCAGGATTATTATTTGCTCTGTTATTGCATTGAAATCTCTGGACCTATATCACCTTTGGAATCTTCCATACGTGTTACCAAATAACATAATTATCTTATATATATATATATATATATATATATATATATATATATATATATATATATATATATATATATATATATATATATAATGTGATTCGCATATCAAACACCTGACAGCCAGATTACTCTATTCATTAATGAAGAACGATACGTTACCGCTGCAGATGCTGTTTATAGAACTCGCCCATCTCTCAACAGTGCTCAACCGAAAAATTTTCGCGAGCGTTATATATATATATATATATATATATATATATATATATATATATATATCGTATGTAACAGCAAAACTGTCCAATTCCTCTTATAGCATGTGACAATTATTCATCCACAAAGGTGTTTAATATCTAAAACAAACACTAAACTAATTGAGTTTCTTTTTTCCAGGTTTTCACATAAGAAGTTTAGCCATCTTGACTTCATCTGGTATAAGAATCAATGAGAACTCTAATTAGTTATGCAGCTAGAAAGAGAACAGTTTAAAATCATTTTTCCTCACACACACTATATCTTCCGAACTGAGCAATGATGAGAGGAAAAAGGTGATTTAGGCCTTCAGTAATGGTGCCAAAATTCATACTCTGTCTTCCATCTTCAAAGTCCATACAAAGACAATCAATAACACGATGAATAAGTTTCAAAAAGAGGGAACAGTAGGGAGGAAAACTGGATCTGGAGGCCACAAAAGCAAGATGGATCATCATTTCAACTTAGAGCTAAATACCTTCTTCTTGTTAAAAGGAGAGAAAAATAGTGTTATAAAGGCACGGGGAATTCCAGTAAGATATCTTTAATCATTTCTAAGATACAACGGTTCAAGTCTCAATCTAACAATTGGACAATTTTGTATTAAACGATTTGTACAATTTGGCTGTTACAGCAGGTATATATATGTATATGTGCATATTTTATAATGAAAAAACACATTTACATAATCCGATGAAAAAACATACTAGCATGAACATTAATCCCATTGCGCGCGCACACACACACACACACACGCACGCACGCACGCACACTGCGTGTATATATATATATATTCTCTCATGACTTCTTTCTCTCTTTTTCTCTTTATGCCTTTTTCTTCTCTCCCCCTTCCATATCAATATATAACATCCGTTAAGTTATCCGATTTAATGTGTCAATGTCTGGTTTCCTCAAACAATTTAAATTTGAGAGAATAGAAATTTTACATCTAACTCAATCACGTCTCTCTCCCCCCTCACATCCTCACTTCGTTAATTTACATATGCTTAGTACTGCCCGTCAAAAATGTGTAAATTTCTTTTCATTTTTCGTTTCAACCGTTGGAAGTAAAGTCTGATGATCCGCGGTCCTTTAAAAGGGATGTGGTGAAATAATTTATTACATGGAACCTTAAAGTGGTCTGTTTTTATTTAAATTATTAGCTCTGATTTACATGGAGCTCTCTGGATTTTATCCTCCTTGGGTCTACCCATACGGATTACCTAGTTTTTCGTAAACTATATATATATATATATATATATATATATATATATATATATATATATATATGTGTGTGTGTGTGTGTGTGTGTGTGTGTGTGTGTGTGTGTGTGTGTGTGTATGTATGTATATAATTGACTGAGAGCCGTTCGTAATTGCGTTTAATCTGAATATACATATGCATATTCTTGAAATTGTATGTAAAAACGATTGTTTCTCTCTTTTTGTTTTAATTTTACACAGTATACGGATAAAATCTGTTTATGCTTGTTTTAATGTTATATGTGTGTGTGTTTGTTTTTTTAAATTGAAGTAGAAACAGTATTTGATTTTAAATTTGTTCACTCGTTTGATTTCCCCTGACAGCCCATTGAATTCTGGCCAGACTTAATTGTTTTACACGTAATTTCGCTAAATTTGTTCTTAACTTCTCTTGCGTCTTGTATTTTTATTTTTATTTCAGGCTTTCAAATATTCTTTGGTCGGCTAGAGACAAATGAAGTACTTTTAATTATGTTAGAAACGTTGAAGGGCGGCTGTCTCTAACCACAATAAAATCATCTATTTGTCATTCTGCTTTAAAAATGGATATAAAATCGGGAATAACTTACTGGTGGAGAGTTGGGGAGACAATGAGTTGAATGAAAGAAATGTAGAAAGAACGACAGAAAGAAAGAAATAAAAGAAAGAATAAATGAATGGAAGTATATATGCAGAGAAAGATTCAAAACAAAGAATGATCCACAAAGAAAAAGAAGTAATAAAAAATGAATGACAGAAAGAAAGCAATAAAAGAAAGAATAAATGAAAGTAGGAAAGATATATACAGAGAAATATTCAAAACAAAGAATGATCCACAAAGAAAAAGAAGTAAAAAAACTGAGAAAGAAATAAATAAAGAAAGAATAAATGAAAGGAAGAATGATATTTGCAGACAAAGATTCAAAACAAAGAACGATCCACAAAAAAAAGAAGTAATAAAAAATGAATGACAGAAAGAAAGCAATAGAAGAAAGAATAAATGAAAGGAAGAAAGATATAAGGAGAGAAAGATTCTAAACAAGGAACACTCCATAAAGAAAAAGAAGTAAAAAAAAAAAGATGATAGAAAGAAAATAAAAATCATATGAAGAATAAAATATTCGCGGAAAAGGAGTAATATTGGCCGGAAAAAAAGTTAATTTGCAGTTTAGCACCCACGCTCAGTTCGCATTAAATCATTCCAGAATACTTAAATTTATATGTAAATGTACATGCTTCTTTCGAATCTGGCTTGATAAATTTTATAAAATCTACCGTTTTGGAGTTATCGACAGTAGAATTTCGGATTCATTCGTGTCGTTGGCGGTAGCCATTACTGGCGTTGTTCACATACATTCACTGCGGAAAGCTAAGCGCGGAAAAATGTAGTTAACTGCCTTATTTTTACTGATCTTACTTAATGACACCTTAATACACGGACGTTACGGAATAACTGAAAGAAAAGGAATGGCAAACATATTTTATTTCAGAGATAGTTTTATACCGATAAGTTATACACGCATATTAACTACTAACCTTTACGCTTCTCTCACTCAGAGAAAGTATAACATACGTATATAACAACAAGCAGTCTGACAATGTCGAAAAGAAATAGGGTCTTACTTGTATTATCTCCAGGAAAGAAATCTGTCAGTATCATAATTTATTTATGTACCTGTTGATACCAAGTGGTTTTTCAAGTGGTTTTCCATGTAGCCCCCAACGACTGCAGTCTTCTGCCGTTTTTCTATTCCGGGCATTGAATCTATCCGTCGTCACTCTACGCCCTGACGTCACTCACTGGCTGTCGCGTGACTTTCGTGAATTCAGCTCAACTAAAGGGTGATAATCGAATTCTGTATCCTTGCAGTAGTATCAAACTCTGGAAAAAGTTTATGTTTAATAATGCTTTTCTTTTTTCATTTCGACATATTTTATTTATTTAAGAATTGTATCGTTGGTCATTTAATACTTCTGTAATATTCTAAGAAGATTCATAAAATAAATCTGATTCGTTATATGAAATCGACCAGTGATTATATAAACATAAAACCGCCTATCATGTCAGAAGGAGATGCAGCCAACTGGCTCATAAAAAATACAAATTTATGACTGGGTATGAACGGTGAAACGTTTGAAATTGTGAGAACGTCTGAAACCTGACCAAGCAGACTGATTGTATGATTATAAACGATAAACTGTATCGGATAAAAGGAAGCATAAAATTCGAACTGACTTTTAAATGTCATAACTATAGACACGTCTCGACCAGGAGAACGATATCAAGTTACTATAAGCAGAGGAAAGGCTGGATTATTGCCCGACATCAAATAAATATTCACATTCTCTTTGTCTTTCCACTTCTCTCTGCCACTATCCTTCTCCTGTCCCATTTCTCAAATCATATTGAAGCCACCGATTGCCGCTCTATCAACGTTAAGCAACGTCGAGCCTGGTCGGTACACACATGGATGTCCGCTTGTAAACAGCCGGTGCTGTAAGCACTCGTAGACGTCTTATAATCGTGATTATCTTCGGGGAAAAATGGCCCAGACAGCGCCTTGGCATCAGACTATTCGAATCATATGTTGCACACATGGTCTTCATCAATCCTGACCGATTCTGACCATTGAAGGATGTGCGGGTGGTGCAATCGATAGCGGTAGGGAATGAGAAATGGGAAGGCCGAGTTCCAATTCTAGTCGGGTTTGCTGGTTAACATTCGTAGGGCAGAATGGGCTATTTAGCCTTAGTTGTTTACCAGACTAAGAGAAGGATAACTCTCTTCAGAATATGAAGAGGTTAGTTTGGATACAGACACAACATTCATGTACACTTATATGCAATTGACGATTTCTGCCAATTTCTGGCACGTCTGCAAAAAGACATGAGACCTGCGGCTTTTCTAATGGAATACGACACACATACGGTTCCCAAACATATTTCAGTCTTTAAACCGTCAATAATCTGATTTCAACGTGTGACATCCAGAAAACTTAATGATTTACGGTTTCAAATGTTTTCAAATGCCTTATAACATTCCTATGGGATATAAGGAATATACTTGCGATGTCCCATATCGCGTCGGCTATCAGCGTTTCGATTAGGTCATCATCGACGACTGTAAACCAGATTCAATTTTCCAGGTATTCCTGATCAAAATTCATACTTCTGAACGTTTGCAACCACTTCCTACGAACTCTGGCGTCATCTTAAACACTAATTTCCGATAGACTGAGGATATACTGAGGTTCAGACGAAGGAAAATGAAAAAAAAGGTTAATTTCTTTTATTTGAGAAATACCTACAAGACAGAAAACACTAATTTATGATAGACTGAAGATATAGGGATGACCAGTTGAGGAAAAATAAAATAAACGGATATTTGTTTTCTTTATTTAAAAAAAAAATAGACTAGAAGGTAATTAAATTTCTTGTCCGCCGGGGAGATGAAAGAAAGAGACCATCTGGTTTCGGTTAGAAACGAGATTAAGTGACAGGATGTTCTTGGAGGTCCAAGGACTTCCCGAAAGGAGTAGATTTTTTTACGACCATTGAGTGATGGAGAGGAAGACGGACCTTTGTCCGCGCGATCGGTCGATTGATAAGGATTAACTTTTAAAAGCAGACCAGTTCCCAGAAAAACATAAGTAAAGAATGATAATTAAATATTTCGTCTGCTGAAATGCGATAGAACTACCTAAATCAAGTGATTGTTCACTTTTTATCACTTGTTAGACAAGTGGTTGACGTGGGGTAAAAAAAAAATTAAAAATCCAAGATGCGAAAACGACCACCCACAAAAGCACAATAAGAAAGAATTTTGAACGATAATTAAAATTTTTCCGTTTGGTCTCAACCACGCCTAGTTCTTGAGGGACGGTTTTGATCAAGTGACCAAAGAGCAAAAGACCTAGGCGGAATTTCAGGGAAGGCGGAGGATTTTCTACGCCCCTCAGGAAGTGATGGTGGGTGACACTCACACAAAGCAGGAAGGAGACGGGTTTGATCAGGTGACCAGAGAAAAAGGGCTACATGGAATTTCAGGGAAGGCGGAGGATTTTCCACGTCCCTCGGGAAGTGAATATGGGAGAAATTCACACAAAGTAGGAAGGAAACGGGTTTGATCAGGTGACCAAAGAGGAAAAGGCCTATGTGGAATTTACGGAAAGGCGGAGGATTTTCCACACCCCTCGGGATGATATGGTGGGAGAAACTTACACAAAGCAGGAAGGAAACGGGATTGATCAGGTGACCAAAGAGGAAAAGGCCTAGGTGGAATTTTAGGGAAGGCGGGGATTTTCGACGCCCCTCGGGAAGTGATGCTGGGAATACTCACACAAAGCAGGAAGGAGACGGATTTGATCACATGATCAAAGAGGAAAGATTTCGATTTTTTAGATGTTTTTGGTCATTTAGTTTTCATTCGATTGTATGCCTTTTTTTCTTTCTTATTACATAGGTTTGTATGCATTCACTGACGCTCAAATAATTTTGGGAAAGTTATGAACATATAAGCTCTCCACATCTGTAGGTTAAATACCAGGATTTGTAAAAAGAAAAAAAATATTGACATTCTCAAAAAAGAGTTATTGCTGCAATGTATACTCGCAAAAAAAAGTAGTCTTACAATCCAGAAATAAGTTTAGGATTTAAATAACGAAGTTTCCACAATCCGTAAAACAGAATAAGGAAAAGGCTTTGTATATTACGTTGTTTTGTAAACAATTACCGTTTAAGGGACATTCTTTCTTTATTCTGCAGTTACACATGTGTTTAATTTGTTCGAGTGGTTTGTTGATAGTTTTCTTGTTGTGCCTTTTTATTATTTGTGCCATGTTCTCGGTACAACTGTAACTGATTTTTACAGATTTTGTTGAATATTTTGTGTAAATGCTTTATTCCGGGAGTGTTTTTGCAAGAGAACTACCAACGCACGATAAAACCATCAGATAATGATAAAAAGTATACATAGAAGTAAATAAAGGACCCTGTAAACAAGGAAATTATGCAAACAAAACATCTTTCACAAATAGTAAATACGCGAACAGCACAATGCTTTCTAAGTATATCTGGGAAATTAAAAACAAAACGCACATCATACCAAAAATATCTTGGAAAATAATGAAAAGATCGTCAGCCTACAACAATCAATTCAAAACTTGCAAAATTGCTTGGATGAAAAAATAGCTATAATTACTTTCCAAGATCAAAACGAATGATTAAATAAGCGATCCGAGCTCATCTCAAAATGCAGACATTAATTATTTCGTTACTTAAAAATCGAAAACTGAAAAAAAAAAATAAATAAATAAATAAATAAACAAAATGATAATAAAATAAGTAAAATAAATTAACCGAAAACAATTACCAAAGCACACCCGTTAGAATAGACGAAATAGAATAAATAAATTAAAAAAACAAAACAAAATCAATGAAACCAAATAAATAAAGTAAATAATAAACAAATTAACAAACCATTATAAACAATATATTTGTTAGACTATAAATATCAAACCAAAAATCGGAGAAAAACATAGTTATAACTGGTATATAACGATAAAAATAATTACTACGTCACTTAAAAATCGAAAACCGAAAAGAGTAAATAAAAATATACAGTATTATAAATGAATAATAAAAACTAATAAAATTAATTAATCTAAATTAATCCCAATAAATGAATAAATAAACAAACTAACAAACCGATCCCGATAAATTACAAAAAACAAGTAAAAATAATCAAAACAAATTAAACACTGCTCCCGCCAAAATAATAGTTAGAATAAACTACAGCAATCAACGACAAATTTGAATAAATAGCTTTAATTATCTTCCCAAACCAAAACAAAACTATTAAATAAGCGATATAAATAATTTGTTACTACGTTAATAAAACACCGATTAAAATTAAAATAAATAAATATATGAGAAGAAATTAAAAAAAATAAAAATAATTTTTTTTTTAAAAAGCAATATAATTTAACCCAAATAAATAAATAAACAAACAAATAAACGACTTCCGGCAAAATAACCACCAAAATAGACTACCCACAATGCACCACTGACTCGTATATATAAATAGCCGAGAAAAAAAACAAACACTCGTGGCCTGCCGATTGCGTCTAGCATGAAACAGCCTGTCGCATCTAAGTATTGACTTCAATATTCACTTTTACATATATATATATATACATATATATACATATATATATTAAAAACAAGTGTGGGGCGACTTTCAGGTTAGTGGTGTTCATTCTTGAAATTTATGTATCGTTCTTTCTTCTCGCTTTCATTCACTAAATTCTGTAAAAGTCTTGTACTTTATTTTCTGTGTCTGATATAAACACTGCGCCATCTACATATCTCATGTTGTTAAGATTGTGTCCGCCAATAACAAATCCTGGTAGGCCTTCAAATTCTTTCAGAATCGCCTCACTGTAAAGGTGAGAAGTCCGGTGAGAAGACACAACGTTGGTGTGGTATATATATATATATATATATATATATATATATATATATAGGATTTATATTTTTTAGGATCAATTTTGTCTGGAAAGTATGGAAACGGAAGTGATTTTTACAAGCAAGAATTTGGAGGAAAAAAAGGCTGAAACACTAATATTCCATGGTAATAATTTATTACATTGAAATCGAAAATTGTATCGTGATTACGATTCCAATGCAATAAATTATAACAATGGAATATTAGTGTTTGAGACACTGATATACATATATATATATTTTTTTTTTTTGTCTTCCACAGACAGACTGTTTCGCTGTTTCACAGCTCATCAGTGTGACTAGACGTCCGGTTGCCTCTAGCTAGGATCGAAACCCGACTGAATTTGCGTCAGTCGGAAATTCTCCCACTAAGACGTCAGCGCACGGTACGGGATGAAGGTGAATTTTAACGTGTTTATTTTTAGATTTAGATAAACACACAGTGACTGACAGTGACTCAATTCTGCGGATATATATATATATATATATATATATATATGTATATTTATATATATATATATATATATATGTGTGTGTGTGTGTGTGTGTGTGTGTGTGTGTGTGTGAGTATAGGATTGGTATATACGGAATAAATTCCAATAACCAACAAATACCTCTCTTAAAAGACTGCTCAATACAGAGTAGAGCAAATATAATTATGTATTCGAAAATTATAACATAAATATATTATAATTTTCGAATATATATATATATATATATATATATATATATATATATATATATATATATATATATATATATTATAAAAATATACTTTATGAATAAAAGTGCTCAGTATTAGGGATAGAGCGTATTCATTGAAGATTGCATTCAAGTAGACTACAGGCGAGATGGCTTTGTTTTTGAAGGACCTACAAGAGTGGAGGTGGTTTGAATTGAGAGTTTCCCTTCTAGATTGCATTGAGAACCAAAGGGTATAGGGCCAAGTCGGTCCTGCAAGTTACCTGTAGTTGGGGTGGGGATAGATTCATACCTTTAGAAAGGTATTATTAGTGTGTAAGCGAATATAATGAACTCGATCACACTTTGAACTAAGCTCTCCGATTTCCCATTCCAAGTCGCTATATATTACATTACCCTGTCTCTACACACACACGCACTCACTCACACACTCACACACACACACACACACACACACACACACACACACACACACACACACACACACACACACACACAAACTTACACACTCTCTCACAAACTGACTCACACACAAACTCACACTCAACACGCACCCACACTGACTCACACGCATACTTACACATACTCACACACGCACACACTCACATGCAATATATATATGTATATATGTGTGTGTGCGTATCTATATATATATATATATATATATATATATATATTCAAATGACCGTCTCTTAAGGCGGTTAGGATAATCCCTGTCGCAGACCCATGCTCAGTCACATTTTATTTTTTTTATCACCCACCGATCACACCTGCCCATGGTTATACTGAAATTATTCTGAGCGGTCATTAGTTCCGGAGATACCTGCAGTTTAACAACTGTAGTACGCTCAAACCCTCGGTCACGGTGACTTTTGAATTCCTGCTTGTATACACATTGACGACATATGAACAGTTCTGTCTATCCATTTTCTCTCAAACGTCTTGGACCAACACGTGGTTTGGTCTTCAGTCACTCTCCAAGAAGTCACCTCCCTGATAATCTGACACGGTGAGATTCCAACCCAGGCCTTATGGACAGAAAAAGGACGCCCTAACAACACGGGCAATGCGCTGGCCTTCCTGCTTACCCTCCTGTCTGTCTGTCTGTCTGTCGGACTCTCTCTCTCTCTCTCTCTCGTTATATATATATATATATATATATATATATATATATATATATATATATATCAACGTATGGAACAGGACTATCATGAAGAACACCTGCTCTCTGCAGATTACGCTTACAAAATGATACCTTTGTTATAAAGGCCATAAGTCTTGATAGACAGTAATTGGTAAGATTATTTTCCTATTTATCAAATCCAACATCAGATAAGTATCTTTCATATTTCATTTCAGCATCAGCATAGCAATTATATCTTTGTGTCTGCGCGCGTGTGTATTAATGAACAGGTGCATCTTTCGATATCAAACTGAAAAGTACTTTGCTGAAATGAAAATGCACATTTCTCAAACTAGGTTATATATAAAATAAAATTATAAGTGTTTCTGTTTGAAAATGTATATCTTTCTGTCTTGGAGTCAATACGTCTTTCTGCCTGAAAAAGGATACGTCTTTCTCTCTGGAAAATTATAAGTCTTTCTGTTTGAAAAATTATAAGACTTCCTGTCTGAAAAATTGTATGTCTTTCTTTCTGAAAAACTTTACTCCTTCCTGTTTGAATGATTATACGTCTTCCGGTTTGAAAAATTATACGTCTTTCTGTTTGAAAAATTATACGCCTCCCTGTCTGAGAAAATTATAAGTCTTTCTATCTGAAAAAATATACGTCTTCCAGTCTGAAAAGTTATACGTCTTTTTCTCTGAGAAAATTATAAAGCTTTCTTTCTGAGAAAATGAAATGTCTTTCTGCCTGAAAAATTATACATTTTGCTAAGTGGCATCTTTCGAAAAAATATGTTTGCTTCTTTGGTCAAATATTTGAAGAGTTTAAAAGAATTTTGTATGTACTTGTCTTCATAATGTGAATATTTAGAGTTACTAGCATACTCGGAGTTAGTGCTATAGGTGAATGTTAGTATTATATCTGCCCTTGCTACCTTTGAGGATGCAACAAACAGAAAACTGCCAACTGCCACAAAATAATAAGTTTCAGACATTGGTCAGTCAAATTAGTAAAAGCTAAGCGAGTTAAATCATTAAGGTGAAAGAAGAAAGGAACCAGTATACCACATCCTGCACAGGAAACAAGTTGCAAACGTCTACGTTCAATCAAATGGAAAGACTACAGGCTGACAAAGCAGCCGACATTTTCCTATTAACTATTGTCTGATTCACTGATTTACTTTTTACGGTTTATCAGTTTGTTACTGAAAACCAGAAAATATTTTTAGATTGTAATATTATTTTGTAGATATTAGTAATTTGCAGATACATGTCTTACTAGTTAACCCATAATTGGATAGGGAAATTGTTGTGGTAGGATCCACCTAATCTGCATAGGTGACTACCGACTATATAAATAATGGTTGGTACCGGAAGACAAAGGAGCGAATACAGAGATCCAGCTAGAGACTCTGCCCGACTGCGACTTAGTCAACACATTCTCCAGGAACGTCTTCCCAGAAATATACAGAAATACTATATGTAAATATTGTGTACATTTTCTTGTTATAATACATTCTTGTTCTAAGTACATTTTGTGTTGCATTATTATTCCAGGCATTAGTCGAGATTCAACAATGAGTCAAGACTCAACAGAAATGTTGCGTACTTAAATTTTCCAAGGGCATTTGCACTTAAGTTAATATAACGAACTCAACTGGAATTGAACCACGGCGTCTAGATCTACAATTCTGGACCATTATCCATTACACATCCCTCAGAATCCAAACTTACAGCACCTGGTATTCCCAAATGGTCACCCATCTACATACTGACCAAGTTCGAGTTTGCTTAACTTCGATGATAGTATGGGAACCAGTGCTTCAACGTGATATGGCCGTGAACTCAGTTTCACTGATAGTGCTTTAAAAAAAAAAAAGGTTCGACTATCGTCCGTTTTACACTCCTCCGCGATCTTTTGAACAGGAGTAAAGGTTTATCCATTGTTTTCTGTTTCGGATTGGGTTTTTGGTTCCTTCTAAATTCTACTTTAATTCTATACTTCTAACGTATCCGCCTAAACACTGAAAGTTTTACTATTATTGTATTTCCGGTTCCTTCTAAAGGTCTTTTCATCGCTTTCACATTCATTGCGTCTTGGGGGTCACTTTATTAAAAATAAATATTAATATTTTCCTTAATATAACCCCAGTGAAGATATATTTCCAGATCTTGTAAATAAACTTAGTAACATCGAACGTACACTCAAATATAATTATTCACCAGAGACAGGCAATGCATTAATTTTGTTCGATAGCATATTAAACCGTACTGATAATGCCTTAAAACT
>OZ038515.1:6530949-6540949 GCA_964036315.1 Acanthosepion esculentum
GAGGTGTGTTATTTACTCGTCATTTTTTTTTATTAGAAAATAGTTTATTTTTTAGTATTCAGTCCCTCCTCTTTCTGGTGAGTTCACCAAAGTACAGAACTTTGAAATTCTTTCATTTTGGGTCAACCTCTAGGTTTTCCGTACGTTTCCTTTGTTCTGATAATCATACTTAAAACATTCTTGGGATGTTGGTGCGTCAAAAATATCACTTGCTTAAATTCTTTTTTTCTCCTGGGCCTTTCACCAGTAAACCTTTTCTTTAACTGATTCCAATGCCTTTTGTGTTCCCATTTTTTCGTCTTACAATTTTTTTTCCCAATTCGTGACCTTATCACGCCGATTCCCACTTTTCTTTACCAATTTTATTTTCTCTGAAAAACACTTTTACTCCAAGTTTGAAAAATTGTTTGTCTTTTTTGTTATCTGTTCTTATTCTTCTTTGAGCCGGTAACAGGTAGTTGAACACCGATTTAATTTTTCTTACGAACATCAATTCTACCGGCGACATGCCTGATGGTATATCGGGATTTGGCGTTACATGGTATATTCTCAAGAATTTTTGTAGGGCTTCTTCGCTCATTTTTTTATTACTTGAATTTTTTTCAAAGTTCCCTTAAAAGTACCCACAAACCGTTCAACTTGTCCGTTTTAACTTGTGTGATACGGCGTTGTAATCTATTCCCCGTATGCGTAAGAATTCCTTGTTTTCGAATCATAAATTGATAATAGATGCAGATGATCTGTCTGCAAACGAAAACACCTTCCTTGTATGTATTTGTTATTTTTTTCTCACTGCAAATATTATTGCTAATGCCTCTTTTTCGATCTGGTTGTAGTTTTTTTTCCTGCCATTAATAGTGAACGCGAAGCACGTGCGACGGATTTCATGTTACTGTCATCATATTTATGTAGAATTACTGCTCCTATACCATAGTCATTAGCATCTATAGACAATAAGATTCCTGCTTTTGGATTCTAGCACGCTAATAATAAGTCTGGCGTGTTTTCTTGATTTCTTCAAACGTCATTTGACACTTTACGCCTATTTTAGGCGAATTGTTCATTGGTGCTCTCAAATACTGCATATTAGATATGTAAATTTGAATATAATTTGCTAATTCGAGAATTGCTTGTAAGAGGAGGCATATTCTTAATTGCACTTGTCCTCGACGGATCTGGTTGATGACACTTTTTTGTCAAAGAATTGTCCTGCGTATATGATGTCATGCAAAAACAATTCGAAAAAGAAATTTGCAAAAACAATTCGCACTTTTCCTCCCTGAGATGGAACACGCGAATTGTTCAATGGAGATCTCAAATGCTGCATATTAGATATGTAAATTTGAATATAATATGTTAATTCGAGAATTGCTTGTGACCTAGTTAGGTTTGTAAGAGGAGGCATATTTTTAATTGTACTTGCCATCGACGGTTCTGGTTGAAGACACTTTTTTGTCAAAGAATTGTCCTGGGTATTTGATGTTATGCAAAAACAATTCGCACTTTTCCTCGCTGAGATGGAACACGCAATCTCGTATTTTTTCAAAATCTCTTTTCACAGATGTTCCTTAGATACACTTTAATTCATATATCAACCAGATTAGCAACTGCGAAATCCCAGTCTGCAAGCATAGTATCCATAGCTTGTTGAAATAAATAGCTGGTGTCACTTTTATCCCAGAAGGAAGACGTTTAAACGTCTACAGTCACTTGTGCTTATTTATAGTTATTAAATCTGAACATTCTTCTTAAACACGAAATTGCAAATACATTTCAGAAGTTTCTATCTTTGAAAAATATTTTCCGGCGATTCAATCCGCAAATATTTCCCCTGGAATTGCTAATTGGAAATTATGAATTCTAAACATTTGTTTAACCTTGTCGAAAAATTAAAACAGATACGAATTTTATAATTTTTTCATTACATAACCTGCTGGTGCTGCACATTATAAATGGTCAATATTTTCAATTACACCTATTTTGTCTATCTAATTCTTCGCTGATTTGTTCCAGTGCTGCAAATGGTACACTACGTTTCGGTTTAAACAATGGCGCCGTCATTTCTTCACTTAAAATTTCAGTTTGACTTTGGAAAACCGACGCAACTTATCCGACAAAAGATCCAGAAAACATTTTTGAATTCTTTCTTTTGATTTTCGCTGTTTTTTTTAAAAACTGGTTACTTACCCACTTACATTGCTTACAATAAATATTTATATAATCCCAGAGCTCAAATAATTCCATCCCGTCTCTAACAAATAGTTTTGTATTATTTTTAACGCATAAGCCTTAGATTTTACCAAATTGTTGCAGAATAAGACGTTACAAGTCATTTCACCAATAAAAATAATTTCTCACCCGAAACACCACGTGCTTATTCGAAGTTCTTTTTTAATACAGGTTTCCGTTTGATTTCCATTTGGCTTCGTTAATTATTGTGGTATCACTACCAGTGACTAGTTGCATTTTTAAATGCAAATTATTAATTTCACTTACACAAATTTAATTTGCTTTTCTGTTGCAACGCCGTGTACGAAATTTTTTGCTGTGAGAACTTTTAGTTTTAAAGTGTGACATTTTATGTCCTAGTTTTCCACACTTGTAACACTTTGGATTCTTAAAAGGACAGTCGATTCCGAGATGTAACCTTTCACATCTGAAACACCAAGTGAGGATCAAACACATTGCTCAGTCGTAATTGATACAGCGCGACAATTTTGCTAACCATTACACCCAGTCTAAGTGCCCAAATATTTTTCTATGGGTACATTAGAGGTGACACAATGACGTACATATAGAGCACCAAAAGACGATTGAACTTACTATTCAGTCGTAACTGCTGTAGCCAGACAAACTTGCTAACGCTTACAGCTCGTTGTAGTGCCCGGAATGATTTTCTAAGCGTGCACTGAATGATATTCAAGGCCGAATGTGTGAGGCCTCCACTGAAGATCGAACTGGCTATTCAGTAGTAACTGATCGAGCAAGAGAAGCTTGCTAACATTTATACCACATCGAAATGCTATCTCTTGACGATGAGTGCGGCTAAGAACAAAAACGATATTACTCTTGAAAAACAATGGAAGTGAAGTTATTAAGTTGAAGTCTCTTAACTTACAGTACCTTATTGTCCTCGAGCTCATCAGCATTGTTTAAATGTTTCTAGTTTATTGGTGACCGCAAGTACAATTCATTAATTAGTTTCTTAAAGAGACCCCTTATTTATATTTGTTGTGTAGGATCCACCTAATCTGCATAGGTGACTACCAACTATATAAATAGTGGTTGGTACCGGAAGACGAAGGAAGGAATCACGAGATCCAACTAGAGACTCTGATCGACTGCGACTAGTCAACACATTCTCCAGGAACGTCTTCCCAGAAATATACAGAAATACTATATGTACTTATTGTGTACACTTTCTTGTTATAATACATTCTTGTTCTAAGTACATTTTGTGTTGCATTATTATTCCATGCAATAGGCGAGATTCAACATTGAGTCAAGACTCAACAATATTAATATTGGATTGGTTGATCAGGGTAAGCCCCCAAGCCAAGGGTATATTTTGCTTTGGAAACCAAATTAATCATTCACTCACCGGTAATTTGCTATCGCCTGAGTAGACGCAATGGTGTGCATTGAAAAACGACTAAAATTGTATAGCGATTTTTATATGTTATTTTAATATCCTAAAATAATCTCCCCCCTCTCTTTCTCTCTCTCTCTCTCTCTCTCTCTCTCTCTATATATATATATATATATATATATATATATATATATGTGTGTGTAGTAGAGACTTCCTGATCAAACTCACCCCGTAAATAATTACATCGGTCGAATTACTACACGCCTATCCAGTCGATTATTTTGCACCTATCCGACCACAGCTCCAAGAGAACTCATTTAAACACACGCACAAACTTTTCAGAATCCATACTCATAGAAAATACAAGCATAATAACCTCATCCACATTTTAAAAACAAGAATAAAATAATGGAAGCCCTAATAATAAAAAAGAAAATGCCAACACTTAACAATATTAATGACGAACACGTCAAGAATGTGCTAACCGTGCTCGGAAAATAAAATATCTCCATAACACTAAAAACATACGCATAACGAACGGACTCAATTAAACTGAAAAATAAAATCATCCTTGATAATTGCTAAAAGTATAGCAGAAAGCGCTCGGAATTAGAGAACATTTGACTACAAACAAGATGAATCTTCACTTAGAAATATTATAAAGAAATACACTACCCCAATTTACCCGAACAAAAAAAATCAAATTAATTATTTACTATAAAAAATTTAAAACAGCTAACCTTATCCTAAAAAAAGAAACCAACACAACAGTAAAAATAAAATTACAAAGAACGAACATTATCTATGAGTTCAAATGCCCCTTAAAAAACTGTGTTCCTGGTCAAACAGAATTCATAAATAATTACATCGGTCACATGACTACATATCTATCCAGACGTCTTACGTTACACCTATATGACCATATCTCTATGCGAACCCATTTAAACATACACAGACACTTACTAGACTCTATTCGAAAACATACTAGTAGAAAACACAAACGTAAAAATAATGCAAGCCCTAATAATAAAAAAAGAAAATTCCAACACTTAACAATATTAATTGCGAACACGTCAACAATGTGCTGTGTTTGTAAAATAAAACATTCCTATAACTTTAAATACATAAGCACAATGTATATATAGCAGTGTTCCTGATCAAATCTACCCCATAAATAAATAAATACATCAATAATTACTACATGCTTATCCATCGATTACGTTACACCTATCCGACCATAGCTCCAAACAAAACTCCTTTAAACACAGGCACAAACCTTTCAGAATCCATCCGAAACAAACTAGAATAGAATAAAATACATTGAAAAGCTATAATATTTAGAAGTAGAAAAAATAAGAGCTTTTCAAAGACGAACAAAGACAAATTAAATCATATTAGATATTACCTTGAATATAGAGCACTAACTATCGCAGTCGATAAAGTGTAAATATTATTTTTGAATCACGACATCGATAAATAAAAGAAGAATGGCAAAAATAGCAAAATTATATTCCCTCAGCTATATTGTCATCTGACTCTACATTAACCAAATAATGCGTCGATATATAAGTCGGTCCCTGGGGCATGGTTTTGAGAGATTGACGACGCTAGCAAAAGAAAAGAGATGATTGGAATCAATTGAAACCATATCTTTGAGAAGATTTATTCGTAATCGTTTTACACGAAGGAAAGCAAAATTGTCACTAGGATGCAGGAGATAACATGGAGTGAAAGTGTAAGTGAGGAGGAATGAGGAAATGACAGTAATGTCATAGGGTTTATGAAGACAGAAGATGTCGTTTGTTATGGAAATTTACCCAAGCGCGCCTGGACGCTCCCAGTTATAAACAGGAGCAGTTACTGCCTTTTGGAGAAGGAAGTTTCTGGCAGTCGGACCTAACATTTTTGTTGTAGCACTCCCGTATTTATATGTTTGTGTTACTGTTTCTACTAATATATTTGTTTAACCCAGTTCCTCTCTTTGTGTCTTTATTTCTGACCCTAACAAGGCCACAACAACCTTTTATTTATAAGGCTTTAGGTGGCAGGGAAGCAATAAATCGGAAAGGAGTTCCACGGGTCAGAATTGCGAGAGAAGAAAATGTTAGAAACGAAGTGGCGGTTGCATTTAGTTAGTCTAACACTAAAACGGCGATTCCTACTTGACAATATAGTAGAACGCTTACATTCATGTAGTTGAGAACACAGAAAAAAAGCTCATCGGAACAGTTACCATAAAAATATTTGTAGAAAAGATGGCGGAAAGCCACGTCACGTTGGTAAGAAATTAACTGAAGTCGAGATGCCAGGTTAAGATGGATTGCATTCAAGAACATTGTTTTAATTCTATCAAAAGTTTCGTGCACCAGACCAAACTGACGTTGCACTTAAATTTTTGAGGATTGTAGTTATCAGAGAGGCAAATAAACGGAAGGGAGTTAGACAGGTGGGAAGCGCAAGAAAAGAAACTGTAGGAGTAGAAGCCGCAGTTGCATTTACCTATTTCAACATTAAAACGTTGGGAGCTTGATGACAATCTAGTAGCACCCGTAATTTCATGTAAGAATCATCATAGAGAAAAAAGCATGTCAGATCTATTACCACGAATATATTTGTAGAATAGACAGAACGAAGCCACGCCACGTCGGTGAGAAAATGATTTATGTCGTGTTGCTTGATCAGGAACGATTACAGTACATATTATTCTTTCAATTTTGTCCAGAAGTTTGTGAAGTACAACAGGAGCACCAGACCAAATATGGCAGCAGAGTATTCAATGCACGGAAAAATGGCGGATTTACAAATAATAGTCATCATGTTCCGCATAATTATTTGTGTTCCTCTTCTTCATCAACATCATAATTATATTTTATCTCGTGTTTACTTTATTCATATTAAGAGACATCTTTCTCACGTCTCGTGTAAATAACGTCCTAAGTCCTTCATATGCCTACTATGCATAGTGTCAAATCTCGTTCAGAAATATATTAACTGCCAGTTGTATACTAACGCTTTCTAAGAACAATAGTCAAAATAGCTAGGATAGAATGAAGTCTGTAGATCTTAGCGTATAGCAATCTTACTTGTATTATTTACATTATTCGTATTGTTATGCTCATCTTCATTATCATATTCACAACGTTTCGGCCGCAATATTCGATGCATGGACGAATAGCAGATTTATATAAGTGCAAGACTGATTCTAACGATAAAACGTTTCCGGAAAGACACAGTGAACCGACTTTTCTAGCAGTGTATGTATCAATTGGTTCAGTATAATCGCTTCATTTCAGGTCAGTTGAAAACACGAGTCCAAGAAGGCTTTCCTAAATTGTATAGCCAAATCAAGATTAAAAACTGCGTGCAAATAAAGGAATCTGTCAACAACAATAATAATAATGATGATGATCAAAGCTAATCGTCCAGATATCAAAGACTTGTGATATCAGACGCTTACTCGTTGTCACTTTTGTGATGTCAACGAGTGTTGGTTATCACGTTCGTAATGATGGTTGTAGTCGGTCCTTGGAAACGCAGATATTAGTAGTTACTCTTTCGACTAATATTCGCTCTAGTAATACTTGTTCGAATAGTAACCGCCGAATAGTCATCCGTAGAGTGATTAGTATAGATAAATAGTATAGAGGATAGTATAAAGAATTGCGATCACTTAAACGCCATGGTAATTCCCATATATACATTTCTTTTACGATCACGTGGTCTACTTATTAGAAATGGAATCACCTGCGTTTGTTCGCAAGTGATCTGCGTTCAAACTCTAGTGTCGGCAACGACACTTTATCCCTATTCAACGAAGACAATAAATAAAGAATGTGCTTGCTCATTTACATGGCATTTCCTGCAGACTGTAATATATCGCTGAATGATCTTGAAGCAGAAACTCCGGGTATAAAAAATAAAATTTTAGTGAGAGTGTATGTGTGGGTGTGGGAGACAAGTGTGAGAAGGAAATGAAAGCTAATTATGCATCAAAAAATAATTCATATTTATGTGTATCTCAGTCATTTAAACCGTTATTTAACACCTCTCTTTAAAACTTCTCTGTGTTAAATTTTAATCCCCGCCTTCAACTTTAGGCCTTCCTGTTCTTCTTTTTTCTGTTACCCCTCCCTTGAGCTTTCATACATTTCCCTCTCACACTTGTTTCCCACTCCCACACATACACTCTCACTAAAACTTTATTTTTTATACCCGGAGTTAAATTTCCGATTTCTTTTTTAATTTTTAGATTTGATGAATTGGATCGTGATTACGATTCCAATGTAATAATTTATAATCATAAAATATTAGTGTTTGAGCCTTTTATAATATACTTACTCTGTCCTGGACATTGAGTTCTACCTGAATTCTATCCTCTTGGAATTTTATATATATATATATATATATATATATATATATATATATATATATATATATATATATATATATAAAAGTGAACATAGAAGTCAATACTTAGAGGTAAGGTGACAGTCTGTTTCATGCTAGATGCAATCGTCGGGCCACGTGGCCTGACGATTGCATCTAGCATGAAACAGACTGTCGCCACTAAGTGTTGACTTCTATGTTCACTTTTATATTTACACACGCTCTATCTCTGATATTGAGCACTTCATCCCATAAATATAGCACATTTTAAGACTATATTTCTTCATATGTATGTATATATATATATATATATATATATATATATATTATATATTTTATATATATATATATATATATTATATATTTCATATATATATATGTATGTGTACATATTGACCATTAATATTATCTATCTATCTATCTATCTATCTATCTATCTATCTATATATATATATATATATATATATATATATATATATATATATATATACACACACACAAGGGGAAATGGTGAACTCAAAACATGAAACTATAAAACTTTATCAAAAATACATGTTCATAGTAAAAAAATAAACTAAAAATTACCAGCCATACATTATCAGAAAATGTAACTTCCCAGCAATACATTTTTGAAAATTAAATTAACAAAGCTCACAATTAAATGTCTGCATTAAATGACCCATAATGAGTTGATGTGCTGTTTAACAACTATAAACTATTTTACTATGTTCGATCGAGCGAATGATCTTTTAATCTATCTATCTATCTATCTATCTATCTATCTATCTATCTATCTATCTATCTATCTATGTATGTATCTATCTCGACATTGGCTAAACATTAGCGAGCCTAGATTGGTGACGGTTAAGTAATAAAACTTTTCCCCGTAAAATGATCCAACGGTAAATAACACAATAAGTACAGTCATGAAAATGAATAAACGAATCTTTACCTTCATATCTATCTATCTATCTATCTATCTATCTATCTATCTATCTATCTATCCATCTGGTCTTTATGCTGATGACAACAGTTTACTCCTGTCTCGATAGTAAGTGATCAGTATCATATAGACAAAGGTGGTATCTGATATCCAAAATGAACAGTTTGTTTTTAACTGGAGCGACAGATGCCTTGTTAATTTTAACGCTTCCAAAAGTAAACCTGCTCTCTATTAATTATCTGAGTGACCTAACCCTCTCTTACATCAGCATGGTTGATGCTGACCCCCAGGAATGCGACTCACTGGGCCTTCTTGGGCAAACGTTCTCGGCTAACATGAAATGGGAAGACTATACTGATTCCATGGCTATGCCAGCTTCCAGGAAGGCTGCTTCACGGTGTCGTCCTTGACGGGTTTTCTCTCAAAAGTCTATCTATCTATCTATCTATCTATCTATCTATCTATCTATCTATCTATCTATCTATCAGTATACCACACGTCAATTCTTAGAATATTGCTGCCACATATTGACCGGTGCAGCTGCTATTTACTTTGAGCTTTTTGATAAAATTCAATGAAGAATCAGCAATATTTTTGGTCTTGATCTGGCGGCTCGGATTCCGTCACTTTTCCACCACTACAGGGTTGCCTCCCTGTGCAATAATTTATGGAGTGACGCAATTTAATGACAAATAAACGCAATGATGGTGTCTTTGAATTTATTTTGATGCAATTAAT
This sequence comes from Acanthosepion esculentum, assembly GCA_964036315.1. NCBI lineage: Eukaryota > Metazoa > Mollusca > Cephalopoda > Sepiida > Sepiidae > Acanthosepion > Acanthosepion esculentum. The sequence goes on from OZ038515.1 coordinate 6,540,606, forward strand.
ATTTCAAGTATTTTAGACGTAGAGACGTACAGACTGAAATCGACGCCTTCTCCTAATCTATCTATATCTTTGAGACGAGGTATTATGATTATATTATTTCACCTTATTTGGACTGTTATCCTCATCATCATTGCCATATTCAAAACGTTTCGGCCATTGCACGCTCCGGCTTTCTTCAGGTCATTGGAATTTCGAACCCAAATATTTACTTCATCCACCGGGGGTAGATTATTCTAGCTCCACTTTCCATGCCTCTTCCGGATGTCTCAGTTATTTTTACAAATACTTTTCATGGTAATTGTTCGGATGAGCTCTTCTCTTAGACTTCGAATTTAAGAGCAGTA
>OZ038515.1:6545949-6550949 GCA_964036315.1 Acanthosepion esculentum
TTAGAAGTCCTTATACCGAAAAATTCACCTTATTTATTGAATGACCCTCGTATATATATATATATATATATATATATATATATATATATATATATATATATATATATATATATATATATGGTATACACATTTGAATGAGAGTAGATAAAATAAATATGTGTGTGTGGCTGGTTCTTTTCTTATATATTTCATATCGAAAAAAAATTAAAGAATAACAGACCCAGAAATAAATTAAATGTATACGTCAAACATGTTATTTTGGCAGAAATTGCAAAATTGCAAGGGGAAAAACAGGCCTGCCAGTGTCAATATGTCGAAACATCATAGCAGTTCGTGATGTGGAAATATATTTCGATAATTTACGACACTGCTTGCACGGCGTTCGTAAAGAAAAGAAAAAAGCCACGAACTCTTCCCCACCCATCCGCTCAACAAGATTAAAACATAGAGTTAGCAATAAATCTTTTTGGAACCAGTGGAAGGGGGTCATGGATAATGGGAGCAAGAAAGATACTACGGCTTGTTGCCTTTTACCTCACACTTATTTTTCCCGGTTTGTCCTTTGATCACTTTAATAGCTGGCAGCACTCGCGTTAATTTCGTCAGTGTAACACGAATCCAATTTACATCAGCTCTGCCGAAATGTGTTTGACGAAGTGAAAATCTCAAAGCCCCGTTTCTGGATCATTTTTTTTATATCTTTAGTGGTTTCTTTGGTAACATGAGTTTTGTTGTTTTTACGTATTACTCACTAATAAAACAGTAAATAATACACACAAAACACATATTGTATATATATATATATATATATATATATATATATATATATATATATATATATATATATATACATATATATATATATATTTATATATATATATATTTATATATATGTATATATATCGAAAGACTGAGAAAGTTTGAGAGAAACGATATTCGTATATCTTTATATTTATGTATATTTATTTATATATATATAATGCATTTATTCATATAAAGAATATAAATGCAGTAAATATATCTATATGTCTCTCTCTCTCTCTGTCTCTCTCTCTCTCTCTCTCTATATATATATATATATATATATATATATATATATATATATATATATGAAGAAATGTAGTTTTAAGCTGTGTCATATTTATGGGATAAAGTGCTCAATATCAGAGATAGCGGCCTGACGATTGCGTCCACCATAAAACAGCCTGTCCCTTCTAAGTGTTGACTTCAATGTTTACTTATATATATATATATATATATATATATATATATATATATATATATAAGTAATTCGTCGAGTCTGAAACCTCAACAGAATGAAGAATGCACTGGACGGCCGTTTCATCCTATATTTGGGACTCATCAGCAGTGCGCATCCACTACCGATAATTGAAACCCTGTCAGTTAGGTTGTTAAGGAAACACCATACCAACTGTTCCAATGGGCTTCGGTGACGAAGATGTAGCAAATTAGACTCAATATAGCGCCGCTCGCTCACATAATCCGTGGTGGAACTCTACTGAGATTCTCTCTGACCATAGGACTGTGCCCCCTGGAGCCACGACTACTATCACCAATCAAATTCTCCTAATAATTTCATATGTATATCATTGCTTGAACCGGCTTCTAATGCTCTGGATTTAGCGGCTTGGTGATAGTAGTCGTGGCTCCAGGGGACACAGTCCTATGTTTTAAGTGAATCACTGAATATGTGAGCGAGCGGCGCTATATTGAGTCTAATTTGCTACATCTTCGTCACCGAGGCCAGTTGGAACAGTTGGTATGGTGTTTGCTCAACTACCTAACTGTCAGGGTTTCAATTCTCGGTACTGAATGCGCACTGCTGATGAGTCCCAAATATAGGAGGTTGAGGTTTCTTTCAGACTCGATGAATTACTTAAATATAATTATCAAGTTTTCCTAATAATTTCATATATATATATATATATATATATATATATATATATATATATATATATATATATAAGTAATTCGTCGAGTCTCAAACCTCGACAGAATGAAGAAAGCACTGGACGGCCGTTTCATCCTATATTTGGGACTCATCAGCAGTGCGCATCCACTACCGATAATTGAAACCCTGTCAGTTAGGTTGTTAAGGAAACACCATACCAACTGTTCCAATGGGCTTCGGTGACGAAGATGTAGCAAATTAGACTCAATATAGCGCCGCTCGCTCACATAATCCGTGGTGGAACTCTACTGAGATTCTCTCTGACCATAGGACTGTGCCCCCTGGAGCCACGACTACTATCACCAATCAAATTCTCCTAATAATTTCATATGTATATCATTGCTTGAACCGGCTTCTAATGCTCTGGAGTGAGCGGCTTGGTGATAGTAGTCGTGGCTCCAGGGGACACAGTCCTATGTTTTAAGTGAATCACTGAATATGTGAGCGAGCGGCGCTATATTGAGTCTAATTTGCTACATCTTCGTCACCGAGGCCAGTTGGAACAGTTGGTATGGTGTTTGCTCAACTACCTAACTGTCAGGGTTTATTCTCGGTACTGAATGCGCACTGCTGATGAGTCCCAAATATAGGAGGTTGAGGTTTCTTTCAGACTCGATGAATTACTTAAATATAATTATCAAGTTTTCCTAATAATTTCATATATATATATATATATATATATATATATATATATATATATATATATATAAGTAATTCGTCGAGTCTCAAACCTCGACAGAATGAAGAAAGCACTGGACGGCCGTTTCATCCTATATTTGGGACTCATCAGCAGTGCGCATCCACTACCGATAATTGAAACCCTGTCAGTTAGGTTGTTAAGGAAACACCATACCAACTGTTCCAATGGGCTTCGGTGACGAAGATGTAGCAAATTAGACTCAATATAGCGCCGCTCGCTCACATAATCCGTGGTGGAACTCTACTGAGATTCTCTCTGACCATAGGACTGTGCCCCCTGGAGCCACGACTACTATCACCAATCAAATTCTCCTAATAATTTCATATGTATATCATTGCTTGAACCGGCTTCTAATGCTCTGGAGTGAGCGGCTTGGTGATAGTAGTCGTGGCTCCAGGGGACACAGTCCTATGTTTTAAGTGAATCACTGAATATGTGAGCGAGCGGCGCTATATTGAGTCTAATTTGCTACATCTTCGTCACCGAGGCCAGTTGGAACAGTTGGTATGGTGTTTGCTCAACTACCTAACTGTCAGGGTTTCAATTCTCGGTACTGAATGCGCACTGCTGATGAGTCAGAAATATAGGAGGTTGAGGTTTCTTTCAGACTCGATGAATTACTTAAATATAATTATCAAGTTTTCCTAATAATTTCATATATATATATATATATATATATATATATATATATATATATATATATATATATATATATATATATAGATAGATAAATAGATAGATAGATAGATAGATAGATACGAAAAGGCTGATATAGATAGATAGATAGATAGATAGATAGATAGATAGATACGAAAAGGCTGATATAGATAGATAGATAGATAGATAGATACGAAAAGGCTGATATAGATAGATAGATAGATAGATAGATAGATAGATACGAAAAGGCTGATATAGATAGATAGATAGATAGATAGATAGATAGATACGAAAAGGCTGATATAGATAGATAGATAGATAGATAGATAGATACGAAAAGGCTGATATAGATAGATAGATAGATAGATAGATAGATAGATAGATAGATAGATACGAAAAGGCTGATATAGATAGATAGATAGATAGATAGATAGATACGAAAAGGCTGATATAGATAGATAGATAGATACGAAAAGGCTGATATAGATAGATAGATAGATAGATAGATAGATAGATAGATACGAAAAGGCTGATATAGATAGATAGATAGATAGATAGATAGATAGATACGAAAAGGCTGATATAGATAGATAGATAGATAGATAGATAGATAGATAGATAGATACGAAAAGGCTGATATAGATAGATAGATAGATAGATAGATAGATAGATACGAAAAGGCTGATATAGATAGATAGATAGATAGATAGATAGATAGATAGATACGAAAAGGCTGATATAGATAGATAGATAGATAGATACGAAAAGGCTGATATAGATAGATAGATAGATAGATAGATAGATAGATAGATAGATAGATACGAAAAGGCTGATATAGATAGATAGATAGATAGATAGATAGATACGAAAAGGCTGATATAGATAGATAGATAGATAGATCGATAGATCGATAGATAGATAGATAGATTGTTTATTTAAGCAGCAATCCCTCTTTCATACATGCCGACGTACTACAAATAAGTTTTTATGGACGGAGGTCCTGTCGTTGAAGTACGGTCCCTTGAAAGACTGTTGGGCATCAAACTGACACCAGACCTCAAATAGAACTCGGACAAACAACCTATTTCTAGACATGCAGGTAAAATTGTTGTCACTCCGTACCCCTCATATAAGTACCTGACTCTTCCTATCCTCGATCTTTACAAGAGCTAGATCAGGCTCAAAATGGAGTACTGTTGTTATATTTCGGTGAGAGCTGCCCAGACCTATCCCTCTATGTTCAAAAGCGTCTCCGAGCTTTTGTGGGTGACAAATTATTTTCCATCGTGCTCTACCGCCCACTTCCACAGAAAGTGCTGGGAAGTACTACATTCCTTGCATTCTTCGAGACAAACCTTCACAGCAAGAATAGCAAACCACCCACATTCCCTCCATATTCCATCGGTGAGAAGCAATTTCCTTTCTAGCAGATTCTTCCCGCGAACAACTGCCCAGTTGAATCGGCTCCCAACAGTATGTTTCCCCGATCACTACAATCTTAGCCTGTTCAAGTCTGGGTTAAACCGTTGTCTTCCACTCCTATTAACACAAATGACCTCCAAACGTAGCTCTCTATCTCGAATGACCCCAAGTCCTTGTAATGGATGGACCTCGCTGTAAAGAAAAAAAAAGCAGCAAAAACGTGACGTTCGCCTCAAATTCGCGTACGCA
>OZ038515.1:6555949-6568449 GCA_964036315.1 Acanthosepion esculentum
TGACAGCTAACATACTCTGCGATGACGGTTCATATTTTAGTCCATTTATTGTTGTATTTGTTCTGGTGGCACGGCCGACATTCGGGCGAGTTTGATTAAATTACAGAAAAAGCGAGAAAAGCAATATCAACCTTAGATTACTTGAATCAGTAAGAAGTACAATGAGCCCATGTTGGGAGAACGCCTGCACATGACAGTCAAATATTGATGGTGACATGCGAGTTGAACATTGAATGCGTGGGAAATCAGAAATCGATTTTTGTTTACAAATTATATTAGTGAGACATTGAATAGTTTATTTTAATATATACAAATGGACAAAAAGTCACGAACGGGTCTCATTCAGGCGTCTTTGAATGTCTTTCAAACGCGCTAGAAAAATGTTACAAAAATCGCTGCTGATAACATAATAAAAATATAAAGATATATATATATATATATATATATATATATATATATATATATATATATATATATATATAACATGTATGTATGTATGTGTGTGTATGCGTGTGTGCGTGTGTGTAGAAAATATCGGCCGATGAAAGAAGTTCGAGAAACAACAACAAAAACAACAACAATAATAATAATAATAATAATAATAATAATAATAATAATAATAATAATAATAATACTTAAAATAATAATAATAATAATAATATATATTGCATATTATTAGCTATTGAGAGCAAATAAAAGCAAAAGTAGAAATATATTAAAAATCGAAATTTTCGGAGATGACCGTCTAATGAAAAAGACTTCTTGATTTCCACTGCTTCACCTTTCTTTACTTTTTCTCATCCCACTGAAGATGTCTCCTGATGGCCGAAATGTTGGACATGGATTTGATTCGCAATGTTTCTTTTGCATTTGCAGCAGCCATGTTTGTGGGAAGTTATGTACAGTTTAGAAAATATGCTATATAAATTGAATAATCATATCATGTTTTACCTTTGTAATAAAAAATCGTTTAAAAGGACAATTGCTACGTAATACATACATACACACACAGTCACACACACACACACACACATATATATATATATATGTGTGTGTGTGTGTATATATATATATATATACACGCACACACGCATAAACACACATACATACATACATGTATATATAGATAGATAGATAGATAGATAGATAGATAGATAGATAGATAGTAGACGCTTCTTTCATGAACAACGTACAAGGCTCAAGCAGCTCGGTCCCAAGGAACTGACAGCCCAGACACCAGCACATATAATTTGATTGTAGTAGTGAAGGATTTGTTCAGAACCAACCACACTTTTCGAAGGGCCGAATAGAGAGAACTGGTGTACTGCGTGCCACAAGGTCACCAAACGATCCACCGCAGGTTTTGAAATCACAGTTGTCCTTGTCTTGGACCAGTTGCCATCCAAGGTTGTAGAACACAGTCTGTCCTGCTCTTTACCCTTAGATGGAGTGAGAAGAATAGGATTGATACCTTTCCCAATAGTAATAGTACGTAAGTGAATGTAATGAATTCGTCTGGGAATCGAACTCGAATACACGCACACACACACACACACACACACACACACACACACACACATATATATATATATATATATATATATTTATGGGATAAAGTGCTCAATATCAGTGCTCTAAGTGTTGACTTCTATGTTCACTTTTATATATATATATATATATATATATAAAGAGAGATAGAATTTTCCTCCCCAGAATCTATCTGGCATAACTTTAAGTCTATCATTCGGCCATGCTTATAATATTGTTTTCCTTTTGCGTTCCGTGCACGTGCTATTTATTTAGACATTCTTAATAAAATTCAAAGGAGAATCAACAATGTTATTGGTCCCGGCCTGGCATCTCTGCTTTAGTCACTTTCCTCCTTTCTCAGTTAACTTAATATTTCACGCCACTTCAATCATTTCACCGCACTTTAAGTTTTCTCAAACAATTTCATCCGACTTAGAGACACTAAGATGTAAAGAGAGAGAACTATGAAAGAACTGGAATTATGAAGAAAAAAGTTAAAGATTGATATTTTATTTAAATTTTTGAAGATCAAAGTTGGCTGGGAGGCAAGAATTCGGAAAAGATTTCCACAAGCGGGAAGTCCGAGAGAAAGAAAAAAAAACCTGTTAGATTAGAAATTACACTTATATCTAGCCATTCCAACAAATGTAAAAACGGGAAAATATTTTAGCAACAAAGTTACGGTTAAATTCATATAAGTTCTGTCATATATATATATATATATATTTTTATTTTTGAATTGGACATAGTCCGACAATTTATTTAAAGACATTTATATTATGTTTAACGTTCTTTTTTATAGATACAAGTATTTAAGAAAATGCTCTGTTTTATAATAAACCGTATAAAATAACATTTACCGGCCTGAATGTCCGAGAAATTTTCATAGAAAATTTTCGCTCTCCGACAGGAATCGAACCTGTATCCTATACGGAACCATCATTTCGCGTGATGTGCCTTAACTGTTTGGCCAGGAAGACGCGTCTGGTTAGCAAGGTCGATTTTACTATCTTTAAACTTAAATCTTCCATGAATCTCTTCTATTCATATCTGCTGTAGCGTATCAAATGTAAACAAATGACGTCATATATTTTTGAATTGGACATAGTCCGACAATTTATTTAAAGACATTTATATTATGTTTAACGTTCTTTTTATAGATACAAGTATTTAAGAAAATGCTCTGTTTTATAATAAACAGTATTAAATAACATTTACCGGCCTGAATGTCCGAGAAATTTTCATAGAAAATTTTCGCTCTCCGAAAAAAAACGTTAAACATAATATAAATGTCTTTAAATATATATATATATATATATATATATATATATATATATATATATATATATATATATACTTTAACAATAGGAGTTGCGGCGTGCTGAAAGTCTCTTTAATAAATATAAAGTCGCCTTCCCGAACTCCAGCCAGGCCCATCACATGTCGACGCTCATACTGTAATAAAAAACTAAAACATATACAGTCTAAATATGAATGAAACTAAAACTATCAAAACAAAATGTTCTGACCGTCAAGCCCGGTTTCGAATCTCACCACGGTAGATTTCCTGATGTAACCGGTCTGAAGGTGGAGAGTTGTGATCCAAAGTGCGGCACTTTTGGAAAGTGCCTGAAAACCGTGCTGTACTTGTTTAAATTGTTGATCACACAAGATAACACGCACTCTCCCAGAAACTGTATCTAAATTCTGCTCAGCATAGTTGCTGTATAAACAACAGGTTGGATCTGTGGGTGATGAACAAACAGAAATGTTCCTAAGCAATCGTCTGCAGTAGGGATTGGCTACCCCCTAATAGACGAGTATCCTCGATTGCGAGTGGTCAGCTATTATATATATCACTATAAATTCAGCAACGTCGTGTCTGTTTAGTACCTAGATTGTTAACCGCTTGGGAATACCATGCGTTGGAAGCCTGTGTGTTCGGGGGATGTAATGGATTTTGACACGGAATTGTTAATCGATTATTCTAGTTTCAGTTTCCCTTTGTTTCGTTATATTCACTTGCGCGCAAATCCCCCATGTGAAAGATAAGAATACACCTCTTTCAGCTCTTTCAAAAAACTCGTACAGTGTAACCCGGATATAAGAGACACGGATATAAGAGAAACCCGGATATAAAAGAGATTTACTCTGGTCCCAAATTAGAGCCATACTTACCTAAACAAAATAGACCAAACCCGGATATAAGAGAAACCCGGATATAAGATACTTTTCCGGTCCCGACGACTCTCTTATATCCGGGTTACACTGTAGAACTAAATGATAATTTTCTCAAAAGAAAAAAAAACGAAAACAAATCCTTACAAAAACATTAAATAACCTGCAAACAGTTGATAACCCGTAAGCAACGAAAAAAACAATGAATGAATTAGTCAATGTTACCACCATTTCATTTAGTCATTTTGCAAATTTCTAATCATGTGATCAAAATGGTGAATGAACTGAGTAATATTCACGTTTTCTGCAGTTTTGTTCGGGAAAAGCGGTTTTCCTATGTAGAAATAATCATCATCATCATCTGTCCCTTGGCTCTTCATCGTTGGGGAGAATTCAGCGCAAAAGAAGCAATAAACCTCATCCAGAATGATCTGTTTCTGGTGGCGCTCAGGATTTCCGACCTTATCTTGTCCGTCCACTTTCTATCCGTCTTGGGTATGACGGTAAACTGCATCCGCGTCCATGGGTATGACGGTAAACTGGATCCGCGTCCATGGGTATGACGGTAAACTGCATATGCTTACTGGGTACGGCGATAAACTATGTCCAACAGAAAGGCTGTTCTTGAAAAAATAAGGTTGTCGGCTATACGTTTTTGGAAAAATAGTATTACCAGCTATACATTTTCGAACAATACATTTTTGAAAACCAAATGTTTCCAGCAATACATTTTTGAAAACCAAATGTTTCCAGCAAAACATTTTTGAAAACCAAATATTTCCAGCAATACATTTTTGAAAACCAAATGTTTCCAGCAATACTTTTTTGAAAACCAAATGTTTCCAGCAATACATCTTTGAAAACCAAATGTTTCCAGCAATACATTTTTGAAAACCAAATGTTTCCAGCAATACTTTTTTGAAAACCAAATGTTTCCAGCAATATATTTTTGAAAACCAAATGTTTCCAGCAATACTTTTTTGAAAACGAAATGTTTCCAGCAATAAATTTTTGAAAACCAAATGTTTCCAGCAATACATTTTTGAAAACCAAATGTTTCTACAGCAATACATCTTTGAAGACCAAATGTTTCCAGCAATACATTTTTGAAAACCAAACGTTTCCAGCAATACTTTTTTGAAAACCAAATGTCTCCAGCAATACATTTTTGAAAACCAAATGACTCCAGCAATACATTTTTGAAAACCAAATGTTTCCAGCAATACATTTTTGAAAACCAAATGTTTCTACAGCAATACATTTTTGAAAACCAAATATTTCCAGCAATACATTTTTGAAAACCAAATGTTTCCAGCAATACATTTTTGAAAACCAAATGTTTCTACAGCAATACATTTTTGAAAACCAAATGTTTCCAGCAATACATTTTTGAAAACCAAATGTTTCCAGCAATACATTTTTGAAAACCAAATGTTTCCAGCAATACATTTTTGAAAACCAAATATTTCCAGCAATACATTTTTGAAAACCAAATGTTTCCAATAATACATTTTTGAAAACCAAATATTTCCAGCAATACATCTTTGAAAACTAAATGCTTCCAGCAATACATTTTTGAAAACCAAATGTCTCCAAAAATACATTTTTCAAAACGAAATGTTTCCAGCAATACATTTTTGAAAACCATATGTTTTCAGCTATACATTTTTGAAAACCAAATGTTTCCAGCAATACATCTTTGAAAACCAAATGTTTCCAGCAATACATTTTAGAAAACCAAATGTCTCCAGCAATACATTTCTGATAACTAAAGGTTTCCAGCAATACATCTTTGAAAACCAAATGTTTCCAGCAATACATTTTTCAAAACGAAATGTTTCCAGCAATACATTTTTCAAAACCAAATGTTTCCAGCAATAAATCTTTGAAAACCAAATGTTTCCAGCAATACATTTTTGAAAACCAAATGTTTCCAGCAATACATTTTTGAAAACCAAATCATCCCTTATATCTGGCCACCTAACTCTCCTGACTGCAAACCCACTTAATTGTTATGTGTGGGGCGTAGCTAAGCGAAAGATGAACTGAGGGCAAGGATTATGTCAACATTCCCTAACTTAAACAAGGAGGCGGTCCAGAAGAGTGGCAGGAGATTCCGAAGTCGTCTGTAGGCCGTTGTTGAAGCCAGTGGTTTTTTTGTTGAATAAACCTACTCTTTAAGATCTCAATATAATTTTGTTTAATTTTGCTACATATATCTGTTAAACTGAGGTATCAGCGTTATTTTCATTTTTGCGTAATTTAGACGACAATTTATCCATCGCACCCGGAACACACACACACACACACACACACACACACACACACACACACACACACACACACACACACACATATGCACACTCGCACTCACACGCACAAACACACGCACGCGCGCGCACGCAGAGAGACACACACATACCCATATATATTATATAGGAATAAAGTGTCGTTGCCGATATTTGAGTTTGAACATAGATCGTCATTTCTATTCTATCCTCTATTACTAAACGGACCGCTATTCTCTACTCTGTACACTATACTATTGCTCTATATTGGTCACTATTTCAATTCTCCCATCTATTGCTATTCGGATCGCTATTATCTACTCTGTTCACTATAATATTCCTATATACTGATCCCTATTTTTATTCTATCCTCTATTGCTATTCGGATCGCTATTATCTACTCTGTTCACTATAATATTCCTCTATACTGATCACTATTTTTATTCTATCCTCTATTGCTTATTCGGATCGCTATTCTCTTCTATATACGGATCACATTTTGACCGAGTATTATCGAGCCAGTACTATTAATGCGAGTGTTATCCAAACTCGTCTGACACCAGTAATGTTCAACGGCGTTACTATAGTTGTAATCTGTGATTACAAAGTCTCTACTACAACGAGTATTACGAATGTGACAATGAGTATTCGTTGGCATCACAAAAGTTGCAAGCAGTGTTCGTTGACATCATATATATATATATATATATATATATATATATATATGTATATATTCTTCATGCAATTTCACAAATCTTCTAGGAAATTTAGGTCAGCTCAGTTCCCAGTCTATTCTAATATAGTGGTCTTGATATTCTTAAAATGCATTTTTTTAAAACTTTGTTTGCTTTTTGCTATGGTGCAACATCATGCAAAAATATTCTGCAAGCATGTACTGCATGCGAATGTATGGTTTATGCTACAATATTCTCAGATACCATTGAACATTTCTGGTTCTTCCAGGGTCCAAGAAATTATAAACCAATTCTTCCTAACGTATCTAGTTTTGCGGTGTGCATACTTTGAAATCATGTAACACATGCTTCACTAATGTTTTAGATCAATCACTTTGTTTTCTTACAATATAGCGGATTCTTTGCTCTTTGATACTTTTTATGCAAGTTTTCCTTCAACGATGTGGACTATCATGACTTATCACAATTCTGTGTCTTTTTTAAGTTAATATGGAGTGATATTTAAAAAGATATATGTAGGTATTAATAAATGAAATTACCAGTGTATATCGGTACATGTGTGCCTGTATGAGTGAATGCAAATGTGAAAGAAAGTATGTATATGTGAAATTTGCATGGATGTGTTTACAATATATGATAGAGCAAGAACTCTAATATTACATTCAAATATCACTCCATATTAACTTAAAAACTAAATTTTAAGTAAGATAAATTACCAATCTAAAAATAGTCGCTAATTAAATTCATGAATAAAATTCAAACTGATAGAGATATCACAATAATCAATTACAACTAAAAGTAAATTTATATTTGAAAATAAAATTTTAGTGTTTTAATGTAAATTCTATGAATATTTGTCTAATCGACTATTTCATATTAAATCTCCAAATTTTTGTAATAAAATTTTAAAAAAAACTTTACCAAACATATAATTAAATTCCTTATAGACTGTTTAAACATTCAAACTTATATCGAACATTATAATATTTATGAACTCTCAAAGTAAAGCAAAATAACATGGCCTATTTCGGTCCTTTCATTCCAAAGAAAGTTAATGACACTTTCTCTCATAGCTTCTTTCTCTCTTTTTCTCTTTATGCGTTTTTCTCTTCTCCCGCTTCCATATCAATATATAACTTCCGTTAAGTTAACGGATTTAATGTGTCAATGTCTGGATTTCCTCAAACAATTTAAATTTGAAAGAATAGAAATGTTACATCTAACTCAATCATGTCTCTCGCCCCCTCACTTCCTCAATTTACATATGCTTATTACTTCCCGTCAAAAATGTGTAAATTTCTTTTCATTGTTTGTTTCAATCTTTGGAAGTAAAGTCTGATGATCCGCGGTCCTTTAAAAGGGCTGTGGTGAAATAATTTATTATATGGAACCTTAAAGTGGTCTTTTTTAAATATATATATATATATATATATATGCACACACACGCACACACAAAGAGACATTTCACGCACGCACACACACGCCCGCACATACACACACCTATATATATATATATATATATATATATATATATATATATATATATATATATATATATTATAGGAATAAAGTGTCGCTGCCGATATTTGGTTTTGAACATGGATCCCCAGTGAGCAAACACAGGTGATCCAATCATTGAAATAAGTAGACCACTGGATCATTGAGGAGATACATAAGGAGGAAGTTGCGTGACGTCTAATTGATCGCCATTTCTATTCAATCCTCTATTATTGTACGGGCCGCTACTACTCTGTTCTGTATACTATTACTCTATACTGATCACTATTTCTATGCTATCCTCTATTGCTATTCGGATCGCTAGTCTCTTCTCTATACGGATTACTATTCGTGCGTGCATTATCGAGCAAGTATTATCAATCCGAGTGATATTCGAAGGCATCTGACCCCAGCATTGTTCGATGGCGTACTATAGTTGTATCTACGATTACAAAGTCCCTACTACAACGAATATATATATATATATATATATATATATATATATATATATATATATATATTACATTTACTTTGACATATAAGGTGTTTAGGGATATAGTTAAAATTATTATGATATATATTTTATAGTTATTTACACAAATATATTAGATTTCATAAAATATGACTGCAATAACACCAACCTATACAAAAGTCTTTGAGCATTGTTTCAGGTATCACGGTATCAGTAACACCGATCTAGCATTACTACGCTAAAATCATTCCTGGCAAACCGTGAAATGAATGTCGTCCTTAACTGGTTCTCTTCCAGTTCCTTTCATACGAACGCCGGTGTTCACCAGGGCTCTATCCTTGGTCCTTCACTGTTTCTGATCCAGCTACAGTGATCATCCTTATGTCATCAGTTCTCGAGCAGGTGTCTACGCATGCAACACTACCACTTAGTCTTGTTTCAATTGTAAATCCGTCATTCCTGAAAAAAGTTAACTAGGCCATTTGTCTCGAAAAAGACCTTTCATTCTGGGGAGGCGGGGGGGGGGGGGCAGGAAATTGTTTGCAAACAGTTCTCATTTATCCACAACAGAGAAACCTCCCTGCCTTGATGCTCAACTTCACGAGAACGTCTCACTGCCTCTTCTTGGTTTCACGTTTTCCACTGACCTGAGATTGTAATCAATTGCTACATCTACCGCAAGGAAAGTTGGTTCTCTGTGTCGTGCTAGGTTTTTATCGGCTGACTCCGTCTATCGCATCTTCAAATCTACCGGTCCCCATACACGGAACAGTGTTGCCATATATCGTCTGGTTCCCCGTTGTTCATCTTGAGGGTCTTGACAAAATCCAAACACTGATATGCAACATGTTTGGTTCTGTCTTGGCTTCTCGACTCCAGTCCCTTTCACACAGACTGGCTGTGGCTTCACTTTGTATTTTCTATAAATATTTTCATGGCAACTGCTCTGACGAACTATTTTCAATGATGCCCCCAGTGCATAAATTTAAGCGTGCTACTAGGTTGGCATCTCGGCTTCACCATTTTACTGTCGAAACAGTTAAGTGTAACATCTTCTACTCCAACAGCTTCTTCTCTCACACTTCCCGACAGTGTAAATCCCTTCCTCTTACTTACTCCCATGATAACTATAATTTTATATAATTTAAATGTAATGTCAATCAATCCCGATCCCCGTTCTTCTATCCTTTTCTCAATCTTTCCTTAATTAAGGTAAAGGACAAAAGATGAACAGGATTCAAGAATATCAAAATGGCGATAGACGTTGCATTTACATTTCTGAATGTTTTAGCTATTAGGGAAGAGAGTAAACTGAAGGCAGTTCCACAGGCGGGAAGTGCGAGAAAAGAAACCGATAGAGTAAAAGCCGTTTTTGCATTTAACTATTTCGACGATAAACGGGTGAGACCTACATTCCGATCTAGTAGCACGCTTAAATTCATGTAGTCGGTGCACCATAAAAAAAAAACTCCTAAGATCAGTTGCCATGACAATATTTGTAGAAAAGACAGAGGGAAGCCACGCTACGTCTTCGATAACGCTACTGAAGTCGAGATGCCAAATGAGGATCGATTACATTACAGATCATTCATTGGATTTTGTTAACTACCTCGAGATGAATAGTAGGAGCAGCAGATCAGATATTTATTGCAGCAGTATTTATTGCACGCACGAATGGTAGATTTGTGAATACCCAAGATGTACTCTGGCGAGAAAGATTTTCGGGCAAGGCATAGTATTATGATTGATTCGATGCAGTCGATGGTCCGAAGAAAATAACCCGACTGGTTGAAGTTGACAGTAATTTACCATCGTTTAAATGACAATGTTTTCCAACGTAGGCATGCAGAATAGCATTTCGGGACGTCTAGGACATCGAAGGGTTACAGTTGTAGAAAACCAGGACGAGCACTCCTTCCGTCATATATGACAAATTTGCAATGTCAAAATGCAAAGTCTACAGTAGCCAAATAAAATAAATAGAAAAATCCACAGTTAATAATAATAATAATAATAATAATAATAATCCAAACGACCATGACGAAATTAAACACGTAATCCCAGCTACTAAATATATAACAGCCACTATCGAATAACATATCAAACATTAACATTTAAATTCTTCAACACCGCATCTAAAAAATAAGTGATGGAGTTAGCACCAATGGAAATTGCAACGACAACAACAATAATGACAACAACAGTACAGGTGCTGGTTTGTGAAAAGCAGACTGTACACAATACCAATGGTGTACATCTTGCAACAGCAAGAATCAACAATAACAAAAAAAAACTATGCCAGCATCGCAGAGAACGACATTTTAAACGCATTGGTAATTCCATGTAACAGATCTGACTAAAATTTCCATTTAATAAATGATAGTTTTATGAGGAGATAGCAGGATTCAAGAGTGCGTCAAGCTCAGAATGTTCGACAATAAACCTAAAGCCAAGTTCATACATAATTTGTTTTTTAAGCTTATCACCCCAAGCAAGGCTGGAGGCCACTGGCACGCAAGGGGTTACAGAAGGTTTGGAGGAAGAGCAGATAGGAGTGGTAAAGGAGAGGATGTGGAGAAAGATAGTGGATCGATCAAGGCAAGGGGGTTACAGAAGATTTGGAGCGAGAGCAGATAGGAATGAAAGGTGAAAGGATGTGGAGAAGGGAAGGGGATAGATCAAGGCAACTGGAGATGTCGATTGACGTTACACTTAAATAGTTGGAGATTGTATTTGTCAGGGAAACAGGAATAAGGAAGGGAGTTCCACAGGCGAGATGTGCGAGACATGAAGCTATTGGAGTAGAAGAGACGTCTACATCTAACAGTTTCAACGGTGAAGGGGTGGGAACGGGATGCCAGCCTCGTGGGACGTTTAAATTCATGAGTCCTAGGGACCAGCGAAAGCAGCTCCTCTGAGTAATTACCGTACAAGTATTTGTAAAAAAGACAGAGCGAGGCAATGGCGCGTCTGTGAGAGAGCGACTGCAGACGGGATGACAGATCAGGGCCAATTACATTGCATATCCTTCTCTGGATTTTATCAAGAACCCTGAGGCAAACAGCAGGGGCTCCAGACCATATATGACAGCAATACTCCATGCAATGGTCGAACTAGCAAAAGCACTAGTAGTACTATGCGGGATACGAACTCATAGAGAAAACAACTGAGATCTACCAAACAGTGACTCTTTGAAGGCACACAGTTAAAAACATAATACTACGTCGCATTTATTATGTTAGGATACTATACAGAGCAGAGAACTGTGTGTTGATAAGGCACTATTCGGGTTGCCTATAACCAGAAGTTTTATTAGGCTGAGTGGTTATAAACTTCAATTCAATGAGGGTTCTTCATAGGGGATACAGGTTCGAAACCTACCGGATAACACGAATTTTTCTCACAAGATTTATCGAATAATCAGGACAGTAGATATGGTTGTAAAAAATTGTTGAAACTTGATTAATGCATGGAATAATAATGCAAACACAAAATGTACTTAGAATAAAATGTATTGAAACAAGAAAGTGTACACAATATTTACATATAGTCTTTTGTATATTTCTGGGAAGACCGTTCCTGGAGAATGTGTTGACTATGTCGCAGTCGGGCAGAGTCTCTAGAGAATCTCTTGATTCGCCTCCCCTGTCTTCCCGGTACCAACCATATTTATATCGTCGGTACTCCACTATGCAAATTAGGTGTGATCCTACCACAACAAAAATATTTAATTAAAAAATACTATCCACTTATAAAAAAGAAATTTAAAAAATTATATATCTATATCTATTTATCTATCTATCTATCTATCTATCTATATATATATATATATATATATAT
>OZ038515.1:6570949-6583449 GCA_964036315.1 Acanthosepion esculentum
ACTCACGACAAATATGCATTTTTGTTTCGATGCGAATGCATCTCGACAGGTGAGGTATAAAGATGGTTAAAAAATAAATTATTTAATTTTTTCTTATTAACATAATGGTTTTAAAAATCCTTCTGAATTATTTTTAATAAGTAAGGTGAAATGATCAAAACCGCCATGAAGTAATCTTAATTACTATTGTATGATTGATATATATATATATATATATATATATATATATATATACGCATATATATATATATATATATATATATATATGTATATATAAATTATATACATATATATATATATATATGTATATATATATATATATATATATATGTATATGTATATGTATGTATATATATGTATATATATACTAATTTCACCCCAAATAAAGCAATAAAGCATTAGGTGAAGCACCGGGGAATAAGGGATTGTGAATCGAGGAATCAGAGAGCCGATTTCGAATTCCACAGTAGACTGCATTCACGTATGTGTTAGAACAATGTTTGAAGCCATATCCTCTTCCCTAGCTATGGGTAAATAGTAGGATATACAGTGGTAACCGGTCTAGGAGTATGAAATCTAAGGAATCAAACCGGGCTACCTTACCCGAGATATACCACTTCGCCTGCGGTTGAAGTACAGAGGGTACCCCTTAAGACAGTAATGAGATACGGAACACTAATGAGGTAGGGGACAGTAATGAGCTACCGGAAAGCAATAAATACACCATGATGCATTTATTTACTAGAACGAGAAGGAAAAATGAAAAATAAAAACTATTAAGCAAAAAAAAAAAACTATTAAGGAGAAAAAACAAAAAAATATACCGATATAGAAGAATTATGATAAATATTGTTGCACATGTTGCTGCTCGAGTGTCCTAAATTCGACTCGAAGCCCATGCAGACCGTGTCTGCCCAGAGCTCCAATTTTGATTTAGGGTTAAGAGATGCGCAGTTGACATGAGCCAATCACAACATCAGCTCCAGGTGAAATGTCGTGTACAACAGATGCTACTATGCATCGCCTGCATCGATCTCTGAAAAGCGTTCGACCTTCTTAACCGGAAAGGTGTGTTACTGTTACTAATTAAAATCAACTGTCCCCCAGAATTACGTCACCTCTTTCATTATTCGGTGTGGGCTAATTGAAAATCCGACAGGCGTAAACGGCTCCAATGGGGGAAAAAAAAACTGGTTGGATATGATAAGATAGCTTATTTAATCGTTTTGCCAAGAATCACGACGCAGCTTCGCTACAGACACGTTTGTCTTTTATTCCGACTTATATAAAGATATATATTATCAAAGATGACAATTACACAATATATTTATGCAATACACGAACAAGAAATTGATGATAGTATTATTTGTTTACATGGATGATTTCCAAGCAACGATAAACACGTGCATATAAAACGCTGAAAGCGAAAATCGCACGACAGCTCATGACGTCACACATGACCACGCGAGAGTGAATCCGATGAGTATTGAGTATGGAAAGTATGTGTGACGTCATGAGCTGTCGTGCGATTTTCGCTTTCAGCGTTTTATATGCACGTGTTTATCGTTGCTTGGAAATCATCCATGTAAACAAACAAGACTATCATCAATTTCTTGTTCGTGTATTGCATAAATATATTGTGTAATTGTCATCTTTGATAATGGCTTATGTAAGCCGAAAGCTCAGATCGGATTAAATAAAAAAATGTATGTATCAATATTGTGATTTTCTTTCATTATTTAATGATAATGTTATTAAGATTATCAGACTATATGAAAAAAACTTGCATAAAATATATAGACAACGCTTATCTATATTATTTAATGAGACATGTATTAATGAAAAAATGCTGCCTAAATACACACAATATATATATATATATATATGTAGACAGTTTATAGATATATTTAGACAGTTTTTTCCGTGAATATGAAAGTATGCAACTGAAAATAAGTAGAAAAAACTTGTTCAAATTATTCATGTCTCAATATATATATATATATATATATATATATATATAGAGAGAGAGAGAGAGATAGATAGAGAGAGAGAGAGAGAGAGAGACAGTTTATAGATATATTTAGACAGTTTTTTCCGTGAATATGAAAGTATCCAACTGAAAATAAGTAGAAAAATCTTGTTCAAATTATTCATGTCTCAATATATATATATATATATATATATATATATATATATATATATATATAGATATAGATATAGATATAGATATATATATTTATATTAAATAAAAAATAATTCATTAATAAAAGTAATAATTTAACAAATGAATTAATTAAATAATAATTATTTAAACAAGATACAGAAAGTAATTATTTAAACAAAAAATTATAAAAAAAAGAAACAACAGAATACACTTGAATTTTCAAAAACTTCAGAAAACTTCGGAATATTCCGGAAAATTAACCTACGTATGAGTTGACTCAGACACTGGATATAACATTGTTACATCATCTTGACACTCAAAGCCAAAAAGATAAAGAAATGCAAGAAAAGGATTAATGAGTGAGTATAAGAAGAAAAGAGAATTATGAAAAGAATGTGAAAGATTAGAATTGGAGTAAATAACTACAGTGACGAGGAAACATATATATATATATATATATATATATATATATATATATATATATATATATATATATATATATATATATATATATATATATATATATATATATATATATAGTGTGGAGTAATAGAGAAACTGGTATAGCGGGGCTCGGATTGAGGAATTGGAGAGCCGAGCTCGAATTCATGTCGAATCTATTACATTCACTTACGTGCTAATACCCATGGGAAAGGTATGAATCCTCTTCTTCTCCCCCCAGCTACGAGTAAATAGCAGGGCAAACCGGGTTCTGTAGCCTTGGATGGCAATTGGTCTACAGCAGAAAGAAATGGCAACTTACTGCGGAAAAAATCTGCTTTGTCAGTCATATATCGAAAGATACAAGTTCGCCCAGGCGTGTATCACGCATGCCACATAAGGAAATGACTGCTACAGATATATATATATGTATATATATATATATATATATATATATATATATATATATATATATATATATATATATATATATATATATATATATATAGGGAGAGAGAGAGAGAGAAATTATATAATGAAACATTTTACTTCAGTGCTTATGAATATGCAACAGTCTAGAGATTTATGGTCATGTCCTTGTATAATGCGAGTCTCCCCCCTCTCCAAGTTGATGATTGGCAGAACATCGACTATCAAACTTTATTTGGCATCGACCATAGACAAAAATCATGTATGTATCAACGGATATACAAAATTTATTAAAATTATTATATAGTGAATGATATAGTGAGGTTCGTGGTCGATATTTCAAGAACTGGCACAATTTTCTTTTAAATTTTATATAACTTTGCACTTTAATAAAGTAAACTGAGGCAAAAATCTATATTAGCAAATATAATACACTGAGACAGTTATGTTCGTAATCTTTGACCAAAAGAAAAAAAAGATAAATGAATCCATGAAAGCCTTCTTTATCCTTCTCGTGAATTGAAAAGACGTCCTGTCGGTTAGGGCTTCAGAATACCTCGACTACACCTTTCAGACGGGTAGGTTACCTCCTCCTACCCAATCAGGCGCTCTGGGTATGACGAGAAACTACACCTGTCTTCTGATCAGGAGGTTTTTAAGAGCGTGGAACCACATGATAATTAGTGTTGTTCCCAGGTCCACCCATACCAGGGTGGTAACACTTGTTAGGGTCCCAGCCATGGGCATACAGTTGATCCCCACAAACTGGTCAAAACTCTATGAAAGTGTGAACATAGTTTGTTTTTGTCTATATTTCTGAGATGAATTATTATGTACATTGTTTACATTATTCGGACTATTGTCCTCATCTTTGTCGCCATGTTTATTACACTTTTCCATGTGTCCTAAAGGACACATGGCTCAGTAGATAAATGCGTTGGTTAGATCCAGTGACAGGACCCAAAGTGTGTGAGTTCAATACCCGGTTAAGGCAGTGGAGAACTTTCAGAGGGAATTTAACAAGAGATAACTGATAACTGATATCCATTAAACATGTCACGTGGAACTAGAACCGTCTACCCCAGTGAGCGAAATAAAGGATTCAGTTCGACATTCCAACCACCTGAAGAATGCCGGAGCGTACAACGGCCGAAACGTTGTAATAAACATGGCGACAAAGATGAGGACAATAGTCCGAATAATGTAAATAATACTTTGTTTTTTTTTTATAGTAAAAATACCACTAATATATTTTTGAAAAAAAATATTACTAGGAATACATTTTGAAGTAAAAAAAATTACTATCGGTAATACATTAATATATCTTTGAAGGAAAAAAATATTACTAGGCATATATTTTGAAGAAAAAAATTACTATCAGTAATATATTAATATATTTTTGAAGGAAAAAAATATTACTAGGAATATATCTTGAAGAAAAAAATTACTATCAGTAATATATTAATATATTTTTGAAGGAAAAAAAAATACCGGCAATATATTTTGAAGAAAAAATTACCGGCAGTATATTTGACTCTCGACAAAAACCCTCTTTACAAAAGTACTTTAATCAAACTTGACCTACAAACTGATTTCTTGCAAAGAATATACATTCTATTCATAGGAACCTATCCTAAAAATCTAGTAAGCATTAAACCACTGATGTTGTTATGGCGTAAATAAAATAAACAAAACCAAATCACATTGCAATCACGTTGGGACTTTCGTTAAAATTTAATTACAGTCGTGATTCCCTTTTTTTCACCGTGTATTTATCTTCTTCCCGATTCAACCTTTTTCGCATTTGTCATGTTTTTTAACTTTTAAATGTTACTACAGTTTCTTTCTGCATTAGAATGCGCCTGAGTGTTTTAGAGAATAAAAATCTGATCGTCAATTCCACTTACGTTTTTTCCAGTGACTTAAATTTCATTATGAAATAAGAAACTAAAATCATAAAATTATATTTCTACTCGCACTGTGCATTTCAAATATAATTAGCTGAAAATATTACAATCCGTGTGTCACTCTAGTCCATGCAGAACTCAATTTCACACCAGACTATAAAACAGATTACATGCAGGGATGAAACTAGATCACCCCACAGACTTAGTGGGTGGAGATTCACAATTATCTCTTTGTTGCTAGAAAGCCGGGAGGTGTACAGGTAAATGAAAAGCTGTGTTTAACAATTCGCATATGTGAGAAGAAACAAACTCTCAGATAGATGTGAATCTAAACAACCGTTCCAGCGAGTTGTAGGTAAGTGTCTCAAACAGCGTAGACAGGCCTACGTATCGAGACAGGGCTGACGGAGTCGCTTAATACGCACACTAGTCGAGAGCAACAAATGAAGCAATGAGCTAGCTATAATGTCAATTTAAATGAGGAAGATTCAAGTCTTGGTTTGTGCTTTAGTCAACAGGTGTTTTTATTCAGCCGGCACCCGAGCCTCATTGCAATATATTCTGTTTATTTTAGAACTGATAACCCCTACTAACCGAAGTAAACAGTTGTCACTTTGCCAGGAAGGAAAATATCTGATTTTGTGTAATGTAATCCCAGCAGGAATATCAAAAATCAGGAAGAAATAAACACGGATATCTCATTCACGACCGTATAAAGATTGCAAATCAAAGCCACAGACAGCAACATTAGTTCTGAAAAGACAAGTCTTTATTTCGATGCGGCTAAAATGTTTCGGTCGACCTTCATTTAATGACTACACACATCTCAGTTAATAATTATACACATATTCGAACTATTATCCTCACCTTTATTACCGATGTGTACGTTGTATGCTGCGATGTTGTTGTGGATTCCGGGATGAAATCCGGTATCAAATAATAACAAACGCCAAGAATTGTTCACGATTGCGGCGAATAGTCCTGATTTTCGTCCTTTACGAGTTTAAGACATTTCCACCTTTTGTGAAATAGTGATGTCTTTGGACTGAAAAGCTCTGTAAGGCATGCAACTGCTTTGTCAAACGTTAACTCATTTGTCTTTTTTGGCAAGATGTAATCCACAAATTTTGTGTATTCTTCAGTTCCTAAGTAACAGACATAGTTTCTTTCTTCTTTCCAGTTTTGACAATCGATGTTGTAGATGTCTTCATAACGTCTGAAATAATCCCCGAAATTTATATCCTCTTCTAGGGAGTAATTGAATTTTTCTATCGTATTCCACACTGCGTCTTGGGAAAAAGTCGCCTCTTTTTCGATATTTTGTTGTTTGTTACCGGCTACCTTTAATATTAGTTGCTGGATTTGCATTAGTCTTTCTTCATTTTGCATTTGTCTTTCTTGATTTTCCCTCTGTAATTGCTTTTGCCACTTCTCTTCCATTCTTTCTTGAAATTGTAATTGCTGTTCATTTTGTCTTTCTTAGAGTTGTAATTGCTGTTCATTTTGGTATTTTACAAGTTCTACTAAAATACTATTAAAATCCTCCATGATAAGAGTCTTACGAAAAACTCAATTTTCCGTATTTTAATCCTCGTAAAACTTTGTCGCCAAGTTGTTGTGGATACTGGCAGAAAACGGCAATATTTTCTTTTGAGTCTCCGAGAAGTGCAAATTCTTGTCGGCCAAGCTGTTGTTTTGAGAAGAGAGAAACGTTTTTCTTTCCGTGTAGGTCCCAATATCTCGTCACCAAGTTGTTGTGGTCGGCAAGGGAGAATTTTTCTTTTTTCCTCGTCGCCAAGTTGTGGACAACGAGGGAGAATTTTGTTTCGTTTTTTTTTCTTCCGCTCTGAGTTCGATATCCTCGTCGCCAAGTCGTTGTGGTCGACGAGGGAGAATTTTGTTTAGTTTTCCTTCCGTGTGAGTTCGAAATCCTCGTCGCCAAGTTGTTGTGGATTCCGGGATGAAATCCGGTATCAAATAATAACAAACGCCAAGAATGAATATAGGAAATAAAAGTATTAACATAATAATACAAACTGGTAATACAGGTTAGTAGTTCCAGGAATGCGGGGTTAGTAAGAAAATATATATATAGTCTTTGGTATCGACGTATCGCTGTATGACTTCTTACTGAGACTACGTGCTTGTTACTGTGACTCTTGGCGCTACGTTATTCTACTCGACCGACTCTACGTGCTGCCGGGTATTCACTGGTAGTAGTATATTTATACCTTGGGTGAGTCCATTTGAGTAAAAAGGGGATACCCCTCAACAGATGTTACTCAGGTGATGCGCGTTAGAATTTTGAACCGAATCTTTCATAAAGTTCACGGGTTAGATTGTTGTAATTCCACATACTATGCATTTTTAAGGGGGTGGGGGCTATTTCATTATCAGTTAATTCCTTTGTCGTAACTCAACTCTCCAATGTTTTTGTTCCACTGCTGCGGCCACGTATTGAACTCACAGCTCTGGATGAATAACTTTTTGGATTACTCAACCAAAGCTTTTATCCACTGGACCATGTGATTAATGGCCAGACCCTCGTGAATATGGCAATAAGACGAGTACAACGATGTAAATAGTGTCAATAATTACAATACCACATCTCAGAAATATTGACAGATACTGAATACTATCTGTCTATATTTATGAGATGCGGTATTATGTACACTATTTAGATTGTTTGGACTATTGTTCCGATCTTTGTTGCCATATTTATCACAACGTTTCGGCCGTTGTACGCTCTGGCCTTCTTCAAATGGTTGGAATGTCGAACTGAACCCTTTATTCCGCTCGCTGGGTTAGACTGTTTTAGTTGTACGTGCCATGTCTAATGGATGTCAGTTATCTCCTGTTAATTCGCTTCTGCAAGTTCTCCACTGCTTTGACCAGGTATTGATCTCATAGTCATTGGAGATACTGAATTATACAGATATAAATAAATTGTTTTGATAAACGTTCCGGTATGGTACCTAAACATTGCGAATTTAAGCGCAGTACAAAAATTGGTGGAATGCTCTAACCATTTTAGAGATTAAATGGCTAGATGTAATCTTAAGATCTATGCTAACTTCTCGCTAGTGGAACTCTCTTCCGGCTTCTTGATTCCCAGTTAACATTGCGCTTCAAGAGTTGAAATCTAATATTGTTATATAGGAATAAAGTGTCGCTGCTGACACTTGAGTTTGAACATAGATCGCCAGTGAGCAAACACAGGCGATCCCATTATTGAATCAGGTATATCACGTGAACATAGAGGAAACACATATATGTAGGAAGTACCTAAAGACTAACGATCGCTATTTCTACTCTATCCTCTATAATTTACGAACAACATTTCTACTCTATCCTCTTTTACTATACGGACCGCTATTCTGTATTCTATTCACTATACTATTTCTCTATTCGGATCTATTTGATTTTGACATTTCTAATTTGCCTGTTGGGCTGTTCCATTAGCTAAAGAGCATGGATTCAGTCTTCTTGAATTGATGTTCTAAACCATTCCTATCGTCTACCTTCGCTACTCTCTGCAGGAGTTATTGTAGTTACCTTTTCGTGTCTGCTATCAACACTGTGTCATCTATATTGTGAGCGCTAATAATAAATCAGGCTAAGGCTTTTAATTATCTCAGAATTACCTCATTGTATATGTTGCAAATGTGTGTTGAAAACGAACATCTTTGGCGGGAAAACCCTTTTTTATTTTAGTGCATTTGCTGTAGGCATTTAAAATCCCTGTGCAGACAATTTTTATGTCAGTATTGGTTCTAGATTATTCTAATATCCTACCCACATACCGGGTGTAACAGCAAAATTGTCCAACTCGAGTAACGGCATAATTGTCCATCTCACAAAATGATTATTATCTAAAAACAAGCAAACACTAAACTAACGGAGTTTTTTTTTTTCCTGATTTTCAGATTAGTCGTTTAGCAATCTTGACACCATTTGTCTTAGGAACAACTAAAAAACCCTTTGAGTTATTCAGCTAGAACGAAAACAGGTTAAAATCGTATTGTGTCAGCCCCACTATATCTTTCCAAATTACTCATTTCGGACTTCAATAAGCGCTTCCATCTTCAAAGTCCATTCAAGAACCAGAACGGTGAATAATTTTAAGAAAAGAGGAAGCTGTAGTGAGGAAAAATGGATCAGGAGTTCACAAGAAGAAGAGGGATCATCACTTCAACATAGCTAAAGAGATTAATTAGAAAAGCTTCATATATTCTTACCACCCTGGCTAAGGGTAAATAGCAGGACAGACTGTGCCGTTTAGACTGCTGTTGCCGACCAGTCGAGGAGAAGGAAAAATCTGAATTCGTATCCAGTCCAGGGAGGGCTGGGCTCCGTCATGCTATCTTACAAAAACACGCCACTGCTACTCCAACTGCAATATAATTTATGCACATGCCACGCTTGTTTGCGGTACCCGTGATAGCGATCGTGAACGTGAATTATGTCTTGAAAGTCTGAACTGTTTGAAAAATAGGTGTTTGTAGCTAGTCTGAATATTTACCATAAAAATAGCGATAGATTATCAAGAGACGAACAAGGTTTTGTGACTGTAAAAGGAGTTAGAGTTAGGGAAATAATTAATCACCCCCATGGTCGCGTAGTCGATTCTTCACTCTCTCAACGATAGACAGTGAAGAGCGGACAGCAGCAGCCCAGATATCGCGAAAATACTCCAATTTCGAATCTGATCTGACTCTTCCAAAGAAATTAGAATTTAACGCTACACCTAAGTATTTAAACTGATTAGAATCTATCAATACAACCTTCATGTATTTTTATGAAGGTACGAGGATAGGTGACCTCAGTACTCTCATTCAACATGTAGCTCATGTTTAAGATGATTTTCTTGGTTGAGTCTATTTTGGAAGCTTATCAACCTTTTTCAGATCATTTGAAGCCAGAAATTATTTTTAAATTGTAAGGTTATTTAGGTAATAATAATGGTTTAGTGATACAAGTCTTACTTAATTAACCCATAACTGGGAGAAAAAGAGGTGGAGTCACATCTTGTTCAAAGGTATTTGCGTGTAAAGGATTATAATGAACCAAACCAGAATTAGAACTCAGCTCTCCGATTAACAATTGCTAACCATTATGCATTAAACACCAACGCCACATCCAAGTTAACAGCACTTGGTATTCCCAAGCGGTCACCCATCTAGATACTGACAAAACTCGACATTAAACAATGTCGATAATCGTATCATCCTTACGGTTTTCTAAAGGTTTATCTGAAGGACTACTTCTTGGTAGTTCTGGGAATGACGATACAGTACATACGGCAGCAAGACCTATGTTTGGAACATTGGAAGTTTTAAGGAGCGTGGAATCGTTGCTTAATTACTGTTCCTAGATTCACCCGATGTAGCAGCTATGGATAAATTGAGAACCGGCATACACAAACAGTATGATAGTATAAAATTACATTTTTATATAAAAAAATGCTAAAGATATGTTTTTATATAAAATATTACCAACAATACATATTTGTATTAAAATTACCAAAAATACACTTTTAAAACAAAATGACCACTAATATATTTTATTTGTAATTAAAAACCATACAATTGCCTTCAAAATATATTTAATTGAAGCCATGAAATTGTGTTCAAAATATTTCAATTTCGACATTAAATAGTCCATACAGGTTGATATATTGCAAACTAAAGCAACGAAAACAACCTAATTCTTGGCACATTTGGTTGGAATGGTGATCTTTTCAAGACCATTATTATACAAATATGTGTACCTATGTCATCAACTTAGCCACTTTAATTACCGGTGCAATGGCCTCTAGAAGGATAGCAAGAACTGCATTTTCTAACAGTGGATACGATTGGCATCTCTAAGCTTACAACACCTATTTTATGCTTCTGTGAAAATTTTCTGCTAATGTAGCTATTTTTTTCGGTCATGCGAGTAAGTCATTTTTTTTTTCAAAATAAGAAACAGTTACAATGCCAGTTCTTATTTTCGGCGTTTTATTCTGAGAAAGAAAAAAGCGCGCGGATCGTTCACTAATCAATATGTTAGCCAGAAGGTGTTAAGAAAAAGTTCATTGGATCTGAAAATAAAAAAAGGAATTACTTGACTCACCACCAGTTACATTTGTACAGAAAATACGTCTAAAAATAATGCAACGGCGACTGTGCGCATTACAGTTCGCTTCACGCTTATGTGCCGGGTCTCCGCCAGATATAGGCGATTAACGCTCTCCACAACTTCCTGTCACTTGTAACCCTTAATATACTTTGTCCTTCTGTTATTTCTCCTAATCTCTGTTCAGCCATCTATTTACTCCGGCTCGCTGCCTAAATACCACAATGTTTTCGGTAGCACCTCATCTTCTTTCGTGTCGGCTCTTTAGCAGACCTCAAAATGATTCCATCCATAACAGAGAGTAGGTTGTTTGTTCCACAAATTTTCTTAAGTATCAGATCACTAATGCTCTGCCAAATTCTGACGTTTTGCTAGTGATTGATAAGGATAAATGGTAATCATCTTGAACTGACACACGACCCGGCCTTGAAATGCGGAGAAGAATACCAACACAACAGCTTTGAAAGGTCGCAGGACCAACACAAGTTGTCACGAACGGACGAGTTAATTATGGAAAGCAGAATATGCAGGTTGTCCCAAAAAATTTGACATCATTTAATATTTTGCTTAGCCGACTATTCTTTGCCCCAAAATGGAAAACCACGAGTCACTGTATTTATACACACACTCTGGATTATCCAAACGGTGTTGACCAATCGCGGAATTCTGTGCCGTCTGCGTAAGACTTGAATTGCAGGCACTCATACAAGTAGAACTGACGTAATGTGATCTGCTTTCTATCTATAAAAAGTGGACTTGTCACCAAAATGGTGTATAATTGGATTAGAGCCACTGAATCTAGAATATATGGTTTGTCGAAAGTCCATAACGAAGGCATTCCTCTCAGACCCAAATTAAAAATTGTAAAAATAAAAATAATGAAAAAAAAAAGATAAACTAATTTGCTTGAAATGCTTAATTATAATCTAGACACTGTTCATGCATAATATACAGCGTGTACCCCTCCAAAAAAAATTACCTCATTTAGCAGGCCAATAATTTTGGCAATTCTTGTTGAAATAACCACAAGTTTTCACAGAATGTATAGAAACAGATCAAGATGTTATATTTAATATTTTATTTTTGTTACCTCAATGAAAATCTACCAGAGAGATGGAACGGTCTTGGTGGAGATGAAGACGGTTTTCTAGTGAAATGGCCGCGGCAGTCACCGGACCTGTCCCCATGTCATTTCTTTCTATGGGGATATGTGAAGGGACTTGTTTTTGTCCCTCCTCTTCCTGCTAGCATTGATGAACTCAAACAGAGAATCACTTCTGCACTGGATAATGTTATCGGAGACATGCTACAACGTGTTTGGCAAGTGTTTGACTACCGACCTGACGTGTGCCGCGTAACAGGCAGTGCACATACTGAACAATTATGAAATGATGTTCAACACCTAAACTGTTCAATTTCATTGAGCTAGACTTAGTAGT
>OZ038515.1:6588449-6595949 GCA_964036315.1 Acanthosepion esculentum
GAATCTATTTTTCCCTTCCAATTTTTTCGCTATCTAAAGTAATTGCTTCTACATTGTGCTGTCAAATGTAGCGTTCGCACGATACGTTCGGTTGTAGACAATTTTTCCTCCCGCGATAAATTAATATTACAAATATCACGTAATGCATCGTAACTGTAGAGTTCACCATTAAAAAAAAAAAGAAAAAAAATGTGAACATGTAAAATAGGACATGAGATTACATTTCTGTCAAATAATTTATTCCGAATATTTTCTAAGAAGCAGGTCTCCAGCAGTCGATCGAATTCTAATTACTATCAAACCATATAATAATTATCGATGTGTATTCATTTATATATTCCCTGTCCCATCTCTATGAGGAAAGGAGGTAAATTAATTTAAGTGAATGAATTTATGAATGTTTACTTCGTTTTTATAATCTACACAAATAAAATATTTATCTGCATTTTAACAACATTATTTTCAAAGCAAAACGAATCGGTTCCTTTACCCCAATAGTTTAAGAGTGTGCATTTTTTTTACTAATATGGTAATAGGAGAATTCTTTTGTTGCAGTAGTTTTTTTCAGTCGATGTGACATGAATTAAATTGTTCAATAAATATAGGAAAGTCGTTATTATTATCCGAAAGTTGCACGTCGGTTCAGTTCTTTTAATATCAAGTATGTGGTGCAGTTCAATTTATATTACATGAATCACTCATACAAAAAGCAGATAGTGAAGTTAATGATATAAAGAGGAGAATACATTTTCGCAAACAAATTTATTAAGATACATTAACCCACGAACCTCTAGATGAATGTTATGATCACTGTTTTTAATAAATTCCAGTTGCATAAGGTCTTTTTATAAAAGTACTCTCGTCTGTTCATACAGACATCATCAGGTATGGACATAGATTTGTTTTTTACAACCAGTTAATAACGGGACAACGAAAGATTAGATGTGATCCGAAATATGTTTTTTTTACAAATGTGTTATTGTTAACGTTAAGAAATTTTGGAGCGCACGGTCGCAACGCTGAGGTTGAATTTTTGCATTTTTTTTACTAATATGGTAATAGGAGAATTCTTTTGTTGTCGTAGTTTTTTTTTCAGTCGATGTGACATGAACTAAATTATTCAATAAATAGAGGAATTCGCAGTTAATATCTGAACGTTGCACGTCGGATCAGTTATTTTAATATCAAGTATGTGGTGCAGTTCAATTTATATTACATGAATCATTCATACAAAAATTTATATCATTAACTTCACTATCTACTTTTTGTATGAATGATTGATGTAATATATATATATATATATATATATATATATATATATATATGTACAGACATTTTCTTTTCTTTCTAAATTATGATTTTTTTTAGTTTTAATTACATTGACTTTCAGAACCCTATTAATAATGAATACGCAAGAACGCATCTATCTTGACCTCAACTGGATTTGTTTGTATGGGGTTTCATAAAAAAATGTTGTATCGCCAAATGATCAACAGTTTAGCTGCTCTTAAAGAACACATTCGGTTGTGTAGGAGATAACTGCTGAAATTCTTCAAAATGCGTTTAGCAATGTCATGGATCGATACTGAAATTTTCAGAGATACAGACGGAGCACATTTTCAAGATGTTCAATAAAGTTTGACATGAGATTTATGAACCTATTTATTTCGTATCGTATTTAAGTAATAAATATAAAATTGTAAAATTATTTGCCCCATTTCATTGAAATCGATAATTAATTCTGGGATATATTTTTTTAATTCTAACTAAGTTTCGTACACATGTTCTTTCTCAAAACATAACTCTTTTCAATATAACCGCCATCATATTCGATGAAGGCCTCGACACGGCTTCTGAAACATTTCTCTGTGCGGACCTAGTATTTTTCATTCATGTTTTTCATGACGACCAGGAAGACAGCTCTCGGGGATAAAATTGGTATGTGGGCCTGCCTCTTGGTCTCCCTCTCAACAACACTACAGATATAATTATCACTTGGGTTTAAAGAAGGTGAACAAGGAGTCCAAATGTTTAGAGAAATATGACCGTGAAATTGGTCGACTTTATTTAGCAAGCGCTTCGACCAGATCGCATGGTTCTCTCCCGAATACTATTGTAGATGAAATGCCCTCTACTAATAAATTAGTGTTTTTCTCTGATGTCTTCGTGAGCCACACATCTGATTGTTGGTTCCGATAAAGGCAACTGATTGGTAATGACCATTATTGAATTCTCGATGTTGTTATCGATGACTTACGGGACGAACTTGATATTATTGGTAATTTCCGACTTTAGAGAAATTTCCTTTTTTGTGGGATGCCCGCTGACGACACGTTCTTGCCAAATGTTTTTTTTTATCTTATACACTTACAACAACCCCATTAACAGCTCTAAACGAGTCATTTGCATTGTGGGCATGTTTGTTGGTCTCCCACCTCAAAGACTCGTTAGACGTTATAACCACCTCCTCATTCTTCTTGTTCTTCTTTTGAAATAATGTCTGTTACAAGACTGTAGTGAAGAATTTTATTTGAACTTAAATATGTAAAAAATTTATATTCACGCTTTTCGCTTAGTAAATAAAGAAAACTGTGAAATAAGACAAAAGTTAGATTATTAAGTTCAATATTTTTACCAAAATATTACACCTTGAAGTAGTTGTCCAATATCTACAATAAATCTCATAAGTCATGGTTTCCCATTAAACCCTCCTGTATATACTTGTGTTTCGCTGCACGAATTTGTTTCATTCTGTTTAGCTAAGAATGTACCAACGTATTCTTCTCAAAAATATTGGTTGAAAAATGATCATATATATATATATATATATATATATATATATATATATATATATATATATATATATATAGGTATGTATGTATGTATGTATGTATGCTGTAGCATACCTACGGACCATAATGGGTAGGTCGCCATTCACATAAATACAGTAGTAAATACTGTATGTTGGTCTGCAGTTGCAGATTCGTCTCAGATCTGCTGGTCAAACTCTCTGCCTCCCGGCAGAGAGGATCCCCAGACGAGGCTATGTCAAAGAGTCTCGTCTCGGGAAAGAGCTACCTGTCTCCGTTTTATACGAGGTCAACGGGGAACATTTGACAGAGGCTATGGGCTCGAATACCCCTCATTAAATTCGGCCACGTGCTACATTTGACCGCCTACGGCAGTTGGTAGATATCCTGTAGCTGGCGATTCTTTGTCGAATTCATGTGACTCACTTCTAACAGTTGATTACTACTTCTACGCGCTGCTGGTGAATCTTATATGTGTTGTCCTTGTCCTAAGTAATATCGAGCATTACCAAACTTCGTTTGATTCTTTTATTCAGTAACATTCCCTAGGTTACAAAAATATATACATATATATATATATATATATATATATATATATATATATACAGTGTAACCCTGATATAAGATAAACCCGGATATAAGAGAGATTCTCTCTGGTCCCAAATTAGAGCCTGTGTTAATGTATATATAATAGACCAAACCCGCATATAAGAGAAACCCGAATATAAGATACTTCTTCTCCGGTCCCAACAACTCTCTTATATCGGGATTACACTACATATATATATATATATATATATATATATATATATATATATATATATATATATATATATATAGAGTTTAATCCCGATATAAGAGAGTTGTTGGGATATATATATATATATATATATATATATATATATAATATAAGTGATTTTTACGGAATAAATATATATATGTGTGTGTTTGTGTGTTTGGGAGAGAGAGAGAGAGATAGCAAGATAAAGAGATTTTTCCGGTATTTGCGCTGCAATTTCCAGCAGTAAAAATGCAAAACTTCTAGCCGTTGGTGCCGTCTAACTTCTTTCTTAATATTGGTAATTTCTAGTCAGGAATTATTTGATTTTATCAAAATATCAATCAATCTGTGTCCATTCTGAATATTTTCTGATCTTCTCTCGGATCTTGTTCTCACACGGGCAGACTAACTCCTTTTTAGCATCTCGGAATTCATTACATTTCTCTTTTATTTACATCTGTCCGGTTGGCATTTCTTGACCAGTTGAATAGACACCGGATATTGAAGCTGTGATTCAACTGATCAGTTAATAAAAGGTAAGTCACTGTTTATCAATCAATTCACGCGGTCAGCGTTCTAAGAAATATCAAACGAAATTAAAAAAAAAAAACGGAAAAGAAAATGGCAAGAAAAATATAAAATAACGCGAAATAGAAACTAGTTTCTGAAGTGTTCCCGGAAAAATAAATCTTTCATCTGATAGCTGACCGAGGAGCCAGACCATTTTCTTTTGGTTTATTGGAATTCAGTGTCACTCATCGAAAAGAGAAATAAAAATAACATACTAAAGAGATACCATTTTTCTAATTCTTTCTCCGAGAAGTTCTGTTGGCACGATCTAACTCCAGTTATCCCCGAGAATGTATTTGCTATTATTTATTTATTTATTACGATTTATTAACCGTTTGTTGGCTATTTAAAACCAAAACATATTTGGGAATGTAAGAATGATCCTTTTTTTAAAATTTTTCCAGCATTAAAAATTGTTTTTGAAGATACAAGTCTAACTATTTAAACCATATTAGTTGGGAGAGTTCGATTCGTACCCTTTGAGACCAAATGTTTTCCACCTTCACTCTTCATTTCGATAACATAATACATTTGATGAACATACATTCGTACCTATTCCAAGTAAGTAAACGTAACTTACGAGACTAGAATCTGAACTCGGCCCTCCGAGCTAATGCATTCAAGCCGACTGGGGCTTTTGCGAGGATACTGATGCAACTCGCAGACAACCAAAGCGTAACTTAATTTTTAAATGACAGCGGAGAATATACGGATATTTCCATTCATATCGAGGCAAACAGAATTTTAACAAGAGAAAACAGCCCAAAATGCAATAAACGTTTCATTTTACCTGTATATAAAAAAGGTTAATACAAACATTTTGCTTACAATCTGTCTTTCCCTCTCCCGATATAAATAAATATATATATATATATATATATATATATATATATATATATATATATATATATGCAGAAATATAGTCTTAAAGTGTGCTATATTTATGGGGTAAAGTGCTCAATATCAGAGATAGAGCGTGTGTAAATATAAAAGTGGACATGGAAGTCAGCACTTAGAGGCGACAGTCTGTTTCATGCTCGTGCAATCGTCGGGCGACTAGTGCTGTTATTTTTCTCGGCTGTTTATATAAGGGTCAGTGGTGCATTATGGGTAGTATATTTTGGCGGTTACTTTTACCGGAAGTCGCTTATTTGTTTATTTATTTATGTCAAATTATTTTGCTTGTTTTTTTGTTTGTTTTTTTATTTTTATTTTTATTTTTTATCTTATTTATTTATTTATTCTTTTATTTTGATCGGTGTTTTTGGTTAACGTAGTAAAAATTTGTTTATATAGCTTATTGTTGGTAGTCTATAATGGCCGCCATTTACCGGAAATCGCTTGTTCGCTTATTTATTTGGGTCAAATTGTTTTGCTTATTATTTTTATTTTTATTTGTATAACAGTTATAACTTTCGTCCGTTCTTTTGTTTTGATTTTATTTCGCATATTCTAACAGGTATGGTTTTGTGATTTGTTTGGAGTAGTTTATTTTGCTTATTTTATTGTTGTTTGTTTATATATTTATTTATTTTTCTATTTTAAGTTACGTAGTAAAAATTTGTTTTCATGTCTACATTTTGAGATTAGCTCGGATCTTTTATTTAATAAATTATTTTGATCTGGGAAGGTAATGATAGCTATTTTTTCCTCCAAGCAAAGTTTGCAAGTTTTTGATAGGTTGTTGTAGGCTGATGATTTTTTCCTTATTTTCCAAGATATTTTTGGTGTGGTGTGTGATTTGTTTTTTATTTCCCAGATATACTTAGAAAGCATTGTTCTGTTCGCATATTTACTATTTGTGAAAGACATTTTGTGTACATAATTTCTTTGTTTCCAGGGTCCTTCGGTTACTCCTATGTATACTTTTTCTTCATTATCTGCTGATTTTGTCGGGGCTTGGTAGATTACGTTGTTTTGTAAACAATTACCGTTTAAGGGACATTCGTTTTTTATTCTGCAGTTGCACGTGGGTTTAATTTGTTCGTGTGGTTTGTTAATAATTTTTCTGTTGTGCTTTTTTATTATTTGTGCCATGTTCTCGGTGCAACTGTAGCTGATTTTTACTGTGTTTTTGTTGAATATTTTGTGTAGTGTGCTTGATTCCGGGAAGTGTTTGTGTAAAAGCTTGAAGAATATTTTTCCTATGTTTGTTTTTACGTTTTTGCTGTACGGTGGGTTGAACCATATGATATTTCTTTTTCTGTTGGTCTTTTTTGTGTTCTGTGGTGAGTATGTGAGTGTTGCTGGGAATCCGCTATCTTTTAGGGCTAGAAACAGACTGTCGCCTCTAAGTGCTGACTTCCATGTGTACTTTTATATATATATATATATATATATATATATATATATATATATATATATATATATATATATGAAGACATATAGTCTTAAAGTGTGCTATATTTATGGGATAAAGTGCTCAATATCAGAGATAGAGCGTGTGTAAATATAAACGTGAACATAGAAGTCAACACATAGAGGCGACAGACCTGTTTCATGCTAGATGCAATCGGCAGGCCACGGGTGCTGTTATTTTTCGCGGCTATATATATATATATATATATATATATATATATATATATATATATGATAGGATAAAGAACAAGTAGGAAATAGATCTTAATCTAACATGTTTCACTTTATTAAACCTTCGTCAGAGACAAGATAGATCATTTATTTTGCAACCTGTATTTATATAACAGAAGTATAAATGTTGCTAGTTTATCTTATTTTTAAAATTACAAGCGTACATGAATATGCATCAGGATAACTGAAAAAACATTGGGACATATGTTTATATTTTATATGGACATTCTACCTGGTGTTGGTGTCAGGAACCCGCCTCCAGAGTTAGTAAAAGTGTATTCGATAAAATCTGTACATATATATATATATATATATATATATATATATATATATATATATATGATGGACTCTCCCGTCGAACTCGACGTATGAGGGTCAGACAGATTAGTTCCAAGAAACTGAAAACCCGACAGCCACACAGGATTTGATTATAGTGGTGAAGGCTTTGTGCAGATCCATCCACACTTTTTGGAGGGACGAATACAGGGACCTGGTGCAACGAATGCCACAAGGTCCCCAAACGACCCTCCGCAGGTTTTGGATTCAGAGTTGTCCTTCTCCTAGACCAGTTGCCATCCAAGGCTATAGAACCCAGTCCGTCCTGCTATTTACCCATAGTGTGGGGGAGAAGAAGAGGATTCACACCTTTCCCAAGGGTATTAGCACGTAAGTGAATGTAATGGATTCGACTGGAATTCGAACTCGGCTCTCCGATTCCTCAATCCAAGCCGTTATCCATTACTCCACCGT
>OZ038515.1:6598449-6613449 GCA_964036315.1 Acanthosepion esculentum
CTCGAGAAGAAAGATTTAGGTAAACAAAAGATGAATTTTGTACATCAACCTGCAGATTCTCCTATCTATAAAGATTGTTATTTAGCACAATGGCATGAGTGAATTAACTGCTGTAAAGGAAAATATTTGCCGCTTTAAACATTTCTTCATTTTTCTGGCTTTAGCTGTAAAAATGTATAAACTGTATTTCCACATTCCTTCGTGTAACTGTATTGAGTCCATGGTCAAAATATTTTTACGTTCACTTGAAAATTAAACGCCATTTTCGATTCACAGATGTGTGTCGAGTTGGTGGATATATGACGATATCAACACTTGTTAAGTTATTTTAATATCAAACCCTAATTATTTATTTCTTTTTTTCCACCTGAGTCTATAGATAAAATTGGTCAGATTGATTAAATTTTGACCGTGTTTATTATTCCAGTTTATAGATATGTGTCGGAGTTAGCTCCTCCTTAATTCCCTAATTGTTCACTAGGTGTCGCTCGCTACACTATAGATACCGGGCAACTTCTTGCCCCGTTCTCTTTTTCACTTTGCATTTCAGCGGACACATTTAAAAAATCTCATCTCTCGTAGAGATCAGCATCTCCCCACTTATGGGAAGACGCCGTGGACATTAAACATACATACACGTACGTACGAACATTCACCAAAGAACAAACACAAATGTTCACACACACACACACACAGACACACACACACACACACACAAACAAACACACACACACACACACACACACACACAAACAAATGTTATTGTCTATGTCCATTGTAAATCTTGTTGTTTAATACATATATTTGTTGACATATATATATCGTCTTGTTTGTCTTCTCTACATCTTCAGTTGGATTCAATTTGAGTCCGCCATTTTCTTGTAATTGGACCTTCTAGCAGGAAATAAACAGCACGTTTTCCTAATACAACGACACTCAAACTCATAGTCCTCTACACATGTACCAGAATTACTTATTCCATGTTGTCAAAATTCCCCGATAAAGCCACGTCTTCCCTACTTGTAATCGGTAGCGAGCTTGTTCTTCTCGATCACTTACAACTGAGTAGTGTGTTTCATCCTCACTGTGCATTCCAGACTTTAGGCCCTGTTCCACATCTAAGCTGATCTTAGATAATCATTTAAGGCATTTCGGCGTGGTGTAATGGCCATCAAAAAATTTGTCTCCTTAGATCAATTACGACTCAGTATTGAGTTCGATCTACAGTAGTTGCTCCACACCTCATCTGTGCTTAGTATTAGGTTGGTGCAAAAATAATGTCGTTTTTTGACGTTCAAGATCATGTCAAAAAACGACATTATTTTTGCACCAACCTAATAATTCACGACAATAGTTTAGATATTGAAGCTGTGCGATGTGATGTTATCGTCTCGGAATTAGAAATCGAAAAGCCGCGTCCGAAGTACAGTCGAGTTCGTTACGTTCATTTAAATCCCCTTGAGTAAGGGATGAAATCATTTCCCCTCCCAGTTACGGGCCAAATAGCAGGACAGAGTAGCCTTGTTTGTCAACCAGTCTACTGCATGGAGAAACGGAAACCTACCGCGGGAACATCTGCCTTGTCAGTCATGAATCGAAAGTGACATGATCACCCAAGCATGTATCATATATGGCACATAAATGAGTGAGTTCAGACCTTATATGGCCGTCATGTAGTCGTTTCTAATGTCATTTTTCGATTTTTCATTGATCTTTTTAAAGTATCTTTCTCCATCACCGTACATATCAACTATATTACACGACATTTCTTTATGAAACATATGATCTTGGATTCTGTTGCCTTTCTTACTAATCATCTTCCTTTAAAATAATAAATATCGACTTGATATCTGTCTATATCTCTGAGATGAGGTATTTTGTGTATTTACATTATTTATATTGTTCTGACTGTTATCCTTATCTTCACTGCCATATTTACAACGCTTCGGCCGTTGTACGCTCCAGCCCATCTTCAGGTGATTGGAATTTTGAACCGAACCTTTTATTTCGTCCACTGATGTAGATTGTTCTATTTCCACGTTTCGTGCCTATTCCGGATGTTTCAGTTATTTTCATTTAACTCAACTTTCCGAGATTTGGTTCACCACAGCAGTGGTGAACCTTCAGCACCAGACCATAGCGGTTCGAGATTCCAATCACCTAAAGAAAACCAGAGCGTACCATCGCCGAAACATTGTGAATATGGCAATGAAGATGAGGATTAGTGAGTTAAATGCCATGCGTGATACACGCTTAGCGGATCATGTATCTTTGATGCATGACTGACGAGGCAGATTTTTCCCGCAGTAGGTTGCCATTTCTTTCTGCGGTAGACCAGTTGACAACCAAGGCTATAGAACCCGGTCTCTCCTGCTATTTATCCATAGCTGAGGCTGGGGGAGAGTATTCATACCTTTCTCAAGGGTATTAGCACGTAAGGGATTGGACTGGAATTCGAATTTGGCTCTCCGATTCCTCAATCCAAGCCGCTATAACAATCCTAATAATGTAAGTGACGCAAGTAATTATAATACATCATCTCAGAGATATGGAGAGATCCTGAAAAAGGCCGGAGCGTACAATAGCTGAAACTTTGTGAATATGGCAATGAAGATGAGGATAACAGTCCGAATAATGTAAATATCGAATTGGTGTATGCGACTTTTTCACTGACTTGTGATAAAAAAGCACGCATTATTTACATTTAAACTAATGCCGTCAACTTCCCTGTGCTGAGCCAGGAAATTTTTCTCCCCGGAATCGATCCTCCAAATCTATAAATCGATCATTCGCCCTTGCATGGAATATTGCTGCCATATATGGTCTGGAGCCCCTGCTGTTTGCCTCAGGGTTCTTGATAAGATCCAGAGACGGATATTCAATGTAATTGGCCCTGATCTGTCATCTCGTCTGCAGTCGCTCTCTCACAGATGCGACGTTGCCTAGCTCTGTCTTTTTTACAAATACTTTCACGGTAATTGCCCCGAGGAGCTGCTTTCGCTGGTCCCTAGGCCTCATGAATTTAAACGTCCTACGAGGCTGGCATCCCGTTCCCACCCCTTCACCGTTGAAACTGTTAGATGTAGACGTCTCTTCTACTCCAATAGCTTCATGTCTCGCACATCTCGCCTGTGGAACTCCCTTCCTTATTCCTGTTTCCCTGACAAATACAATCTCCAACTATTCATGTGTAACGTCAATCGACATCTCCAGTTGCCTTGATCTATCCCCTTCCCTTCTCCACATCCTTTCACCTTTCATTCCTATCTGCTCTCGCTCCAAATCTTCTGTAACCCCCTTGCCTTGATCGATCCACTATCTTTCTCCACATCCTCTCCTTTACCACTCCTATCTGCTCTTCCTCCAAACCTTCTGTAACCCCTTGCTTGGGGTGATAAGCTTAAAAAAAAAACAAAAAAAAAACTACTTCGTTATATCACAACATTTCGGCCCTTATTTCTTGCGGCCTTTTAAAGATGGTTGTCAATCAGGGTAACCTCCAAGAGATTTCAAACAAAACACTTTATATAATCAACAGTGGTTGAGGGTTACTATCCTCCTACCCTCGTTTTATTCTTATTTAGTACTCTTAGTTATTCCTTGTCATGTTTCCACAGAGGCTATTTCTGCTCTATCGAGCGCGGGTACTGAACACCGAATTACTATGCAACTAGGAAAAGAACGCATAACATCCGTACTGAGCTGGAGTAAATAGATGTCGGAACAGGGTTTAGGAGAAATAAGTGAATGACAACATTTATTAAGAGTTAAAAAGGACATGAAATTGTGGAGAACAATGAACGTCTACGTCCTCAGGAGACACAACATTAAAGAAGATTATTTTTATAACAATTATCGTTTTGGATAAAAATACCACTAGCAAAACTTATCACGATGTCAACTTTTTATAGTACTACAAGGTACCATTTTTCTTTTTATTTTGTTCTTTATGCAGTGTACATTCAGGACATTGGCGATCATAGCTCTACACAATTTCCTGTCTTTTGTAGCCCTTAATAAATGTATTTTATTATATTTCCTAAACCTTTTCCGCCATCCATTTGAAGAAGCAAGTTAGGTATCTTAAGTGTGACATTCCTCTGTCCCGCTAGCCTTTAATCTGTCCAGTTCGTATACATTTCCGAGATTTATTCCACGAGGTTGCTGTCACGTAGAAGACCGGAGAGGAAATCACCTGAAACTTTGTGATCATTCTAGTGTAAAAAATACCAATAATAAATAACTCTTCATCACAAGAGAGAAAACACATCTTCTGAACAAGCTGTTGTGATAGATAAAGAAAAATGAACTTCATGTGATTTACTCGAAATTTTCTATTGTGGTCTTTTTTTTTAAATATTTATGTATACAACGAGATGCCTGTCTATATTTCTGAGATGAGGTATTACGTACATTATTTACATTATTCGGACTATTGTCGTCATCTTTGTCGCCATATTTATTACACGATTTTGGCCTTTCAGTATCTGTCTATATTTCTGAGATGAGGTATTATGTGCATTATTTACATTATTCGAACTATTGTCCTCATATTTGTCGCCATATATATTACAACATTTCGGCCTTTCAGTATCTGTCTATATTTCTGAGATGAGGTATTATGTACATTATTTACATTATTCGAACTATTGTCTTCATCTTTGTCGCCATATTTATTACAACGTTTCGGCCTTTCAATATCTGTTTATATTTCTGAGATGAGGTATTATGTACATTATTTACATTATTCGGGCTATTGTCCTTATCTTTGTCGCCATATTTATTCAGTTCGACATTCCAACCACCTGAAGAAGGCTGGAGTGTACAACGGCCAAAACGTTGTAACAAATAGGGCGACAAAGATCAGGACAATAGACCGAATAATGTAATAATGTACAACGAGATGCATATCGAAATAAAAAAAGTGTTTATTTTAGAGAGAGTGAAAGAAACAAACAAACAAAAAATGGATGTTTTAAATTAAACAGAATTATTTTCATTCTCATATAACGTAGTCGGTTTCCTATCTAGAAA
Source organism: Acanthosepion esculentum (assembly GCA_964036315.1). Taxonomy (NCBI): domain Eukaryota; kingdom Metazoa; phylum Mollusca; class Cephalopoda; order Sepiida; family Sepiidae; genus Acanthosepion; species Acanthosepion esculentum. Next base: position 6,603,484 of record OZ038515.1, read on the forward strand.
AGGATATTGTTTAATATTTTAATGATCTGGTCGATGTGACTAAACTCTAATATGATCTACCCGAGAAAGTTTCAAACATCCTTTTCGCGTATCTGTTTACAAATGTCAACAGGAACATAATTGGTAACGACAAAAATTAAGTCTGGTGTGGCAACAGATACCGACAACCCTATTATGTATGGCGCCAGTCATACACTAATTTTTTTTTGTCCATATCTTTATCTTCTTACCTCGAGGTTTCAGGCCAGTTACATACAGAAAATGAATTCAACCGATACCCGTCAGTTATATACCATGTGTGATTAACGCTTAGGCGATCATGTATCTTTCGATACATCACTGACGAGGTAGATATTTTTCACGCAGTAGGTAGGCATTTCTTTCTTACCAAGGCTAAAGAACACAGTCTTTCCTGCTATTTAGCCATAGCTGGGAGGGGAGGGAGAAGAGGATTCATATCTTTCCCAAGGATATTATTAGCACGAAAATGAATGTAATGGATTCGACAGGAGTTCGGACTCAGCTCTACGATTCCTCAATCCGAACCCGCTATCCACTACTCCACCGTGCACGTATACACACACAGAAAGTGGTGTAAGACAAGGATATGTCTGCTCACAAGATTTATTCAAACTATAAAGCGAGGCGATTCTGAAGAAAAAAAATCAAAATCGTACCAGGATACCTTATTGCCAGTCACAATGTGAACAACATAAGATATGCAGTTTTGATAGAAGGCACGGAAACTACGTAAGAAGGTAGTGAAGGTATGGTTTAAGCATCAATTGCAAGAACACAGGAGCCATCGTTGTTAGCAAAAGGATGGGTCGAAAATGCAATTCGTGCCCCAAGGACTTTCTCTCGTTGAAGTGTTTTTATGACATACTCAATAATAATACTAATAATAACGAAATTAATCGCCACCCCCACACACACTCATATATATATATATATATATATATATATATATATATATATATATATATATATGTATTAAACTTATCACCCCAAGAAAGGCTGGAGGCCACTAGCACGCAAGGGGTTACAGAAGGTTTTGAGGAAGAGCAGATAGGAGTGGTAAAGGAGAGGATGTGGAGAAAGATAGTTGAACGATCAACGCAAGGCGGTTACAGAAGATTTGGAGCGAGAGCAGATAGGAATGAAAGGTGAAAGGATGTGGAGAAGGGAAGCGGATAGATCAAGGCAACTGGAGATGTCGATTGACGTTACACTTAAATAGTTGGAGATTGTATTTGTCAGGGAAACCGGAATAAGGAAGTATATATATATATATATATATATATATATATATATATATATATATATATATATATATATATATATATATATATAATGCACTCTCCTGTCGGTTTCGACGTATGAGGATCTAACAAACTAACCAATTGACTCAGTTATGAAATTTTGTCCGATTATCTTAAGTGCCACTTAAGACCCGCTAGTATATATATATATATATATATATATATATATATATATATATATATATATATATGTGGGGGGTGTTTGTGCGTATACTCGCTGAATAGGCAAAGATCTACACGATCTCAACGGCCAAACCTGTGGACTAGGCCAGCACCAGTGTCGGGCTCGGGTAAAAAAGGCGTACTTTGCAGACCATGTATCCGGCAGCCTGTCTCAATCGCCACTGAGGCGCTAGGAAGGCTCTTCTGGAAAAGTGCGTGGGCTTCTTTGTCGCGCAGAGTTGTCCATTAAAATAAAATTCACGAGTATGGTCTCGTCAAACTCTCTTTCATTCACAGCCATATCCGCCCCCGCAACCCGGGGTGGGTGGGCAGGAAATGTATAAGTATGGAGGCTGACGATCCCGATGATCAGATACGAGCCGGTACCGACAACGTCGACCGATAAAGAAAGTTTCTAATTCTATAAAATCCAGGTAAAATAAGGAATCTTGTATCAGCGTAAATTAGGATTTTCTGCATACACTTTATAAATAAAATACTTGTATTAATTATTTATATGACACACTTCTGCATCTTTCAAAAATAACTCGTTCGTGCCTGCTGAAGTTACACGTTTCATATTTCAAAGAGCGTGTCGTTTTTCAAATGTTGTTCCCTCGTGGCTATTACGATTATAGAGTAGATAAATATACATGGTGCATTGGGAATTTTACCAAAAGAATTAGGTCTTTAGAAAACGAAGCATATCTAAATAGATCAACAGCTTGAGCGTCATAAAACTTTGTCGATATAAGCTTACGCTGCTTTACAGCATTTACGTTTTACATTATATTATGTTGCTTTATAACATTTACATTTTACATCAGTTAATATATTCACGTTCAGCGTCATCGGGGGGTGGGTGGGGCTATACTGCCGGGTGGGATGCGTAGGCATGGACAGATCACATTTTTATTTATTTTTTATTTATTAAATTATCCACTCCCGCAAGAAAAACAATAAAGCGTTTAAGACTAGATTGTTTTCTGCGTGTCAGAGAATATTTAAAAATATATATTAAGGAGAGAGAGCAGAAAAAAAAATCTGGAATCAAGAAAACCAAAGAGAACGATTGACATTCTATTTGAATTTTTGAATATCTAAGTTGACTGGAAAGCAAGAAGACGGAAGCGCTTTTCTCCAGCGATAAATGCAAGAGAAGAAACTCTTAACATAGAACTTACTGCAACATCTAGTCATTTCAATTGTAAGATGTTGAGAACTTACCGCCAATCAAGTTCAGCGCTTAAATTAATAATGTTTAGGTTTGGTTTAGGTTTGGTTTAGGTTTGGTTTGGTTTGTTTTGTTTTACGGCATATCAAACACAATGGGTTATTTAATGCCCACAAAATTTTTATTGCTGGTAATATTTAATATTTCTTCAAAAACTTATTGCTGGTAATAACTTTTTTTTTTACAAAGTATTTCTGGCATTAAAACCTATTTTGACACTTAATTGTGTTTTGTCACCAGTTTGGGTGTTAACTATTTGCCCATAGCTGGCACCCTAAAAGGTGCTACAACCCCGGGTCAGGATGAAGCTGGGAACACCAGCAATTAACAGGTGTTTCCACGCTCCTCAAAACTTCCTGGTCAGAGGCCTTGCTGTTGGAAGTAGGGTATCGTCTTCCCCGGGACATGTATGTAGTTTATCGTCATACGAAGGACGGAATAATGTTTAGGTACCATAGAGGAAATTTCACCAGAACAATTACTACGGAAATATAGAAAAGATAGAGCACGCTACTTTACGGCAGCGGGAAATGAGAGAAACGGAGATGCCGGATAAGGGTCAATGAAAGATTCGTATTTTATCAAGCATACTTAGCTGAATCAACAGACCAGATGTGGCAACAATATTCAATGCATGAGGAATGATACACTTATAAATGTGTAAGATAAATTCTACCTATAAAAACATCTAGATCGATACAGTGAACGAGCCTTCCGAGCAGTTCTCATTATAAATTATTTCAATCTAATCTTTTCACTTCATGCCAGCGGTAAAAAAAAACGTTAGACAGTGAAGTTACGCTAAGACACTATCCTGGATCGAATGTCTTTGGTTCATTTCAGACATTGTCCTGAAGACAACGGCATTCAGAGAATACTTGATATGACGTGAAAGCTGATTAACCGTTCAATTAATAGGCCTTCATCTAGCGGTACAGAGGATTAAGATCTGACGAATTTGCAGGGAAATATTTCGCGTTACATTATCGTGAAAAAAATGTTCCGCCATCCATTCTTGGGTCAGTTGAGTTTTCTGAGGATGTGTGGGGTGTTTCTGGAATAATTACGCCCTTCCATAGCGCACGTCTATCCAGGGCTTAACAACTGTTTCCCGCACTTCAGTGAAGCCAGCCGAAAGCCTTGTGAAAAGACGTAGGGAGGCATGATGTATTCGTCGCTACCCATGCTAGTTTCTGTTGTAAATATAAAAGTGAACATAGAAGTCAACACTTAGAGGCGACAGTCTGTTTCATGCTAGTTGCCTGACGATTGCACTAGCATGAAACAGACTGTCGCCTCTATGTTCACTTTTATATATATATATATATGTATATATATATATATATATATATATATATATATATATATATATATATATATATATATATATATATATATATATACAGTGAGCTAGGTACCATAGAGGAAAGTTCACCAGAACAATTACTACGGAAATATAGAAAAGTTAGAGCACGCTACTTTACGGCAGCGGGAAATGAGAGTTTTTACCCTTGATTAGAGTAATCTTTTCTTATTTATTAACGTTTCTTCTTTTTTGCAGACAATACCGAACAATAGTTGACTTATATTTTGCAATGAAAGTTCACGGAAGTATGCAAATTGGTGAATTTCAACAAGTGCAAATAATACGATGGCATCAGTATGGCAAGTCAAATAGCGAATTTGCTAGATTTTCCCAGGTTAATCATCAAACGTTTAATAATATTGTCAAAAAATTTAATGAGAAGGCTATTGTCGTGTGGAACAACGACCAGGAAGACCAAGCATCGTGTCTGAGCGAACGAAATGGCTACTGAATAGGGAAGTCCTCAGAAACAGTCGTCAGAGCGTCAAAGATGACGCCAACAGCATGGAAATGTCGTCAAATGCGGTGAGAATGACTGAGAGTGCTAGGCTATCAAAGAGTTGCAAGAAAGAAGCCTTTGATTTCAGAGGTTAACAGAAACAGCCGTATGGACTGGGCGAGAGAATTCGAGGGCAATGATTATGAATTTTGGCAGTCTGTAATTTGGTCAAGTGAAAGTAAATTCTGCCAATATCCGAATTCGAGATAGGTTCATGTTTGGAGAAATCGGAATTAAACTTTGAAGACTAAATGTCACTGCAAGCGACCGTAAAACATAGAGAGATTAGAGTAATGGTATGGGTCGTTGATTCTTGCTGACGAGCGGTTGAATGGTCCAAAATACTGTCAGATTTTAGAGAAAGGAATACTCCCACTATTTGAAACCAATCAGTTAGACAAGAATGACTACCTTTTTCAAGAAGATGGAGCGCCATGTCCTACGAGCATAGTAACAAAGGCCTGGGAGGAATCGCAAGGAATCAAGTCACTGCCACGGGTAGCCCCAAAACCTGACATGAATCCAATAGAGCACGTTTGGGTGCACCTTGACCGAAGACTTCGAGAGCATGCAACCAAATCACGTCAGAGGCAACCCTTAAAGAAACATTGCTAAATGAGTGACAAAATATGGCTCAGATGATTGCAGATAACTTGATCAAATCCATGAAAAATCGAATACAAGCACGGAAACTAGCAAATGAAGTACCTACTCCATACTAATTGCAAATACTGTTTATGTTGAATAGTAATTACATAATAAAATTTTGAAATTTGATGTAGTTTATTTCTCCTGGCTAAAACCTTTTCTTAGGCCACAGTTTCTCGATATATATATTTAGGCAGCATATATTCATTCATGCATGTTTAGTTAAATAACTTAAATGTATTATGGTATTATGTCTATTGATTTGGGTTTAAATCCACGAATAAATTTCTTGGTGGCTGCAGAAAACTGATTAAGAAAAATTTCAAAATTTCCTTTCAAATATTTTTTTTATTTTCCCAAGTATTTTCAATCTTATCTGAGACCAGCTGCTGCAAATATATAAGAATTATGTTGCTATATTTGTAGTTGACTTTATTTAATTTGGGCCGAACATCTATATAAAGGACATTTGAAATGTTTGCTTATTATTATCTTGATGGAATACTGATGTATTTTAGACTAATACTTGTCTAATGTGTGAATGTGGACATGAGTGTTCTTTTAAATGTTCTGAAGATGAAATTGTAGATCGTTCAAGTGAAACGTAAGCTTTCTCGCCGTCGTTGTTGTTGTAAAATCCAACATACGTATTAATATTTTTATCAGATATCCCAAAGAATACTTAAATTGATATACGTTGTTGGTCTTTTGTAAGACGTTAGTTGACGGAGAAGAGTTGTTATGGCTGACTAGGTTGGTTGTATTAAATTTACTATAGTATATAATTAATTTTATTTTTGGACTTAGATCAGTGGGGGACATATCAGTGTTTATGAGTTCTTTAACAATTTTCTTCCTGCTTATAGTTAAAATGCAATTGATTACGATATAGTAGTTTGTTATGTTTGGAGTTTTTGAGGACGTTTTATGTGCATTAATAAATGAACATATACCTCTCTCTCTGTTTCTCTCTCCTTCTCTCTCTCTCTCTCTCTCTCTCTCTCTATATATATATATATATATATATATATATATCACCGCTAGTATATTTGTTAATGCATATTATAACTGTTTTATTAACACCATCACTATATGTGCGATAAATATATATATATATATATATATATATATATATATATATATATATATATATATATATATATATATATATATATATATATATATATATATGTATATCGTCGGCTTTATCTCGTATCCAAAACTTTAATTCCTTTTTGTTGATAACTTTCAACAAAACATCTTCCCTTTATCCATTCCAATATATATATATATATATATATATATATATATATATATATATATATGTATATATATATGTATATATATATATTATCCCTCACCGAGAGCACGACTCGAAGTTTCATGCACAACGCAATCTTCAGGCGCTGAGTATCGATAGGCCGTTACATAATTTAAATTTTAAAGTATATTTGGTTATCGCAATGTTGGCGTTATATATTATGATGGGATTACAGATTTTTTTTTGCATATTTATTAATACATACATAATAGATCTGTTGTATTACATCGATCACTGTTTTATAAACAGTAGCCCTATATGTACGATATATTATAATCATAATATATATATATATATATATATATATATATATATATATATATATTAATACATGTTTCATTAAATAATATAGATAAGTGTTGTCTATATATTTTATGTAAGTTTTTTTCATATAGTCTGATAATCTTAATAACATTATCATTAAATAATGAAAGAAAATCACAATATTGATACATACTTTTTTTTTAATCCAATCTGAGCTTTCGGCTTACATAAGCCATTATCAAAGATGACAATTACGCAATATATTTATGCAATACACGAACAAGAAATTGATGATAGTATTATTTGTTTACATGGATGATTTCCAAGCAACGATAAACACGTGCATATAAAACGCTGAAAGCGAAAATCGCACAACAGCTCATGACGTCACACATGACCACGCGAGAGTGAATCCGATGAGTATTGAGTATGGAAAGCCGGATTCTCATGGGTTAAAATGATCAATATTAGGGATATAGCCAATGTAAATATAAAAATGGACTTTGATAGCGGCGTCAATATGTTTCATGCTTCAACGCAATCGTCAGGCCAAGTGTGTTGTGTTTTTGCTAGACTTTCTATATGCCCTGGTCAGTATCCACAAGTATTTTCACGTACTAGCCCCTAGAATGTTTCGAAACATGACCGTTACTGCCCAGTGAACTAACCGTTTTTAAAGTGTTTATATGTCAGTAGTCTTTATGTTTATCTGCTCCCAAATAATGACTGTATTTTCCTTCTATTTCCGTGCATGTGCGTCTTTCCCTGCATGTGTGCGGGTATATTTGTGCATGTATAAACCTGCTTGTCTATCTATGTTCATTTATTTACGTGTGTATCTGTTCATTTATTTACGTGTGTATATGTTCATTTATTTACGTGTGTATCTGTTCATTTATTTACGTGTGTATCTGTATCTGCTTGTGTTCATATGTTTGTGTGCGTATGGGTGTATCTGTACATGTATTAGCTTGTGTCTTTCTATATTTGTTTATGGTTGAGTGTCTGCATTGAGACATTACTTTGTCTCTCTTACTCTTTCTTTCTCTCTTTCTGTGTGTCTGTAATTGTGCATGCGTGTGTATGATTGTTAGTGTGTCTGCCTTCTTGTCTCCATCTTTTTGTTTACATATGTGTTTGTGTATGTGCATGTGTTTGTGTATGTATTAGAGCATATATGTGTATGATTATGCGTGTGAACACCTGCATTTGTTTACGTGTGTGTCTGTGTTTCCTTGTGCCCATTTATCTATTTCTGTGTGTAGGTGTCTATATATGCGTGAATGTGTGTTTGTGTGTGTGTGCAATTGGGCATGTATATGCTTTATTGTGTATGCGTCTTTGTACATTTTTTTAAACGTGTGTCTATGCCTGCTTTGGTCTATATGTCTAATTCTATGTGTGGAGGTATATATGCATGCGTCTCTGTGAAATTGTGCATATATGGGCTTGACTGTGTATGTGTCTTTATACATTTGTTTACGTGTGTGTATGTGTCTGCTTGGGTTCATTTGGCTGTTTGCGTATGCGTGGGTGTTTGTTTTTGCGTCTATGTGTGTCTGCTTTTATATGTCCTTGTATGTGTGTCGCAACGTTTGCAGATTTATTTGAGCGTGGAGAAGCATAATTACAGACGCCTTTTCTTTGGCTGCATAAATTGCTCGACCTCAAATTATGTAGGCTGATTCAAAAGGCACAGAACTGGTTGGTTTTAAATAAGAGCTGTTTGCTCTTTATTCCGCCGTCTCGTTGCATAGTCTAGTCGGATTTCAAAGACATCAGAGCGACACCAAACGCCTTTAGATCTGGCAACGAATAGCTACGTCCAATAAAAAAAAAATATCAGTGCAAAGTTTCATTAAAAAAAACGGAGAAAGTATTTTCTACTATATAAAATCATAGAATTAAAACGAATCCTATACACAGCTATATTCTCTTTCAGAGTATATCTGCAATTGTTTTTTAAGTTACTTGCTGCTGGGTGTATGTTGCACCAACTATTATTAAAATGTAGACAGTGTGATTAGCGATTTTTTCAAAAGTTCCAGTCATAAAAATTAAAATGAATTCTTCTAAAAATATATCAAAACAGGTAAAAAGCAATCGATTATGAGATCGTTCTTTTTGTTACTTGTTACCGAATCATGAAAAACTACTATAACTGTATTAAATTACGCTTAGTAAATTATATATATATATATATATATATATATATACATATATATATATATATATATATATATATATATATATATATATATATATATATATATGAAATTAAATTACGCTTAGTAAATTATATATATATAAAATTATATATTAATATATATATATATATATATATGAAATTAAATTATGCTTAGTAAATTATATATATATATATAAAATAAATTACGCTTAGTAAATTATATATATATATATATATATATATATATATCATTCATTCGAAAATTATAACAAAATTGTTATAAAATCACTACAAAATAGCCATTTTGTTTCAACACTTCTGGTGCCTTATCAAGTGATGGTGTTGAATCTAGAATAAAGAGTTTTAAAAGGTTTAAGCTAATCAAACACGCCTCGTTAGCGGAAACGTTGTTACATAAGCTGGAATCAAAATAAAAGTATATGAGAATTCAAAAAACTTGACAACGAACTTTGGTTATAATAATTATTTAATGCTTTAATGTTAGGGTCATACTAAAATAGAATTAATTCTAACTAATAAATATTAAATCCTACTATAAAATCCAAAATTCAAAATTGCCAATAATCTATATTAAATCTAATTAAAATTATAATATTACTTAAAGAAGATACTGAGGAAAAAATACATATGTTTTTTATTTATTTTTTTTTTATTGAAATTAAGTTCGAATAAACATTAAGATCTAATGCTGCTCTGAAGTCCGTTACAACTTAGATACATTTGAGTGGAAGATATGGGTTATGGATGGTGAAATCTTGCAAAAGACAATACACACACAATCAGATTATAATGCACAAACACGCAAGCATATTTAGATGTATAAACATTCCAATGAGCGACGAGGCAGGAAATATGTCCACAGCCCTTAAAATAATATATATATATATATATATATATATATATATATATATATATATATATATATATATATATATATGGCA
>OZ038515.1:6618449-6690949 GCA_964036315.1 Acanthosepion esculentum
ATAGCAATGCATTCTCTCTTCTTGCAGTTTATGCTTATTTCATTATTTTTGCTTTTCTTCGCTAACTTCTGTTGCATGATTTATAGTTTTCTTCCTGAGTCTGCTATCAGCACTGTGTCATCTGCATATATTATATTGTTAAGACTGTGGCCACCATTAATTAATCCTGGTAAAACATCTGATTCTCTCAGAATTGCCTTGCTGCACAGGTTCAAAATAAATCCGATCAGAAGACACATTCTTGTCTTACAACCGTTTCTATTTGTCTATATCTGTGGAACTCATTTTCTATACGCATGCAGGCGGTTTTCTGCAAAAAAGAACTTCGAAAATAATAGGATAGTTAAATTTAAATCCAGACATGATGGAGCCTTTAAACAAATATAAAGAACTGTGGCTAGAATATACTAACTGACGCCATAGAGTTGAACTTGAATTTCTCTCCCGGCAAGATCCCACTAATACGGTTGTGTGAGAGTGGGCGGTCAGCTTGGGGTTTGTTACCTTTCGATTTTTTGTCGGTTTTACTTTATACAGTGTAACCCGGATATAAGAGACCTGGATATAAGATAAACCCGGATATAAGAGAGATTTTCTCTGGTCCCAAATTAGAGCCTGTGTTAATGTATATATAATAGACCAAAACCGGATATAAGAGAAACCCGGATATAAGATACTTATTCTCCGGTCCCGACAACTCTCTTATATCCGGGTTACACTGAAAAATAAACCTCTCTAAATGTGTTTTCATATTCCTAGTGAGTCTCCATTAAATGCTGCGCCACCAACCAAGTAAGACCAGTGTGTTGCTCTCCTGGAGTCTAGCGTCGGCCATTCTGATGGCACGCTGGTACTTTATGGTGGTTAAACGAAACCAGTTTTGGGGAGAGAGGCGTTAAAATTGACAAGCTATGTCTTAGCTCACCTAGTCACTGATTGGAGATGCTTTTCAAGTGCAGCTGTCAGGATTACTTTGTCAAATCTGTCTGATTTACTTTTGAGACAGGAGTAAATAGTTGTGCCATCTGCATGAATACCTAAGCTGGGGACTGATAACATCGGAGAGATTATTCATTAAGATCATATATATATATATATATATATATATATATATATATATATATATTGGGAGGTACGGTGGAGTAATAGATAGAGGCTTGGATTGAGGAATCGGTCGGAGAGTTGAGTTCGAATTCCAGTCGAATCCATTGCATCCACTTACGTGCCCATAACCTTGGGAAAGGTGTGAATCCTCTTCTTCTCCCTCCATCTATGAGTAAAGAGCAGGACAGACTGGGTTCTATAGCCTTGGATGGCAACTCATCTAGGAGAAGGACAACTCTGAATCCAAAACCTGCCGAGCGTCGTTTGGAGAGCTTGTGGCACTTAATGCACCAGGTCTCTGTATTCGGCCCTTCAAAAACATTCACCACTATAATCAAATCTCGTGTGCTGTTGTCGGGCTGACGGTTTCGTAGGAACTGACCTGCTTGACCCTCATACGTCGAATTCGACGGGAGAGCCGAATATATATATATATATATATATATATATATATATATATATATATATAATTTCACTCTCTCGTGTTTATTAATAAATTTACACACACACAAACACAAACACACATTTATATATATATATATATATATATATATATGTATATATATATATATATGTGTGTGTGTGTGTGTGTGTGTGTGTGTGTGTGCGTGTGTGTGTTTGTTACGAATAGGGTCTAGTAGGTCTCCATGAGTATTCAAATGAGACCTAATTGAGCTATGATCGGAAAGGTGTAGTGTGAGTATTCATGTCCATCATGTCGTAGTATGACTTATATTAGCAACATACTTGTTGACAACACAAAAATTATCGCATCTTCTACACGCAAAAAAGTCTAAAAGTAATGGAAGACTAATTAATAAAAAGAAAGACAACACTCAATAATATCAACTATGTACACGGCCACAATATCTTGACCGTGATTTTAAAATGAAAACGTTATATAAATGCATACATACAACAAACTACTTCTTGTTAACAGCTAATATATTTCAACCTTGAAAATGGTTAAATTTATAGCCGAAAGTGCTTGGCAAATAATACAATTGGACAGTTTTTATATAATTAATCATCCGAAAAGAAATCCATTATTGGATCACATAAAACAAATTGTATAAAATACTAAATCAAATCACCTTGCCTGTCGTAGTCAATGAAATATGTATTAAAGAATGATTACTGCCTGAATACATAAATACATACATACATATATATATATATATATATATATATATATATATATATATATATATATATATATATATATATATATATATATATATATAATTACCTAGATTGTTAACCAGTTGAGTTTAAAAGGGGCTGTAATTTTGGATGCATGTGTGATGCGATGTATAATGGACAGGGATCATTACATTCACTTTCGAGCAAATACCATTAGGAACATTATAAATCCATATCTTTTTTCCTATGGTTTAATCAACAAGTCATAATGGATCATATAGTTTTGGTTAACAAACTGACTACCGCAATAAGTAACAGTTGTCTTCTTCGTGAATTCTTCCGACGTCAATCATGAATGGAAAAGCGACATGATCGCCCATGCATGCCATATTCTAGGGGCTATCTACACGCATCGGACGCTTTTCTCGCCATGAACGGTCAAGATAGCGAGATATATGTAAATCTCATGCCCTATAAAGAACTAAAGCATTCTAAGTAAAGGGCTATATTCGGTAGATTGGTACTGTAAACTTATTTTTGCAAATATAATTCAACGAACTCCCTTTTACCAAAAGAAATCAAAAAGACAATGGTAGCTAATATACCAGCCAGTGTATATCGACCCTTGGAAGATGATCGAATATAAAATATAAGCAGCAGTACTTTCTATGACACAATGCTCCCATTTCTTATGTTCTATCAACCTTAAACTGTTAGGTAAAATAAAGACTAAACTCACCTAAAAATTGATGCAAAAATTAGCTTCATATCGTAGGCTTCTTAAAATTGTATTACATCATCCCAATTTTATAGACAAATTATATTTATATATAAATTGTATCTCATCTCTGAAAGTAAGATTTGATTTTCTCTGAAAGCAGAAAAAATGTCGAAAACTAAGTATAGAGGCTGCTACAAACAAGAATTTTAATAAGAAAACCAACAATAATTTAACTCGGATGAAAATAAAACTTGATTTATCCCCATACACAGTGTGGGGATAAATTAAAATAATTATATACCGTACCTATGAACGCTAATGGGTGTGTCCCAATCCTCATAAATACGTTGGAACCTATTGTAAGTGTGGATAATATGCTGTCTAAATAGTCCACCACTAGCAGTGGTTTACCTACATCACGTAGGCTGGGGAGTATTGTATTTGGGTGATATTATAAAGATTACCATTTCATTTCCAACCTCCGTTTTGGTTATTCCCTATTCAGTAACCCTTTCTAGGTTACAACAAATAAATAATACAAATAATGAATCTCTTCCTCCCCCCTCTCTCTCTCTTTCTCTCTCTTCTCACTCACTCTTTTAGATAATTGTCCATCCCACAAGAAGTTTAATATCGAAAAAAAAACACTAAACTAATTGACTTTCTATTTTTCTATTTTTCAGATAAAGCGTTTAGGTATGTTGACAACATTTAAAAACTCTTTCAGTTATTCAGCTAGAAAGAAAACAGATTAAAATCATTTTGTATCAGCACCCGCAATGTTGAGACGAAAAATATCATTCATGTCTTCAGTAATGGTACTGTTGTGACTAAGTAAATGGTTAAAGAAATAACAAAACAAGTGTTACATATATATCATATATTAAACAGTAAGTACAACAGAAGAGTATTACACAACTAGTGAGTGTGTGTCGGTTCACACATCGTTCAATCTATTCGACTGTGCACCCCAAGGCCTTCTCTCCTACTAATCTTATAGTAGGCGGAAGTGTCCAACATAGACTCTTTAGAGGGAGGACACCACAACCCTCCTTTTCAACCTCACTCCGTATGGAGTCTTTTTGTATAATTACCACACAGTATTCTATGTTCAACCAAATAAACCCTTTTTCACACAAAAAAATCAGAAACAACCACATTGAAAAAGCTATATACGGGAATTACGTTCACAATTTTGTTTTAGTTTTATATTTTACGTGTTAACAACAGTCTCTTTTTATTAAGGTATCTATTCATTATTCCGACATAATGAAAAATTGGATAAGTTTAATGGTAAATGTAATGTTACTAATTTCCAATAATTATATGCGTATTGTGCTTTTCTGGTAACTCAAATTTCATAAGTGAGGAGATGTTTGTTTTTTTTTACTAATTCTTTCGCTTTTCCTGTAGACATGGTTTGAAATGAAAGATGTTCAATATCTTTTTTCTTTTCGGGCTAATTTCTAAAGGTTCCGTAAATTTCCTTCTTCTTTTGGCCTTATGAGCTCTGGCGCTGATTGCGGTATTAGAACCTCAAACGTGTCAAAGACGACGTCCATAGTGTCATCTCCTACTGGATCCCTGTCGACTACGCTTTCATACCGTTTTCTAATTTGGTTTACATCTCGTTTGTGTATAATCTTCGGTCCCCTTTTCATCGATCTTAATGCGCTTTTATTCAAATTTCCCGCTTTCGTTTCACTCGGAAGGAATTTGTCAAATGCCGATTATATTTTCCTGGCAAACATGACCTCCGCTGGCGTCTTGGTAGATGGATTACTGCTATTAGGGGTTACACGATAGACCTCAAAAACTGCTGCATAGCCGTATCAGTGGGAGTACCTTTCGCCTTCCTCAGTGCTCTCTTGAAAGTGTCCACAAAACTCTCTGCCTGTTCATTACTTATTGGGTGATATGGCGCCGTGATGATATGTTCTGTCAGGAATGACTGACAAAAATCCTTAAATTCACAAGATGTGAACAGTGTGGCATTGTTTGTTACGATACAGTCAACAACTCCGAAACGGGAAAATAGCTCGTGCAAATACTTTATTGTCACCTCCGAGGTCGTCTTCTTACATTTCAATATTTCTGGCCATTTGAAATAACTGTCAACTATTACAAGGTAGTAAAAACCATCAAGCGGGCCAGCAAAATGAATGTGTATACGCGACCACGAACGGTCGGTTTTAAGTCAGGGATTGAATTTTATCGGGGTTACTTTAGCGGCAAAAGCACCCCCTTTGCACGATCTTACACTGTTTTCAGTATCCTTGTCCATGTTGTCCAGTAGACGTAACTCCTCATCAGACTTTTAATTCTTGAAGTTCCCGGATGGCCAACGTGGAATTCCTTTGATGTTCTACTCTGTAGTGCAGATGGGATTGCTACTCTATCTCCGTACATTAGTATGTCGCTACGGAGTGAGTAAACTTCTGAGATATTTTGGTCTTTACTATTTAGTTTGTCCTTTACTTCCTCTATGAACTCATCATCGGACGATTTGTCTGTTATCTCGTCAAATGTTATTGGAAGATCAATGACAGTATTGCACAAGGTACTTTTTATTTCGACCTCTGTTCTTATGGCAGAAATGACTGTGTCTTCCAGGAGTTCTGCATACTTAGGTATCAATCAATGAAACTCCATTTTGTAGTTATAATTGAGGAGAACAATTCCCCATCTTTGTAGTCTATTAGTAGGAAGTGTTGGCAGACCCCTTTTTGATCCAAAAATAGAAAAGAATGGACGATGGTCTGTCTGCAACAAAAATTACCTTCCATAAATAAATCTATGGAATTTAGTCACCGCAAAAATGTTTCTTAAACCTTCCCTTTCAGCTGGTAATAGCGTCCTAGATGCATGGGCTATTGCCTTTACCGATCCAAAATTCCGTAGGAGCTAGCATTGCTTGCTACAATGATGTAAAGGTTTGGATCGTAATGAGTCAGGAACAGATCTGATGTAAGGACCTCCTTCATTTTCTCAAATGCTTCCTTTTCTCAGTAATTCATCAAGTGTTGTAATAATTGACTAGACCTAAGAAATCTTGAAGATCCGACACATTTTCGGATGCTGGCATATTCTTTTTTGCCGTTGCCCTATCTGGGTCGGGTCATCTTCCATCTTTGTGGAATATTTGCCCCAAGAACTTAATCCTCTTCGAGAAAAACTCACACTTCCCGCATTTTAATTTGAATCCCTAATCCTGGATTCTGCTGAACGCCTGCCAGACGTGCGATTTATGTTCCTCGATGCTCTCGCTTTTCATTAGTAAGTCATCGATATAGGCCACCACAAAATCAAGACCATTTAACATCGTGTCCATGACCTGTTGAATAATGGAAGGGGTGACCTTAACCCTGAACGGAAATCTTAAAAATTTCTATAACCCCTTTATACAAAGGAGTTTCGAGGATTCCTCGTCCACAGGTATTTGTAGATATGCGTCGCTTAAGTCAATCTTAGAAAAATATTTTCCGCCACTGATCTTAGCGAATATCTCATCTGGGCTTAGAAGGGGATAATGGTGATCTTTTAGGGCGCTGTTCAGCCCCGTAGAGAAGTCAGCACATACATGAATTTCTCTGTTCTTTTTTCTTTAAATATAAACTGTTGAAGATGCCCATTCACTATATTCACCATTTGCCAGAACTCCCATTTCCCCAAGTCAATTCAACTCCTCGTCAATTTGATTTAACGAGGCAAATGGAACGTTACGTTTTTTTTCTTAAAAACTTGGTTTACGTCTGGCTTTAACTTAATCTTAGCAGACATTTTTGTGCATTTCCCTAGTCCTCCACTGAAAACGCCGAGAATTTTTTTAAAGTTCACCTTTCAACTTTTCTAATAAGTTAATAAGCATATCCCAAACTTGAAACTGTTCTAACCAATCAGTCCTGAACAAATTACCCGTATTCTTCATAATATACGCCTTTAGTTTTAAAGTTTTACCTTTGAATGACACCTTCGTTATAAGTTCTCCCATAAACTTAATAGGGTCGCCAGTTACATTTTTAGCTATTCGGTTTGTTCTTAACAAAGTCAGCTTACCCAGTTTTTTTCCATGTTTGATAATTAATTATGGATAAGTCTGAATCCGAATCAAGTTGTCGCCTTATATGTTTGTTAAATATTTGCACTTTAATATATTTCCTGGTGTTACGACTTTCTGCTTCATCAGACTTGGTAATTTTTATAAAAAAAGATTTTTGTATTCTTAATCCTGCAGTGTGAACATTTGTGTCCCAGTTTATCGCAATTAAACTATTTGTTTTATCTTTGTAAAGTCTATACCAATGTAATTGGCCACACCCGAAACATGGTCTTGACGGCAAAGTAACTTTATTATTTTTTTGGTTGACCCTTTTTAATTTTTCTTTGGCGTATTTTTTAAACCACTCTGTTCGATGTTTTTCGAAGCCTCTCTGACGCTCACGAAATGTTGGCAATCTTCGGCAACTTGTTGTAAAGTAACGTCGGGCTCATTTTCAAGCTTGTTGAGTACCCTACGACGTATTTCGGCGTTTTTCGCTGAAATCAAACACTAGACGAAAATCAGATATTTAAAATTATTGGCGCTTAACTCTGCCAATTTGAAGTCATCGCAGTGTTTATTGATCACACTAGCGGAAGTAGTATAATCTTCGTCTTCTTTGCGGGTGAGATCCATGAATTTTTAACGCTGAAGAGTTCTGTTAATGATTGAACCGCCTTTTTAAATTTTAACTCGCTGTTTTCCCTAGGCAAAATTTAGTTAACAAACTTATTATATGCTGCTGTACCTAATTTCCTGAGGACTAGGCGAACCCTTTTATGGTCAGCCCGACTTGCACAATCCGTATTGTATAAGTACTCGTAACGTTTAAAGTACGAAGTGAATGTAATTACTTCTTCAGGTGCAAACGTGAAGTTTTCAATAGCACTCCATATAGCATTTTGAGAGAACGAGTTTTCGCTGTCCTCATTTTGGCTTTTGATGGATATATTATACAAGTGCCTTTGCTCAGTCTGTGTTTGAAGGAGCATTTTTTCCAGTTTCTGTTGTCTAACCTGAATTTCTAGGTGCAATTCCTCAAATTTCTTCTGGTATTCTGTTTGTTCTCGTTGGAATTTCTCTTGTATTTCTTGATATTTCTGTTGCAACAGTAGTTGTTGTTCCTGTTGGTGATTCATCAACTCTAGCATTGCACATTTAAATCTGTCCATTTTACTGCGGTAATACGTAAAATTAAGACATGGGGGGTTCTCTTTACCCTCTTAATCAACAATAAGTACGATTCTTTTACTGAAAAATTTAAAAGCTGGGGAAGGAAGTAAATTTTACTTTACTGTATTAGCATACACAATAAGTCTGTTTGACTTGTACAGTTCTTTTACTGGCTTTTTGAAATGGAAAAAATAACAGGGTTCACCAACATTCTTCCCAACTACTGAATTGAACTTGTAGAGATCCTATTGTTTTGAGGAGATTCTTTTTTTCACCGTCAGTGTTGTAATTATCACTGGATATCCTTTTGTCGAAGAGTTTGATTAGAATTCCTTTCTTCGCCACTGTTGTAGACACTGGCAATTTTCTTTTATGATTTAACGTGAAGTCCGAATCTTCGAATCCTTCGTCGCCAAAATTTTGTGACCAAGTAAATGGTTAAAGAAATAAAAAAAACAAGTGTTGCAGATATATCATATATTAAACAGTAAGTACAACAGAAGAGTATTACACGACTAGTAAGTGGGTGTCGGATGACCCAGCATTCAATCTATTCGACTGTTCCCCCAAGGCCTTCTCTCTTACTAATCTTATAGTAGTCGGAAGAGTCCAACATAGATTCTTTAGAGGGAGGACACCACAACACATTCTTTCTTTCCCAGTCTTTCTTCTGTTCTTCCTTTCATTAGTTCAACTATTTATGCCTTTCTTTCTTTCTTTCTTTCTTTTTAGTATTCAGCGCTTGTTAGTACTTTGTTTGTTTGCTTCTTTCTTTCTGCTGTGACCAAATAAATCGTTAAAGAAATAACAAAACAAGTGTTACAGATATATCATATATTAAACAGTAAGTAAAAAAGAAGAGTATTACACGACTAGTGAGTGTGTCGGTTGACCCAGCGTTCAATCTATTCGACTGTTCCCCCCAAGGCCTTCTCTCTTACTAATCTTATAGTAGGCGGAAGAGTCCAAATAGACTCTTTAGAGGGAGGACACCGCAACAGGTACCAGAATTCATACTTTCCATTCAAGAACCATCAAGAGAACTGTGAATAAGTTTAAAAATGAGGGGATAGTAGAGAGAAAAACTGAATAAGGAGGTCAGAACAGGAATTGCGATCATCATTTCAACTTAGAGCTAAAGAGATCAATTAGAAAAGATTCTTAAGACGTCTGTCACGTGAGAGAGCATTTTCTGCAATTCTATGTCAAAAGAGCTGTGAAAAATCTCTTGTAAAATTAAATTATACCTGAAACCTGTGAGTCAAACTTTTACTTCAGGAGCGAAAGTTAAAAGGTTAGAGAGGGCGAACATCATCGTAAATAAGTTGAAAAATGGTCTTGGAATTATATATATATATATATATATATATATATATATATATATATATGTTTGAACTTTATTTCAATACATCATGAGCTTCTTATCTTTAGCTATGATTAATTAATAATGAAAATGTCATTTTCATTTTGTTTGATTTCATCACGATTCATCTGTTAGTTTAGGGAATAATTATACATACTTATTGCTCAGATGAAGGTCCAAGAAGTGTATAAAAATCTCAGTAAATTTCTATGAGAGAAATCCAGAGCATAATCTAACAATTGGACAAATTTGTTCTTCCACGATTTGGCCAATTCTGGTGTTACACACGGCACACACACACACACACATACATATATATATATATATATATATATATATATATATATATATATATATATATATATATATATATATATATTATTTCAAGTTGCTACAACCAAATATTTCCTCTTTATATTATACACGGCATACGGACAAAATACATCGTTTCCCGTACAATCACCAAAGTTAAGCAGCGTCGAGCCTGGTCAGTATCTAGATGGATGAATGTTTGAGAATAGCCGATGCTGTAAGCTTGGATGTGTGTTGCGGGGTGTAATAGATAATGGCTCTGGATTGTTGACCGGAGAGTCGTGTTTAAATTTCAGTTGGGTTCGTTATATTTACTTACACGCAAAACAGTCTCAGGAATGTTATGAAACCGCCTAGTCTCTGTCTAACTTGTGTCGCGAGACAAGCTTCCGAACCATTAAACAACGGAAAAGTTCATGAAAAACGATTTCCTCAGTGTAGCTTGGCTGCACTTAATCCTTTTTTGAGCCCTTCGAACAAGTTTGTCTCGCTAGATGAATTACGACTGAGAAATGAGTAAGAGACGCACTGAGTGTTCAATACATTCTGTCCTGTGTTGTATCTAAGATACGCTAAAAAAAATGGCATGTTTGATAAAAGTATTGTTAACTGGAATGGTTCACAAAACATTGGTTAATTGCCAATCAATTCGAACTTTATAAAATGGTAAATAGTATGGATTTCATTATAGAATGTTCATATATTTTAATAATTTAGAAAACTTTTACAAATATATGAATAAAAATCGTTTTCATATTTATTTCTTTGTAAACTGGTAAACGATATATTGCATTAATTTTATTTTGTATTAGTTTTTAGAATGATGTAAATCTAAAATTATTCTTGTACAGGAACAATCTAATAAATAATATTTTTGTTGTAAATTTCAAGTAACGAAGAAAATTTATAAATTTACATTCATAAGTTTAGGTTTTATTGTAATTCGGATCATCGCTTTTCAAAACAATAAACATTGCAGAGGAGTGAAGATAGTTACGATAAAATCGGTGTCATGGGGAAAAATGTCTTTTTGGAACTTCGTTAATTTTTTACGGGAACAGAGGTCGAGTTTGCCGAAGACTATCCACAAAACGTGCTGCGATAGAGCGCAACTATAATAAGATGGTGAAAAACTAATAATAATATGTGAGTAATAAGGGGGACTTTATCTTCTCGGCGTATTGTAAGAGAAAGCCACAATAAAACGAGTTGTGTTGGATTTGTCAGGATAATGTAAGTTTGTCTGGGAAAAACATAGAGCATTAGTTTGAATAAGGAACGTGTTAAAATCGAATCAGTCGCTTTCCTGTCTCTAGCTCCGTGTTGTTGCTCATCCATTTCTTTGTATGAGTGCCAAGTTTCAATGGCCAGGTTCTTGATATGATATCATTTTGAAAAGGAGCCAGAGATACATTCCTTCATCTTGGACAGCTTCAGTGTCGATCGCTGTCTTTAAGTGACAATTTTCGGAAGGCGTACAGGCGGGACGACTATCCGTCGGGGTTTGATGCTTATATAGTCAGGAAGTGGGATGTGGAGAAAGAAAACGAAGAAAAAAAAGAAAAGGAAATAAAACAATACCAATGACAAACTAAAAAAAAAATGCTGGGTCTATTAATAAAGAAATAGACGATGAAAAAGGCGAGAGTAAAGAGGTCGTAATGTAATAAGCGTAACATAGTTTGGTACAGTGCCGACAAGTAAGGGGCACCCGGTGAGGATCGATTTCACTGTAAAGGTCTGAAAGACCGTTTTGGTGATAATAACACGATGGAGAGGCGCCGGCGAATAAATGATGGACAACTAAGGTCACGATGTCGAAGCTGACATTTAGTAAAGCGCATATGAATTTAGACAATGAATGAAAAAAAATTAAAGATGGCAGAAAAGGGAAAAGAAGGACAGAAAGAAGCATCATAAGACCAAAACAAATGTAAGAATGAAAATATAAAGATGCTAAAGAATATGAAGTTAGCAAAGAAGAAAAAGAAAGAGAGTAATTTACAATCGCATAGTTATATGTTGAAACACGATTACAATTTACATTAGTCGGACTATTGTCCTCATCTTTGCCGCCATATTTGTCACAACGTTTCGGCCGTTGTACGCTCCGGCCTTCTTCAGGTGGTTGGAATTTCGAACTGAACCCTTTATTTCGATCACTGGGGTAGACTGTTCTAGTTCCACGAGCCATGTTTGATGGATGTCAGTTATCAGTTATCTCCTGCTAATTTTCCCTCTGAAAGTTCTCCACTGTCTTAACCGGGTATTGAACTCACACTCTTTGGGTCTGTCACTGGATCTAACCAACGCCTTTATCCACTGTGCCATGTGTCCAGGAGGTAACTGATAACTAATGTAAATACTGTACATAATACCTCATCTCAGAAATATAGACAGACGATTACAATTGTGTAGCGTTTCTTGTATATTTTTTTTGTAATATGTTTATATATATATATATATATATATATATATATATATATATATATATATATATATATTTTTTATTTTTTTATTTTTTTATTTATTTATTTTCTTTAGCGAATTTATCTTGAGAAAGCTCTAGTATAGATTAGTTTTGAGTTGGATACGAGTGTGGCTTTAGTTAAAGATTTGGGATGGATATGGGATTAGTATTTAAAAGGTAAAACAAGGATGTAAACAATGTAATAAAGATACCAGCTTACCTCGGTATGGATTCCGGAAATAAAAAACCGGATGTAGTAATAAGACACCATTATATAGAGGAGGAGTATGAAAAGCCCTGTTTTCATTGGCTGACGCTGACTGACATGTGTCAATAAGAACGGTCGAAGTCCAGCCTTACTATCGAAAATTACTGTTTTTTGCAATGTCGCGGTGCGTAGCACGACGCTTTCAAGGAGGCGGCCTGTTTCACCTAGAATCAGGTCGGGGTTGCTGTTGGAGCCGATATGATGCGAAACCCGAAATCGGCGATGAGAACAGTGCATCACTGAAGACCACCCTTGATGCATCTAAAATGTATGACTTAACTATATATATAATGAATAGGCTTAAACACTAATATTCCATTGTCATAATTTATTCCATTGGAATCGTAAATACGATACAATTCATCAGACCTACAAATTCAAAAAGAAAACGGAAAAAACAACTCCGGGAATAAAAAAATAAAATTTAGTGACAGTCTATGTATGAGAGTGTCGGACGAATGCTACAGTAGATGAAAGCTATAGGGAGGGGTAACAGACGAGAGAAGAACAGGAAGGTCTAAAGATGAAGAGGGATATTAAAATTTAACAGAGAGAAGTTTTACTCTAGCATTCGCCCCACACTCTCATACATAGGCTCTCACTAAATTTTATTTTTCATTCGCAGAGTTGTTTTTTTCTGTTTTCTTTTTGAATTTGTAGATCTGATGAATTGGATCGTATTTACGATTCCAATGGAATAAATTATGACCATGGAATATTAGTGTTTAAGCTTTTTTATTATATCCTTACTCTGTCCTGGACATTGAGTTCTACCTGGATTCTATCCTCTTGGAATTATTTTTCATACATATATATATATATGTATGTGTATGTATGTATGTATGTATATATATTTTAGATATATGATTGCATATGTATGTGTATATTTACCACTAATATTATCAATATATATATATATATATATATATATATATATATATATATATATATATATATATATTTAAAAAAAATATGATTCCTTCGCTGCATAAGAGTTCCCATGTTTCAAAAGCGAGATTAAGTTGAATTAAGGTGTCTGGTCACGCTTCCTCGTCAAGCGAGAATTTGGGAATCAAATTTGGTTCCCAAATTCTCGCTTGACGAGGAAGCGTGACCAGACACCTTAATTCAACTTAATTTCAAAAATTATATTAGGGTTCTCGGCTCTCGCTTTTGAAACATGAGAACTCTTATGTAGCGAAGGAATCATATTTTTAAAAAAATATTATAATATAAGCTCTACTTCTGTATGGAGCACTGTCATTTTGAAAATAAATGCAAAAATACTAAGGAACTCCGGATTATTTACCTAACGGGTTCTTTCCTATTTTTCTGCATACCTGCACACACACACACACACAAACGCACACACACACACACACACATACACACACACACACACATATATATATATATATATATATATATATATATATATATATATATATATATATATATATAAAGAAATAATCACGCATAGGATCAATCAGCAATATTAATGCGATTAATCGCATTAATATTGCTGATTGATTCTATGCGTGATTATTTCTTTGTATATAAAATACATGCTGCCTAATGTTTTATGTTTATATATATATATATATATATATATATATATATATATATAGAGAGAGAGAGAGAGAGAGAGAGAGAAAGAGTAAGAGAGATAGAGATAGAGAGGGGTAAAAATCCGTGGGTAAGTAATCCAAGTGAATCATATTAATATAAATTATTAAAACTGATTCACAAAAGAGAGCGAAATACATCTATTAAAAAGTAGAGAAATGATTTACATAAAAATTTAACTCAATTGTTCCCCATTTTTATGGCCATTTCGCTCCTGGGGATAAATTCCCTGGAGATTGTCAGTACTAATAGGTTTGCTCAAAAAAAAAAAATAATAAAAATAAAATTATAAAAAGTTTTAGTATTGACTAGCTTGTCGCAGTTAGCTCCTCCTCATTTCATTAATCCTTCAACAGGGGTCTCTCTCTCCCACGAGTATAAATACTGGCTGACCTTTCGCCTCTTCCTCTTTTTACGGCTTACGCACACGTGCGGCCAGCTGTCTTGACATAGACCTCGAGCCGCAACCTCGCGCGTGAGGCGAGGTAAAAAAACTTTGTCTTTTTTTTTACTTATTCCAATATGTGACCTCTCACACATACAGCGTTTCCCATATTCTGGGAACACGCTAAAAACAATATACGCGTTCGTACGGACACTCAACACACTCCCCATAACTTCTCCATACAACACTCTGTAACCCTTCATGTCATTGTAATTTGTTATTAATATATATTTGTTTGCATACATGTATATATCGGCCTTGTTTGTTTCTTTATCTTCTTTGGACTCCATTATAGTCCAACATTCATATGTAGCTGGACCGGACAGCCGGAAGTCTTAACCCAGAGATACATCCTAACATCTTCACATTCACACTCATGTGCCTCTACAAGCTCCATGCAATTTAACGCGAGCAACGGAATGGCCATAAAACTAGTTACAATTGAGTTTCATTTTTATGTAATTCATATATATATATATATATATATATATATATATATATATATATATATATATATATATATATATATATATATATGTATGTATATATATATATATATGTATATATATATATATATATATATATGTGTGTGTGTGTGTATGTGTGTCTGTGTGTGTGTATGTGTGTGTCTGCGTGTCTGTGTGTGTCTGTGTGTCTGTGTGAATCTTAGTGTAGTATAAAGACAACGAGAATAAAATAGCCAGTTAATTTCCTCACAACTCATAATAAGCGGACTGAAAAATTCACGTACGAGTCTAGGTGTTGACTAAAATATTAACCAGTTAAGTGAAAACTTTTATTTAATTAATATAAACTTAAATTAAATATGAACTTTTATTTCATTAATATAAACTTAAATTAAATATGAACTTTTATTTCATTAATATTTCAAAATATGAACTTTAAAATTACGGTAAGCACTAAATTAAAAAAAGTTAACTTCCTTAATATAATATTAGACTTAACAAAAAATCTATACATACCTTCTAAAAAATCAATACCAATCCTTTATATATACACCCTAAATCTAATCACCTCCATCGATAATTAAGCATATAACTTTATCTATCGAAAAAAAAAAAGTACAAATTCAGCAAATGGGATTTTCTATGAACATATTAATTTATATAATAAAGCTCTAAAAGATAGTGGTTACAAAACCCGAAACTAACTTATATTAAAAAGGAAAAGAAAAACAGCAGAAAAATAATTTGCTATACACTCCCATACAGCCAAATAGTGAAGAACAAATTAGGACAAAAATTACTTGCATTAATCGTTAAGCACTTTCCTAAAGATAGTACACTAAGTACTATTTTCAATAAAATATATTAAAATTAAGTTACAGCTGTACTGAAAATTTAGAAAACATTAAGAAACATAATGCTAATATATTGAATAAACACTTAAACCAAAACCAAAGAAATTTAGACAATATAAAAAAAAATGTAAATAAACAAAAATTATGTAACTGTATAAATCCTCATAACTGTCCTCTGAAAAATAAATGTCGCAAGGAACCATTAGTATGCCAATGAAATATCTCATCTATTGAGAATCCTGAAAACATAAAAATCTATATAGGTTGCACAAGCCATGAGTTCAAAAAGAGGTTCAATCAACATCAAACTTCATTTAGGCTAAATAAATACCGAAATCAGACATCCCTTTCAAAATAGTTCTGGCACTTAAAATAAACACCTACAGTAAAATGGAAATTGATAAGAAAAGCTAGAATATGTAGGACTTAAATGACCCATGTCCTTTGTGCATACATGAGAAACTATATAATACTAAGTTTATAAAAATAAACATTTACTGAATCAAAGAAATGAAATTCTTTACCGTCATTGTCAAAAATCTTCCTTAAATAATATTTAAAAATAAAATTAAAATAAAAAAAAATGGGAGCTGGTAATATGCATACTTATATTTAATATGTAATAATAATTTTTAAATAATTTAAGTAATTCTATTACATTTACTTAATTTAAATAGAAATATAGTCTATTAGTAATTAAGAGTAAAAATAATATCTTTAAAATTGTAGTTAAATATAACGTATTCTAACCCAAACACCACTTTTAGAAAGAATCTTTAAGGATACAAGTACAAAATGCCGAAAACGTTTTGTTGTTAATAATAAAAAAAACAAACACAGACGATATGCGTTTAACGGATGTCAAAATTCGTTGAAAAATTCACCCCTACCCTCCCTAAACTTAACCTCTTTGTCGAACGTAATTCATAATTGATACAACAATAGTTAATAAAAATGAACACGCTACCGCCCCTGTGTATATGATTGTATTTTTCTCTATCCTTGGAAACAGGAAATTATGAATTTATTTGTGCGTTTAAAAGTAAGTAAATTTAAAAATAAGTTATTACAAAATTCGCTTGAAGATGAAACAAAATTAATGCTTTTAATTTAATTATATAATTAAATTTGTAGTTTTTAGATTTGGTTTTTCAAAACATGGTTATTACTGTGTAACGAAGAAATTATATTTTAAATCAGTTGATATATATATATATATATATATATATATATATATATATATATATATATATATGAAGAAATATAGTTTTAAGGTGTGCTATATTTATGGGATAAACTGCTCAATATCAGAGATAGAGCATATGTAAATATAAATATAAAAGTAAACATTGAAGTCAATGCGTATATAAATATAGATATAAAACATTGAGGTCAATGACTATGTAAATATAAATATAAATGCGAACATTGAAATCAACACTCAGAGGCGACAGGCTGTTTCATGAAAGACCCTGTCGTCTCTGAGTATTGACTTCAATGTTCACATGTATATATATATATATAGAGAGAGAGAGAGATAGAGAGAGAGACAGACAGACAGATAGATAGATAGATAGATAGATAGATAGATAGATAGATAACTTTTTAGGAAACGAATTTATTTCATCTGGATTAACTGAGATATATTCATGTTAAATCGATTTGAATACAAACGCTGACGTGTTGACGTATTTTGTGACATGTCCATCTCAATTATGACCAATCTTTGCTAGGTTATATCGCACAATAGGCATTAAAGTAATATCGAATGTAAATAACATCAGGAATTACTTTAATCTCAACTATCTTCTTGAAAGGAATCACATAGAATGACGAAATCGAAAAGCAATCAGCATAATATAGGTGAATTGCGTCGCATGTTGGAATATCTAATCAGTATATGCTGACGTTTTTTCATCTTATGCTTCCATAAAGATTCTTTGAGGAAAAAAAAACTTTTACCAGTCGTCCAGGCATTTGCTTGTACGCTCGTAGCTATCGTCTGTGTTGAAAACGTAATATTGATACAGTGAGCATGCGCTTTGATAAAGTACAGTTGACTGCAAATTTTAGGCGGGAAAAATGTGTCGCCAGTTACTAGGAATTTAATTTCTCATGGGAAATCTGGAGAAGCGAAGTGTTGGGGTGTGGGGAGATACGAATATATTTTGTATTTCTTTTGTTTTATTTTTGTTCTTAATGGTTTTTGACGAAGTCGATGCAATTGCTGTCATTGTTTCTTGCATTTTTATATAATTTTGTTCCATTCAATTTCTACTTTGTTCTTTCTTTTTCTTTTAAATCATTTTTTTCTTCCAGTTTTTCGCCTTTATGTTTTCTACCTTTTCGTTTTTTCTTCCTTTCACTTGTTCTTCCGTTTTCATTTATTCTTCCTTTTCGTTTTTTCTCCCTTTTTTTCTTCCTTTTCGTTATTTCTTTTTTTCGTTCCTCTGACATTTTGTTTTTCTTCCTTCTCATTTTTTCTTCCTTTTTTTTGTTCCTTTTAGTTTTTTTCTACACTTTCATTTACCTACCTTTTTTATTTTTTCTACCTTTTCGTTTTTTCTTCTTTTTCGTTTTTCTTCTTTTTCGTTTTTTCTTCTTTTCCGTTTTTTCTTCCTTTTCGTTTTTTCTTCTTTTCCGTTTTTTCTTCCTTTTCGTTTTTTCTTCCTTCCTTCTTCTACTTTTGTTCATCCCACACTATTATTTTTTTTTTTCTTACTTGTCTACATTTCTTTTATTTTCCTCTTCTTTCTTACTTTTTCTTTGTTTTTACTTCTTTCTTTTACTTCTACTTCACTTTCGGTTTTCTTTTTCTTGCTGCTATTATTATTATTATTTAACTTTTTCTAAATGTGTTCTATAATGTCAATCTTTGGTCCTTTTTCCGTATTGTTTTTTTTAATTTTCCTTAATTTTCTCTTTTTCTTTTCATTTCTCTCTTTATTTCTTTTTTCTTCTTTTTTCTTTTTCCATTCCGTCTTTTTCCATTTTTTTCTCCACTTTCTTTCTTTCCCTTTTTCTTTCTTTACCTCGTTGATTATTCTTTTGGCCCTTTTTTGCATTTATTTTTTATTTTTCAATATTTTACTTATTTTCCTTCGTCTTTTATATCTCTTGATTTTTATTTACATTGTTTTCTTCTATCCTTTTTCCTTCCTTTTTTCTTTTTTTATCTTTTTCGTACTTTTTTTTCACGTGCTGCTAATGTCTTTTTTCTTCTGATATTCTTTCCCCCATTTTTTATCCTTCGTTTTATTCTTTCTTAATTCTTTCCTTGTTTTATGTTCACGTCTTCATATATTCTGTCCATTTTCCTTTCGTTTTCTTCTTTTTTGCTATTTTCTCTTCATTTTTCCTCGTGTTTCTTCTTTCTTTTCATCCTTTCCTTTTTTTACATAATTTTCTCTTATCCGTTTTTGCTTTCTCCCTTTTCTTCTTTTAACTTTTCTTTCTTCATTTTCACTCATGCTATCTTCTTTTATTTCTTTTTCTTTTTTCTTTCTTCTGTTTCTTCTGTTTTCTTCTTCGCCATTCCTTTCTTGTTTTACTTTTGACTTCTTCATATCATTTCTTATTTTCATAATATCTTTTCATTTTTCTTTCTTTTTTTTCTTTTTTCTTTTTCTTTTTCGTAATGTTTCGTTTTTCTCCCATTTCTTTCATTTCAATTCTTCTTGCTTAACATGGCGTGACACTTTTCCTCCACTTCCCCCAACCTCACTTCATTTTAATTGTCCTTTACATTTCCTTTCACTTTGTTAAATGAAAGTAAATAAAAAAATTCTTTCACATCTTACGTTAACTCTTTTAATCCTTTTAATAAGCATTCTTCATACACAAACACACACATATTGATTTATTTAAACATATATATTTTTAATATATTGTTATGATTTGATGGTGAATATCTTTGTTTAAATGTCCGTATAACCACTCTGAAGATGGCTCATGTGAGCCGAAAGCCCAGATCAAGGAAAAGCTTAATAAAAAATATCCTAATATTGAACAATTTTTGTCTTTATTTTCACCCGAAATTAAAGCAAATATACAGAGTTTAGAACGGCTCCTGATCAAGCATAATTGACATCCATTGTAATATTTAAAAATATATGTTTAAATAATGATCTGCTGCCCCAATACACTATATATATATTTATATATATATGAATTTACTTATGAACTCAACCAAAAAAACAAACTTCCATTCTTAGATGTCCTCGTTGAATACAGCAATAACACTTTCATTACATCATTATACAAAAAAACCACCAGCAAAAACCTCTGCCACCTTAATTTTAAAAGCGAATATCCACTTAGGTACAAAATAGCTGTAATAAAAAACTTTCTAAAAAGAGCACACCAGAATTCTTCTTGGAAAACTCTTCCTGAAAGAACTTAATAACGTTAAACAAATACTAATCAACAACGGCTTACCTGACCACCTTATAGACCACCAAATTAGACTATTTTTCCCTAAATTAAGTAATAACGATAGTGAACACACAGTTAAAAATCACATACACATTTATTACAAAAACCAAATGCATAAGAATTACAAACAAGATGAATCCTTACTAAGACACAGTGTAAAGAAATACACTACCCCAATTGACCCGAATAAAAAAATCAAATTAATTATCTATCATAAAAACTTTAAGACAGATAACCACATCCTCAAAAATAACAACACACCAGCTAAGTCAAAATTACAAAGAACGAACATTATCAATGAGTTCAAATGTCCCTTAAGGAACTGTGTTCCTGATCAAACTGGACTCATGAATAATTACATCGGTTACACAACTACATGCTTATCCAGACATCTTACGTTACACCTATCTGACCACAGCTCCATTAGAACGCATTTAAACACGCACGCAAATTTACCGGACTCCATTAGAAACATACTAGTAGAAAATAAAAAATATATTAACTGCATCCATCTGCAAAAAACGATTAAAAATAATGGAGGCTATAATAATAAAAAATAAAAAGCCTACCCATAACAATATTAACTCCGAACAAAGCCACGATGTACTAACCGTATTCGGAAATTAAAAACATCCCAACTACAGACTAAGACATACACATAATGCACACACTCAATTAAGCTGAAAAATCGAATCATCCTTGATAATGGCTAAAGGTATCGCCGAAAGCGCTCGGAAACATAAAACATTTGGACAGTTCTTACACACCCTTTGTCCTGTAACGAAAGCTCTTGTTCGAACACAAGAAAAATTAAATGAAAAGCTCAATCGTAGTACCTTTTCTGTCGGTTTTAATGAAATATGCACATGAATCTATCACGTACATTCATAACTGCTCATGGCGTATCAAATGTACACAAATGACGTCACACATTATGAAATGGACAATGTCCGACAATTATTTAAAGTACATGGAAGATTGAAGTTTATAAGCAGTTAATTCGACCTTGCCAACCGAACTATCCTCAGTGGACGAAAGGGTTAAGGCACGTCAGACTATATTACTGTTCCGTTTAGGATACAGGTTCGAATCCTGTCGGTAGACGAATATTTTCTATGAAAATTTCTCGGACATTCAGGCCGGTAAATGTTATTTAATACTGTTTATTATAAACAGAGCATCTACTGAAATACTTGTATCTATAAAAAGAATGTTAAACATAAAAATATCTAAATAATTATCGGACTTTGTCCATTTCATAATATATATATATATATATATATATATATATATATATATATATATATATATATCGTGGTCAGAACGCGATTATTCTAAACAATGTGCTCTCTCTCTCTCTCTCTCTAAATATATACATATATATATATATACATATATATATATATATATATATATGTATATATATATATATATATATATATATATATGGAGAGAAAGATAATATTAGTGGTATTATACACATACATATGATAATTATCGGACTTTGTCCATTTCATAATATATATATATATATATATATATATATATATATATATATATATATATATATATATATATATATATAAAGTTCTCTCAGCATGCAACAGAAACTTTTCTTGCCGGAAAACGGACTTCCTGCCAAAAGACGTTTTAGTCAGTCTCTTCTCCACTGACCGTTGTAAAGTTAAGACGTCCAACCCTTCTCTTCGGGACATTGCTTGTCATAATGCGAAGTGATTTATTCCTTTTATCATATTCAGCCTTAAAACACTTGTAACTAAAACTACAGATACACACACAGACACACGCCCACAAGCTAGAAAAATAAAATAAATTATATGATTTTAATTTACAATTTAACATGCTTTTAGTGTTATTTCTGTGTATGTTTTTTTTACCCATGTGAAAACATGCCTATCCCTGTTGGGAGAGATCTCTGACGATCAACACGATATCATCTGCGTATTTTATGTCACAGGCTGTATTCTCCGGTTTGCATTGCCTTTATTATACCTTGTGGGTGTGAGATTTTCAACGTTTTCTCCTCTCATTATGTGTGCCAATAACCACAACTCTCCGGAGAGATGCTAAATAACAGGTTCCTTGTAGTTCGGTTAAATGGAGCTCAACAGCCGAGAAAGGCAGTCCGTCTAAGGGAAGGGAAACCGTGATTTTATACATCTACTGCGTTGCGGTTGCATCAAAACACGAAAAGGTTACGGAAGAAGGAAAAAGGAAAACACGGACTGGAGCCCAAAAGGTGTTCGATATCAGTAACTTTCCGGCAACTACTGCGGCCAGGCAGGCCTCAAATGTAATGTCCTGTATTTTTTTGGATGTTGTCGGTACGGCATGTCGTCTGGACAGTGCAAGGCCTCTGTATGCTATCGCCTAAACCTGCGCCCGAGAGAAGGCATTTAGGTCTGAGACTAAATTTTAACCGAATAGGGCGCTACATTTATTTCAATATATAAACGGGTGACGACATTTTTTGAATAAAACAAAAACATTTTCGCTGCTCCCATGTTTCGTTTGTGGTATTCTCTCTGTCAGTCGAACCTCATGTCTGTCCCATCAAGTTCCCATTTACATCTGCATCTTCCTTCGACCTTCCTGTAGTTAGTCTGAAGTCAATTAACAACCCCTTTCCACACTGCTCGGTCTTGCATTGCCGTCACCAGATCCCCACTGTCCAACCATGAGTCCCGAGACATGGTGTCTGGAAAAGTCAACTTTCGCGAGAAGACACCTCCAGAAGAATACCTCTGAATAAGGATGAGACTATCTCCCCGTTCGCTCGGCGGCAGTGACTGACAAAAATATGCCCATTTAGAACCCGTATAAACGGGTTCAGGGACTGTCTACCTCCCCGGACGACACATTGCCCTGCGGCAGAGCCTTGTCCGGGTTCCTCTCTGCCAAAGCAGAGAGTTCGACAGGAGTCGCACACAGTCGGAGACATGATTTATTTGCACAAAAAGTACAAATTGTGGCACAAGGCCGAAAAAGGGGAGGGGTAAAGGCTGGTCATTACTTACTATCCTATACCTAGCTAATCAGATTCGCGACCCATTCATACATTACAATTATCTCATTCACCACAAGAACTCATCCGTCGCCATTCAAACCTTCATCCACCATAATACCACATCCACACCAGGGGAACCTACAAAAAACGCGCCCCACACCATAAAAATTTGGATGATAATAAAATACATTAAAATTCTAATAATGAAAAGATGAAAGTGGGGAGGGAGATGAACCCAATAACAAACTAAAAATTCAACAAATATTTAAACTAAACATAATTCGTGTTAGTAGGGCCCGTCCAACCCTCAAAATAGGGAGGCCGCTGTATTCTGCCCAGAGGACAGAATCAAGAAGCACTCTCGCTAAGGGAGTGGGAAAGAGATAAAATAACACGGACATGGGGAAATAAAAGGCTGACCTAGTCGAGATGAAAGGGGGGGGGGGCAAAACAAACTGGGGAGGTTGGGAATCTCGACTTGGATCATAACTGAAAAGATAGCCGGGAAACAGGCCGGGAACAACACTTACTCACATTAACTAGGTACACTTAAGCTTGTCTAACCTAACCAAGGGGAGGGTTCCACAGGAAACCACCCCGATGTAACTTTGGTTGACCTAGAAAAGAAAATCAAGGCTAGCCCCGTTCAAACGAACCAAGCTCGCCGCTTTTACCCACCTTTCGCTAAAGACTGTCGAATGCAATCGTTTTCTATCAGTTCTAATCTTCATCTTGAGCTGGTGCTCAAAGAATCGGATCAGATCCTGATAAGAAAGCTGATTGCCTCGCAAGACTTCCTCCATGCGCGTCGTCCATATCACCATTCGGGCCGTGGCTAGCAGCATCAGAAACACCATTCGTTTCACCCCGGAATACGGGGGCGACACATTGTCACACGCGTATGCACGATCAATGGACACGAGTTCTTCGGGAGCGAGACGAGCCGTCAGCTCGCCGACATGGTCCCATAAGGGGCGGACCCGGGGGCAATGGTAGAAGGCGTGCGAAGCCGTTTCTTCTAATCCAAGGCCACACCGTTCACAGTCTGGCAAGTCCGCCAAGCCCCATATGAAAGCCTTGTCGTTGAGAGGCAGCCGATTCCGAGCCAATCGCCAGGTAAGCGAAAACTCAGGGTTACTGAGATAATCCGCCGCTGGCGCCCAAGACCAGTAGGAGCGATACTCCTCCTCCGAACAGTCGAGCGTATCACGTAGAGGATCCTTCGCGCGACCCTCCACTAATCCCCGATAGAAGACCTTCCTAGGCCGTGAAAGGTCACTGGACCGCGGAATAGCCCTCAAGGCTGACCGACACTCGCTGAGGAAAAGCGATTCATCTCGAGACCTACAATGGCGCTCGGCCTTCGAGATGGGGGGATTGATTGTAAGGCTAGGGAAGGCGTCCCTAACAATCCCCTCCAGAATCGGATCTCCTCCAGTCAATGCGCGGCGTAGGAAAGCCAACCGAGAGGCACGGATGTGACTCTGCAAGTGTGGCATTCCCAGCCCCCCATGACACGGACGTTTGGTGCAGGCTCGTCTGTCGACCCTGTTCGCGCGTCCCCTCCATAAAATGGAGGATAGCGCTTGCTCGAGCGCCTTCTTCTGGGACTTACAGAGAGGAAGTACTGACAAGCGATAAAGAATCAGGGGGAAAATGTATGTAACACACACCTCCGCCCTGCCCTTTACGGACAACCTCCGTCGATTCCAAGTCTTACCGGCAGAAACGACCTTTGCTAGTACTTCAGACCAATTTTTCTTCAGCTGGAGGTCGGGTCCAAACCACACTCCAAGAATGCGGACAGGACCGTCCGTCCAACCGAAGCGGCCTGGAAGATCACGCCCCTTCCAGGCACCTAACCGCAAGCCGGAAGACTTGTCGCGGTTTATCTTGGCCCCTGTCACCTTCTCGTACCGATCAAGCGCCTTCTGCACCGCCTCAATATCGTTAAGGGACGACACGAAAGCGGATACGTCATCGGCGTACGCGGAAACCCTGGCTCGAGCCCCTCCAGGAACGGCGATTCCGCGTAGGGCCGGACTGCACGCCTCGTCCTTCAGCCGGCGCAGGAGAGGCTCCAACGCCAAAGCATAAAGGAGAGGCGACAGCGGACAACCCTGACGAACCGACCTGGACAGAACAAAAGCGCCCGACAACTTTCCGTTCACCTGTACCACAGCACTGGGGGAGCGATACAGGAGGCTAATCCAGCGGCAGAAGTCGGGTGCGAATCCGGCGGCCTGCAGGACAGTAGCAAGGTAGCGATGGTCGACCCTATCAAATGCCTTGGACTGATCCAAATTGATCAGCGCGGCTTCTTCGTCGTCTTTTACGCCCTCTAGGATCGTGCGGATCAAATGCAGGTTGCTCTGAATTGTTCGGCCCCTCACAGAACAAGTCTGCTCAGGTCCCAACAGAGACTCGGCAACTGACTGCAAACGCTCCTGCAGGATCTTGGCCATAATCTTTAACTCTGTGTTTAGCAGAGTTATGGGCCTATAATCATCTAGTTTCCCCCCAACACCCTTGCCCTTTTTCAACAGAGTGATCACACCCCTGGAAATGCGATTGGGGATGGACCCCGACCGAAACCAGTTGTTGAACACTGCTGTCAAAATCGGAACAAAGATGTGCGACAGCCTCAAGTACAATTCATAAGGCAAACCATCCAGACCGGGCGACTTGCCTCTGCCGACCTTCTTCAGTGCCTCGTAGACTTCGCCCTCCGTGATCTCTCCCTCGCAGCTAGCTGCTTCAGTCGGCTCAAGCCGAGGAAAGTCAGCCAAATAGCTGCGAAACTCCTCCTCACGGAGACCAGGCTCCTTGGTAAAGCGGCTCTCGAAATGCCGCCGAAACGCCTCGCACATGTCGTCAGTCGACCGCAGAGTACGCCCCTCCGGGGTTTTGACTTGACGAATGCAACGATCACCACCTCGACGGACTTCTTCCCGACGCAGATCTGCGCCCAGGTTCACAGCTTCGTTAGATATCTTACTTAACTTATGCCTAATTACCTGACCCATGTAGCGCTCGCTATTCGAACGCTGCAGGGCCTCCCTAGCTAGGGCTATCTCTAGGGGATCCCCCCCAGCCTCCGCCCGGGAAAAATTAGACTTAAGTGTCTTCACCTTGTCAGCTTTATCTAGAGCGAGCCGTTTGCTGAAATCAGTGGTGAAAGACCTAATTCTATCCTTAAGTTTCTCCCACCACCTATTCCCGATAACCGCCCCCACTAGCTCCCGCTGCACTAATTTAATTAGCTGCTCCTGGAAGTCCCGCCTGTCCAGTAAAGACAGATTGAACTTCCAGTAACCAGCCATTCTAGGCCTATGTTCTAACGCCACACGGGCACAAACCAGTTTGTGATCCGTGTAGCCTACCCAGTGGAACGTGGGACAATCTAACAAGTCTATGTCGGCTCTACGAACTAACATTCTGTCAATGTAGCTAACTACCTTGTCAGACGGCCAGCTAAGAGCCCACGTCCACATTTTCCCGCTGGGATGATCGACCCGGTATCTATCGACGAGACCATAATCGCCAATCAGATCGACCAGGCAACGATCGCCCCTTCTCCCTCTAGCGCCCCACCCCCTGTCTAACTTGGGGTCCAGGACGGCATTCCAGTCCCCCATTAGAACTAGGCGTGAAGAATCGACTAGGAACGGCCCCAACCGCCGAAAAAAGGAACCCCGCTCCTCCCAGTCGTTGGGCGCATAAACCGCAACGACCCGAAACGAACCACTTTTCACGGCAATATCGGCCACGATTAACCGGCCCTCGGCATCTGTATGCACAAGGTCCACCTTCGCATCGAGAGTCCGTCTAACTAGCAAAGAAACTCCTCTGGCAAGCCGGTCCCCATATGCTGAATAGACGACAAAGTCGTTAGACAGCACACAGGCATCGGTCGAGCAAACAAAGTGGGTCTCTTCAATCGCGGCAACATCCACGCTGAAGGACAGGAGATCCCGAAGCAGGCGGGCAGCCTTGCTCCGACCTCTCAAGCCCTTCACATTCAAACTGGCTATCTTAATAGACATTTGCTAGGCCTGCAAAAAAGAAAAATTACAGCAAATAACCTAAGTACATACAGGGCGGAAATCTGCAGCTGACAGGACCCCGACGGATTGTCCCAGGCTTCCTGTACCCAATTCCGTCGTCATCCTCCCGCCCGAGACAATCCCGCCGACGTCCGTGGGATAAATTAATTTTACAGCCCTATATAAGGAGGGATGGAGCAATACCGGGACCCTCCCAGAGCAAAATTGTCGCAATTTTTTTAAATTTACATTTTCTAGTTCCAAAATTCTCATGTTAGGGAAAGCTGCCTTAGCTTCGTATAGATGGTTCCACACTTCTAGTTGGCCCCCAGTTTCCCTTATACAGGTTATAACTCCTGGGGCCTCGGGGAAGTTTCGGGGATCTTCTACGCTTTTGCCGTCAACTTGCTCCATCTTATATAGGGACCCTAACAGGGCCTTCCTCTGCTTAGCAAGGCCCTTCTTATATTCGTCCCTATCCACCTTGCAGACCTGCTCCGGGCCTGAAAACGCCTTTTTCTTCTTTTTCTTCTTCTCCCTTGATGGATGAGGGGGGGAAGAAGTGGATGTCTGAGGGGGGGTGGAAAGTGGGCTGATGGGAGAAGTGAAGGGGGAGGGGGAAATAATGCGGGTGGGAGAGGAAGAGTGACGTCTGGATCTTTGGGGTTGCTTTATATCTTCAAAAGAGGCGGGGACGGAGATTGCCCTGGTTCTATCCCTGACTCTCTCTGCCCTACCCCGGTCAGAGTGGCCCTGCGACTGTTCGTCGTCACTTTCCTCCCTTGCTCTTTTAAGGGATGTCTGCCGAGGGGGAGGAATTTCTTCCACCTCCATCTCTATCTCCTGCTGCTTTTTGGGCTGTTTTCGCTGCTGCTGCTGCTGCCTTTCTGGCTGTTGGGGTTTTTGCTGCTGCTGCTTCTTTGGAGATTTTGGGGATTTCTCCGCTCCCTTCTTGGGAGGTTGCACCTCCTTCTCTTGGCTCTTCTTGGGTTGAGGAGTCTCCTGTGTGGCCCGGACATTAGGGGACTTCTTACCCCTCACTACCACCTTCCAGGGTTCCTCCGCCGACTTTGCTGATGATCCCTCGTCTGGGGTCTTCTCCACTGTTGTAGCTGTTACTTCTTTTGTTGCCGCTGTTGTTGTTGCTTCAGATGTTGGTACTATTGGACTCGGTTTTTTGTTTTTTGCAGGGCACTCCTTGGCCATGTGGCCCAAAGTGTCGCAAAACCAACAAAAGGGTCGTCTGCCTTCCACTACCACCAGCATCTTCCTCTGCCTGCACATCAGAGTATTCGGCAGGTTTCTATAGTTTTCTTGGTTCACGGTGATCTGTATCTCAAGGTCTCCAGTGGCAATACCAATCTTGCTTGTGAGGGCCTTCACTTCATGTACTTCGCCATATAAGGCAAAGAAGGCCCCCATTCTATCCTCTGATACATCCGCTGGAACGCCGTGAACCGTCACCTTGGTCCTGCGAGTACCCATATACTCAGTCTGCAGGCGCAGGCTTTTCGTCAAAAGAACACTTCCTGCCAGCTCCTTCGCCTGTTGCTCCGTAGCCAGCAAGATGTCCCACAAGGCATTAGTTCTCCTTGCGAGAAGCTTGGGATTTAGTTTTAAAGCCTTTAAGGCTTCTTCCATACTGTCCCTGCTGACTCCAATCAACTTCCGCGTTTTAACGTCCGAAGTCAGCAGAGATATTGTCCTTGTCCGGATGTCCTTGAACGCCTCCTCAATGGTAAGAAATTCAGTCCCCTTGAAGGAGTCTTCAAAAAACTTCCTTTGCTCTTTGTAAAAATTGGCATCTTTTGTCATCGGCCTATTTTGTGACCAGGCCGTTTTACTAGGTGACACCGGGTCGTCAACCGGTGTTTTGTTGTTAATATCCACCATGGTAGGATTTTAAAGTCCTACCACGGCGAACGAAGATAAGGAAATATATATCTTTTCAAAAATAAATAAAACTGGAAAATAAAACGGGGCAAACAAGGACAATATATAATTCAACAAAAGAGAAAAATGCAAATAAAAAGCGGGGGAGGGTAGCAAAAGAAAACAGAAAAGAAATAAACGGAAAATGTAAAAACTTAAAATATACGCTAAAACAAAAAATTAAACAAGGAAATTCAAAAGAGTTTTGAAACTGAAAAAGTAAAAAACTAAACTTAACTTTCACTCTTCAGTGCTAAAATATCCAAGCGTGTGGGCAACTGGTTCAGTTCGCGACCAGCTGACAGACAAAAATAAAACAGGTTGTAACTTAATACAAGACAATACCACGCACAGTCAGAGACATGATTTATTTGCACAAAAAGTACAAATTGTGGCACAAGGCCTAAAAAGGGGAGGGGTAAAGGCTGGTCATTACTTACTATCCTATACCTAGCTAATCAGATTCGCGACCCATTCATACATTACAATTATCTCATTCACCACAAGAACTCATCCGTCGCCATTCAAACCTTCATCCACCATAATACCACATCCACACCAGGGGAACCTACAAAAAACGCGCCCCACACCATAAAAATTTGGATGATAATAAAATACATTAAAATTCTAATAATGAAAAGATGAAAGTGGGGAGGGAGATGAACCCAATAACAAACTAAAAATTCAACAAATATTTAAACTAAACCTAATTCGTGTTAGTAGGGCCCGTCCAACCCTCAAAAATAGAGAGGCCGCTGTATTCTGCCCAGAGGACAGAATCAAGAAGCACTCTCGCTAAGGGAGTGGGAAAGAGATAAAATAACTTGGACATGGGGAAGTAAAAGGCTGATCCAGTTGAGATGAAAAAGGAGGCCAAAACAAACTGGGGAGGTTGGGAATCTCGACTTGGATCATAACTGAAAAGATAGCCGGGAAACAGGCCGGGAACAACACTTACTCACATTAACTAGGTACACTTAAGCTTGTCTAACCTAACCAAGGGGAGGGTTCCACAGGAAACCACCCCGATGTAACTTTGGTTGACCTAGAAAAGAAAATCAAGGCTAGCCCCGTTCAAACGAACCAAGCTCGCCGCTTTTACCCACCTTTCGCTAAAGACTGTCGAATGCAATCGTTTTCTATCAGTTCTAATCTTCATCTTGAGCTGGTGCTCAAAGAATCGGATCAGATCCTGATAAGAAAGCTGATTGCCTCGCAAGACTTCCTCCATGCGCGTCGTCCATATCACCATTCGGGCCGTGGCTAGCAGCATCAGAAACACCATTCGTTTCACCCCGGAATACGGGGGCGACACATTGTCACACGCGTATGCACGATCAATGGACACGAGTTCTTCGGGAGCGAGACGAGCCGTCAGCTCGCCGACATGGTCCCATAAGGGGCGGACCCGGGGGCAATGGTAGAAGGCGTGCGAAGCCGTTTCTTCTAATCCAAGGCCACACCGTTCACAGTCTGGCAAGTCCGCCAAGCCCCATATGAAAGCCTTGTCGTTGAGAGGCAGCCGATTCCGAGCCAATCGCCAGGTAAGCGAAAACTCAGGGTTACTGAGATAATCCGCCGCTGGCGCCCAAGACCAGTAGGAGCGATACTCCTCCTCCGAACAGTCGAGCGTATCACGTAGAGGATCCTTCGCGCGACCCTCCACTAATCCCCGATAGAAGACCTTCCTAGGCCGTGAAAGGTCACTGGACCGCGGAATAGCCCTCAAGGCTGACCGACACTCGCTGAGGAAAAGCGATTCATCTCGAGACCTACAATGGCGCTCGGCCTTCGAGATGGGGGGATTGATTGTAAGGCTAGGGAAGGCGTCCCTCACAATCCCCTCCAGAATCGGATCTCCTCCAGTCAATGCGCGGCGTAGGAAAGCCAACCGAGAGGCACGGATGTGACTCTGCAAGTGTGGCATTCCCAGCCCCCCATGACACGGACGTTTGGTGCAGGCTCGTCTGTCGACCCTGTTCGCGCGTCCCCTCCATAAAATGGAGGATAGCGCTTGCTCGAGCGCCTTCTTCTGGGCCTTACAGAGAGGAAGTACTGACAAGCGATAAAGAATCAGGGGGAAAATGTATGTAACACACACCTCCGCCCTGCCCTTTACGGACAACCTCCGTCGATTCCAAGTCTTACCGGCAGAAACGACCTTTGCTAGTACTTCAGACCAATTTTTCTTCAGCTGGAGGTCGGGTCCAAACCACACTCCAAGAATGCGGACAGGACCGTCCGTCCAACCGAAGCGGCCCGGAAGATCACGCCCCTTCCAGGCACCTAACCGCAAGCCGGAAGACTTGTCGCGGTTTATCTTGGCCCCTGTCACCTTCTCGTACCGATCAAGCGCCTTCTGCACCGCCTCAATATCGTTAAGCGACGACACGAAAGCGGATACGTCATCGGCGTACGCGGAAATCCTGGCTCGAGCCCCTCCAGGAATGGCGATCCCGCGTAGGGCCGGACTGCACGCCTCGTCCTTCAGCCGGCGCAGGAGAGGCTCCAACGCCAAAGCATAAAGGAGAGGCGACAGCGGACAACCCTGACGAACCGACCTGGACAGA
The DNA here is from genome assembly GCA_964036315.1 of Acanthosepion esculentum. NCBI lineage: Eukaryota > Metazoa > Mollusca > Cephalopoda > Sepiida > Sepiidae > Acanthosepion > Acanthosepion esculentum. The sequence goes on from OZ038515.1 coordinate 6,650,445, forward strand.
ACAAAAGCGCCCGACAACTTTCCGTTCACCTGTACCACAGCACTGGGGGAGCGATACAGGAGGCTAATCCAGCGGCAGAAGTCGGGTGCGAATCCGGCGGCCTGCAGGACAGTAGCAAGGTAGCGATGGTCGACCCTATCAAATGCCTTGGACTGATCCAAATTGATCAGCGCGGCTTCTTCGTCGTCTTTTACGCCCTCTAGGATCGTGCGGATCAAATGCAGGTTGCTCTGAATTGTTCGGCCCCTCACAGAACAAGTCTGCTCAGGTCCCAACAGAGACTCGGCAACTGACTGCAAACGCTCCTGCAGGATCTTGGCCATAATCTTTAACTCTGTGTTTAGCAGAGTTATGGGCCTATAATCATCTAGTTTCCCCCCAACACCCTTGCCCTTTTTCAACAGAGTGATCACACCCCTGGAAATGCGATTGGGGATGGACCCCGACCGAAACCAGTTGTTGAACACTGCTGTCAAAATCGGAACAAAGATGTGCGACAGCCTCAAGTACAATTCATAAGGCAAACCATCCAGACCGGGCGACTTGCCTCTGCCGACCTTCTTCAGTGCCTCGTAGACTTCGCCCTCCGTGATCTCTCCCTCGCAGCTAGCTGCTTCAGTCGGCTCAAGCCGAGGAAAGTCAGCCAAATAGCTGCGAAACTCCTCCTCACGGAGACCAGGCTCCTTGGTAAAGCGGCTCTCGAAATGCCGCCGAAACGCCTCGCACATGTCGTCAGTCGACCGCAGAGTACGCCCCTCCGGGGTTTTGACTTGACGAATGCAACGATCACCACCTCGACGGACTTCTTCCCGACGCAGATCTGCGCCCAGGTTCACAGCTTCGTTAGATATCTTACTTAACTTATGCCTAATTACCTGACCCATGTAGCGCTCGCTATTCGAACGCTGCAGGGCCTCCCTAGCTAGGGCTATCTCTAGGGGATCCCCCCCAGCCTCCGCCCGGGAAAAATTAGACTTAAGTGTCTTCACCTTGTCAGCTTTATCTAGAGCGAGCCGTTTGCTGAAATCAGTGGTGAAAGACCTAATTCTATCCTTAAGTTTCTCCCACCACCTATTCCCGATAACCGCCCCCACTAGCTCCCGCTGCACTAATTTAATTAGCTGCTCCTGGAAGTCCCGCCTGTCCAGTAAAGACAGATTGAACTTCCAGTAACCAGCCATTCTAGGCCTATGTTCTAACGCCACACGGGCACAAACCAGTTTGTGATCCGTGTAGCCTACCCAGTGGAACGTGGGACAATCTAACAAGTCTATGTCGGCTCTACGAACTAACATTCTGTCAATGTAGCTAACTACCTTGTCAGACGGCCAGCTAAGAGCCCACGTCCACATTTTCCCGCTGGGATGATCGACCCGGTATCTATCGACGAGACCATAATCGCCAATCAGATCGACCAGGCAACGATCGCCCCTTCTCCCTCTAGCGCCCCACCCCCTGTCTAACTTGGGGTCCAGGACGGCATTCCAGTCCCCCATTAGAACTAGGCGTGAAGAATCGACTAGGAACGGCCCCAACCGCCGAAAAAAGGAACCCCGCTCCTCCCAGTCGTTGGGCGCATAAACCGCAACGACCCGAAACGAACCACTTTTCACGGCAATATCGGCCACGATTAACCGGCCCTCGGCATCTGTATGCACAAGGTCCACCTTCGCATCGAGAGTTCGTCTAACTAGCAAAGAAACTCCTCTGGCAAGCCGGTCCCCATATGCTGAATAGACGACAAAGTCGTTAGACAGCACACAGGCATCGGTCGAGCAAACAAAGTGGGTCTCTTCAATCGCGGCAACATCCACGCTGAAGGACAGGAGATCCCGAAGCAGGCGGGCAGCCTTGCTCCGACCTCTCAAGCCCTTCACATTCAAACTGGCTATCTTAATAGACATTTGCTAGTCCTGCAAAAAAGAAAAATTACAGCAAATAACCTAAGTACATACAGGGCGGAAATCTGCAGCTGACAGGACCCCGACGGATTGTCCCAGGCTTCCTGTACCCAATTCCGTCGTCATCCTCCCGCCCGAGACAATCCCGCCGACGTCCGTGGGATAAATTAATTTTACAGCCCTATATAAGGAGGGGTGGAGCAATACCGGGACCCTCCCAGAGCAAAATTGTCGCAGTTTTTTTAAGTTTTCATTCTCTAGTTCCAAAATTCTCATGTTAGGGAACGCTGCCTTAGCTTCGTATAGATGGTTCCACACTTCTAGTTGGCCCCCAGTTTCCCTTATACAGGTTATAACTCCTGGGGCCTCGGGGAAGTTTCGGGGATCTTCTACGCTTTTCCCGTCAATTTGTTCCATCTTATATAGGGACCCTAACAGGGCCTTCCTCTGCTTAGCAAGGCCCTTCTTATATTCGTCCCTATCCACCTTGCAGACCTGCTCCGGGCCTGAAAACGCCTTTTTCTTCTTTTTCTTCTTCTCCCTTGATGGATGAGGGGGGGAAGAAGTGGATGTCTGAGGGGGGGTGGAAAGTGGGCTGATGGGAGAAGTGAAGGGGGAGGGGGAAATAATGCGGGTGGGAGAGGAAGAGTGACGTCTGGATCTTTGGGGTTGCTTTATATCTTCAAAAGAGGCGGGGACGGAGATTGCCCTGGTTCTATCCCTGACTCTCTCTGCCCTACCCCGGTCAGAGTGGCCCTGCGACTGTTCGTCGTCACTTTCCTCCCTTGCTCTTTTGAGGGATGTCTGCCGAGGGGGAGGAATTTCTTCCACCTCCATCTCTATCTCCTGCTGCTTTTTGGGCTGTTTTCGCTGCTGCCTTTCTGGCTGTTGGGGTTTTTGCTGCTGCTGCTTCTTTGGAGATTTTGGGGATTTCTCCGCTCCCTTCTTGGGAGGTTGCACCTCCTTCTCTTGGCTCTTCTTGGGTTGAGGAGTCTCCTGTGTGGCCCGGACATTAGGGGACTTCTTACCCCTCACTACCACCTTCCAGGGTTCCTCCGCCGACTTTGCTGATGATCCCTCGTCTGGGGTCTTCTCCACTGTTGTAGCTGTTACTTCTTTTGTTGCCGCTGTTGTTGTTGCTTCAGATGTTGGTACTATTGGACTCGGTTTTTTGTTTTTTGCAGGGCACTCCTTGGCCATGTGGCCCAAAGTGTCGCAAAACCAACAAAAGGGTCGTCTGCCTTCCACTACCACCAGCATCTTCCTCTGCCTGCACATCAGAGTATTCGGCAGGTTTCTATAGTTTTCTTGGTTCACGGTGATCTGTATCTCAAGGTCTCCAGTGGCAATACCAATCTTGCTTGTGAGGGCCTTCACTTCATGTACTTCGCCATATAAGGCAAAGAAGGCCCCCATTCTATCCTCTGATACATCCGCTGGAACGCCGTGAACCGTCACCTTGGTCCTGCGAGTACCCATATACTCAGTCTGCAGGCGCAGGCTTTTCGTCAAAAGAACACTTCCTGCCAGCTCCTTCGCCTGTTGCTCCGTAGCCAGCAAGATGTCCCACAAGGCATTAGTTCTCCTTGCGAGAAGCTTGGGATTTAGTTTTAAAGCCTTTAAGGCTTCTTCCATACTGTCCCTGCTGACTCCAATCAACTTCCGCGTTTTAACGTCCGAAGTCAGCAGAGATATTGTCCTTGTCCGGATGTCCTTGAACGCCTCCTCAATGGTAAGAAATTCAGTCCCCTTGAAGGAGTCTTCAAAAAACTTCCTTTGCTCTTTGTAAAAATTGGCATCTTTTGTCATCGGCCTATTTTGTGACCAGGCCGTTTTACTAGGTGACACCGGGTCGTCAACCGGTGTTTTGTTGTTAATATCCACCATGGTAGGATTTTAAAGTCCTACCACGGCGAACGAAGATAAGGAAATATATATCTTTTCAAAAATAAATAAAACTGGAAAATAAAACGGGGCAAACAAGGACAATATATAATTCAACAAAAGAGAAAAATGCAAATAAAAAGCGGGGGAGGGTAGCAAAAGAAAACAGAAAAGAAATAAACGGAAAATGTAAAAACTTAAAATATACGCTAAAACAAAAAATTAAACAAGGAAATTCAAAAGAGTTTTGAAACTGAAAAAGTAAAAAACTAAACTTAACTTTCACTCTTCAGTGCTAAAATATCCAAGCGTGTGGGCAACTGGTTCAGTTCGCGACCAGCTGACAGACAAAAATAAAACAGGTTGTAACTTAATACAAGACAATACCACGCACAGTCAGAGACAAGATTTATTTGCACAAAAAGTACAAATTGTGGCACAAGGCCGAAAAAGGGGAGGGGTAAAGGCTGGTCATTACTTACTATCCTATACCTAGCTAATCAGATTCGCGACCCATTCATACATTACAATTATCTCATTCACCACAAGAACTCATCCGTCGCCATTCAAACCTTCATCCACCATAATACCACATCCACACCAGGGGAACCTACAAAAAACGCGCCCCACACCATAAAAATTTGGATGATAATAAAATACATTAAAATTCTAATAATGAAAAGATGAAAGTGGGGAGGGAGATGAACCCAATAACAAACTAAAAATTCAACAAATATTTAAACTAAACATAATTCGTGTTAGTAGGGACCGTCCAACCCTCAAAATAGAGAGGCCGCTGTATTCTGCCGATAAGGCAAAATCAAGAAGCACTCTCGCTAAGGGAGTGGGAAGGAGAAAAATAACACGGGCGTGGGGAAATAAAAGGCTGAGCCAGTCGAGATAAAATTGGGGGGGTTAAAAACAAACTGGGGAGGTTGGGAATCTCGACTTGGATCATAACTGAAAAGATAGCCGGGAAACAGGCCGGGAACAACACTTACTCACATTAACTAGGTACACTTAAGCTTGTCTAACCTAACCAAGGGGAGGGTTCCACAGGAAACCACCCCGATGTAACTTTGGTTGACCTAGAAAAGAAAATCAAGGCTAGCCCCGTTCAAACGAACCAAGCTCGCCGCTTTTACCCACCTTTCGCTAAAGACTGTCGAATGCAATCGTTTTCTATCAGATCTAATCTTCATCTTGAGCTGGTGCTCAAAGAATCGGATCAGATCCTGATAAGAAAGCTGATTGCCTCGCAAGACTTCCTCCTTGCGCGTCGTCCATATCACCATTCGGGCCGTGGCTAGCAGCATCAGAAACACCATTCGTTTCACCCCGGAATACGGGGGCGACACATTGTCACACGCGTATGCACGATCAATGGACACGAGTTCTTCGGGAGCGAGACGAGCCGTCAGCTCGCCGACATGGTCCCATAAGGGGCGGACCCGGGGGCAATGGTAGAAGGCGTGCGAAGCCGTTTCTTCTAATCCAAGGCCACACCGTTCACAGTCTGGCAAGTCCGCCAAGCCCCATATGAAAGCCTTGTCGTTGAGAGGCAGCCGATTCCGAGCCAATCGCCAGGTAAGCGAAAACTCAGGGTTACTGAGATAATCCGCCGCTGGCGCCCAAGACCAGTAGGAGCGATACTCCTCCTCCGAACAGTCGAGCGTATCACGTAGAAGATCCTTCGCGCGACCCTCCACTAATCCCCGATAGAAGACCTTCCTAGGCCGTGAAAGGTCACTGGACCGCGGAATAGCCCTCAAGGCTGACCGACACTCGCTGAGGAAAAGCGATTCATCTCGAGACCTACAATGGCGCTCGGACTTCGAGATGGGGGGATTGATTGTAAGGCGAGGGAAGGCGTCCCTAACAATCCCCTCCAGAATCGGATCTCCTCCAGTCAATGCGCGGCGTAGGAAAGACAACCGAGAGGCACGGATGTGACTCTGCAAGTGTGGCATTCCCAGCCCCCCATGACACGGACGTTTGGTGCAGACTCGTCTGTCGACCCTGTTCGCGCGTCCCCCCCATAAAATGGAGGATAGCGCTTGCTCGAGCGCCTTTCTCTGGGCCTTACAGAGAGGAAGTACTGACAAGCGATAAAGAATCAGGGGGAAAATGTATGTAACACACACCTCCGCCCTGCCCTTTACGGACAACCTCCGTCGATTCCAAGTCTTACCGGCAGAAACGACCTTTGCTAGTACTTCAGACCAATTTTTCTTCAGCTGGAGGTCGGGTCCAAACCACACTCCAAGAATGCGGACAGGACCGTCCGTCCAACCGAAGCGGCCTGGAAGATCACGCCCCTTCCAGGCACCTAACCGCAAGCCGGAAGACTTGTCGCGGTTTATCTTGGCCCCTGTCACCTTCTCGTACCGATCAAGCGCCTTCTGCACCGCCTCAATATCGCTAAGGGACGACACGAAAGCGGATACGTCATCGGCGTACGCGGAAACCCTGGCTCGAGACCCTCCAGGAACGGCGATCCCGCGTAGGGCCGGACTGCACGCCTCGTCCTTCAGCCGGCGCAGGAGAGGCTCCAACGCCAAAGCATAAAGGAGAGGCGACAGCGGACAACCCTGACGAACCGACCTCGACAGAACAAAAGCGCCCGACAACTTTCCGTTCACCTGTACCACAGCACTGGGGGAGCGATACAGGAGGCTAATCCAGCGGCAGAAGTCGGGTGCGAATCCGGCGGCCTGCAGGACAGTAGCAAGGTAGCGATGGTCGACCCTATCAAATGCCTTGGACTGATCCAAATTGATCAGCGCGGCTTCTTCGTCGTCTTTTACGCCCTCTAGGATCGTGCGGATCAAATGCAGGTTGCTCTGAATTGTTCGGCCCCTCACAGAAAAAGTCTGCTCAGGTCCCAACAGAGACTCGGCAACTGACTGCAAACGCTCCTGCAGGATCTTGGCCATAATCTTTAACTCTGTGTTTAGCAGAGTTATGGGCCTATAATCATCTAGTTTCCCCCCAACACCCTTGCCCTTTTTCAACAGAGTGATCACACCCCTGGAAATGCGATTGGGGATGGACCCCGACCGAAACCAGTTGTTGAACACTGCTGTCAAAATCGGAACAAAGATGTGCGACAGCCTCAAGTACAATTCGTAAGGCAAACCATCCAGACCGGGCGACTTGCCTCTGCCGACCTTCTTCAGTGCCTCGTAGACTTCGCCCTCCGTGATCTCTCCCTCGCAGCTAGCTGCTTCAGTCGGCTCAAGCCGAGGAAAGTCAGCCAAATAGCTGCGAAACTCCTCCTCACGGAGACCAGGCTCCTTGGTAAAGCGGCTCTCGAAATGCCGCCGAAACGCCTCGCACATGTCGTCAGTCGACCGCAGAGTACGCCCCTCCGGGGATTCGACTTGACGAATGCAACGATCACCACCTCGACGGACTTCTTCCCGACGCAGATCTGCGCCCAGGTTCACAGCTTCGTTAGACATCTTACTTAACTTATGCCTAATTACCTGACCCATGTAGCGATCGCTATTCGAACGCTGCAGGGCCTCCCTAGCTAGGGCTATCTCTAGGGGATCCCCCCCAGCCTCCGCCCGGGAAAAATTAGACTTAAGTGTCTTCACCTTGTCAGCTTTATCTAGAGCGAGCCGTTTGCTGAAATCAGTGGTGAAAGACCTAATTCTATCCTTAAGTTTCTCCCACCACCTATTCCCGATAACCGCCCCCACTAGCTCCCGCTGCACGAATTTAATTAGCTGCTCCTGGAAGTCCCGCCTGTCCAGTAAAGACAGATTGAACTTCCAGTAACCAGCCATTCTAGGCCTATGTTCTAACGCCACACGGGCACAAACGAGTTTGTGATCCGTGTAGCCTACCCAGTGGAACGTGGGACAATCTAAAAAGTCTATGTCGACTCTACGAACTAACATTCTGTCAATGTAGCTAACTACTTTGTCAGACGGCCAGCTAAGAGCCCACGTCCACATTTTCCCGCTGGGATGATCGACCCGGTATCTATCGACGAGACCATAATCGCCAATCAGATCGACCAGGCAACGATCGCCCCTACTCCCGCTAGCGCCCCACCCCCTGTCTAACTTGGGGTCCAGGACGGCATTCCAGTCCCCCATTAGAACTAGGCGTGAAGAATCGACCAGGAACGGCCCCAACCGCCGAAAAAAGGAATCCCGCTCCTCCCAGTCGTTGGGCGCATAAACCGCAACGACCCGAAACGAACCACTTTTCACGGCAATATCGGCCACGATTAACCGGCCCTCGGCATCTGTATGCACAAGGTCCACCTTCGCATCGAGAGTCCGTCTAACTAGCAAAGAAACTCCTCTGGCAAGCCGGTTCCCATATGCTGAATAGATGACAAAATCATCCTCCAGCACACAAGCATCGGACGAGCAAACAAAGTGGGTCTCTTCAATCGCGGCAACATCCACGCTGAAGGACAGGAGATCCCGAAGCAGGCGGGCAGCCTTGCTCCGACCTCTCAAGCCCTTCACATTCAAACTGGCTATCTTAATAGACATTTGCTAGGCCTGCAAAAAAGAAAAATTACAGCAAATAACCTAAGTACATACAGGGCGGAAATCTGCAGCTGACAGGACCCCGACGGATTGTCCCAGGCTTCCTGTACCCAATTCCGTCGTCATCCTCCCGCCCGAGACAATCCCGCCGACGTCCGTGGGATAAATTAATTTTACAGCCCTATATAAGGAGGGATGGAGCAAAACCGGGACCCTCCCAGAGCAAAATTGTCGCAATTTTTTTAAATTTACATTCTCTAGTTCCAAAATTCTCATGTTAGGGAAAGCTGCCTTAGCTTCGTATAGATGGTTCCACACTTCTAGTTGGCCCCCAGTTTCCCTTATACAGGTTATAACTCCTGGGGCCTCGGGGAAGTTTCGGGGATCTTCTACGCTTTTGCCGTCAACTTGCTCCATCTTATATAGGGACCCTAACAGGGCCTTCCTCTGCTTAGCAAGGCCCTTCTTATATTCGTCCCTATCCACCTTGCAGACCTGCTCCGGGCCTGAAAACGCCTTTTTCTTCTTTTTCTTCTTCTCCCTTGATGGATGAGGGGGGGAAGAAGTGGATGTCTGAGGGGGGGTGGAAAGTGGGCTGATGGGAGAAGTGAAGGGGGAGGGGGAAATAATGCGGATGGGAGAGGAAGAGTGACGTCTGGATCTTTGGGGTTGCTTTATATCTTCAAAAGAGGCGGGGACGGAGATTGCCCTGGTTCTATTCCTCTCTGCCCTACCCCGGTCAGAGTGGCCCTGCGACTGTTCGTCGTCACTTTCCTCCCTTGCTCTTTTGAGGGATGTCTGCCGAGGGAGAGGAATTTCTTCCACCTCCATCTCTATCTCCTGCTGCTTTTTGGGCTGTTTTCGCTGCTGCTGCTGCTGCTGCCTTTCTGGCTGTTGGGGTTTTTGCTGCTGCTGCTTCTTTGGAGATTTTGGGGATTTCTCCGCTCCCTTCTTGTGAGGTTGCACCTCCTTCTCTTGGCTCTTCTTGGATGGAGGAGTCTCCTGAGTGGCCTGGACATTAGGGGACTTCTTACCCCTCGCTACCACCTTCCAGGGTTCCTCCGCCGACTTTGCTGATGATCCCTCGTCTGGGGTCTTCTCCACTGTTGTAGCTGTTACTTCTTTTGTTGCCGCTGTTGTTGTTGCTTCAGATGTTGGTACTATTGGACTCGGTTTTTTGTTTTTTGCAGGGCACTCCTTGGCCATGTGGCCCAAAGTGTCGCAAAACCAACAAAAGGGTCGTCTGCCTTCCACTACCACCAGCATCTTCCTCTGCCTGCACATCAGAGTATTCGGCAGGTTTCTATAGTTTTCTTGGTTCACGGTGATCTGTATCTCAAGGTCTCCAGTGGCAATACCAATCTTGCTTGTGAGGGCCTTCACTTCATGTACTTCGCCATATAAGGCAAAGAAGGCCCCCATTCTATCCTCTGATACATCCGCTGGAACGCCGTGAACCGTCACCTTGGTCCTGCGAGTACCCATATACTCAGTCTGCAGGCGCAGGCTTTTCGTCAAAAGAACACTTCCTGCCAGCTCCTTCGCCTGTTGCTCCGTAGCCAGCAAGATGTCCCACAAGGCATTAGTTCTCCTTGCGAGAAGCTTGGGATTTAGTTTTAAAGCCTTTAAGGCTTCTTCCATACTGTCCCTGCTGACTCCAATCAACTTCCGCGTTTTAACGTCCGAAGTCAGCAGAGATATTGTCCTTGTCCGGATGTCCTTGAACGCCTCCTCAATGGTAAGAAATTCAGTCCCCTTGAAGGAGTCTTCAAAAAACTTCCTTTGCTCTTTGTAAAAATTGGCATCTTTTGTCATCGGCCTATTTTGTGACCAGGCCGTTTTACTAGGTGACACCGGGTCGTCAACCGGTGTTTTGTTGTTAATATCCACCATGGTAGGATTTTAAAGTCCTACCACGGCGAACGAAGATAAGGAAATATATATCTTTTCAAAAATAAATAAAACTGGAAAATAAAACGGGGCAAACAAGGACAATATATAATTCAACAAAAGAGAAAAATGCAAATAAAAAGCGGGGGAGGGTAGCAAAAGAAAACAGAAAAGAAATAAACGGAAAATGTAAAAACTTAAAATATACGCTAAAACAAAAAATTAAACAAGGAAATTCAAAAGAGTTTTGAAACTGAAAAAGTAAAAAACTAAACTTAACTTTCACTCTTCAGTGCTAAAATATCCAAGCGTGTGGGCAACTGGTTCAGTTCGCGACCAGCTGACAGACAAAAATAAAACAGGTTGTAACTTAATACAAGACAATACCACGCACAGTCAGAGACATGATTTATTTGCACAAAAAGTACAAATTGTGGCACAAGGCCGAAAAAGGGGAGGGGTAAAGGCTGGTCATTACTTACTATCCTATACCTAGCTAATCAGATTCGCGACCCATTCATACATTACAATTATCTCATTCACCACAAGAACTCATCCGTCGCCATTCAAACCTTCATCCACCATAATACCACATCCACACCTGGGGAACCTACAAAAAACGCGCCCCACACCATAAAAATTTGGATGATAATACAATACATTAAAATTCTAATAATGAAAAGATGAAAGTGGGGAGGGAGATGAACCCAATAACAAACTAAAAATTCAACAAATATTTAAACTAAACATAATTCGTGTTAGTAGGGCCCGTCCAACCCTCAAAATAGAGAGGCCGCTGTATTCTGCCCAGAGGACAGAATCAAGAAGCACTCTCGCTAAGGGAGTGGGAAAGAGATAAAATAACACGGACATGGGGAAATAAAAGGCTGACCTAGTCGAGATGAAAGGGGGGGCCAAAACAAACTGGGGGGGTTGGGAATCTCGACTTGGATCATAACTAAAAAGATAGCCGGGAAACGGGCCGGGAACAACACTTACTCACATTAACTAGGTACACTTAAGCTTGTCTAACCTAACCAAGGGGAGGGTTCCACAGGAAACCACCCCGATGTAACTTTGGTTGACCTAGAAAAGAAAATCAAGGCTAGCCCCGTTCAAACGAACCAAGCTCGCCGCTTTTACCCACCTTTCGCTAAAGACTGTCGAATGCAATCGTTTTCTATCAGTTCTAATCTTCATCTTGAGCTGGTGCTCAAAGAATCGGATCAGATCCTGATAAGAAAGCTGATTCCCTCGCAAGACTTCCTCCATGCGCGTCGTCCAAATCACCATTCGGGCCGTGGCTAGCAGCATCAGAAACACCATTCGTTTCACCCCGGAATACGGGGGCGACACATTGTCACACGCGTATGCACGATCAATGGACACGAGTTCTTCGGGAGCGAGACGAGCCGTCAGCTCGCCGACATGGTCCCATAAGGGGCGGACCCGGGGGCAATGGTAGAAGGCGTGCGAAGCCGTTTCCTCTAATCCAAGGCCACACCGTTCACAGTCTGGCAAGTCCGCCAAGCCCCATATGAAAGCCTTGTCGTTGAGAGGCAGCCGATTCCGAGCCAATCGCCAGGTAAGCGAAAACTCAGGGTTACTGAGATAATCCGCCGCTGGCGCCCAAGACCAGTAGGAGCGATACTCCTCCTCCGAACAGTCGAGCGTATCACGTAGAGGATCCTTCGCGCGACCCTCCACTAATCCCCGATAGAAGACCTTCCTAGGCCGTGAAAGGTCACTGGACCGCGGAATAGCCCTCAAGGCTGACCGACACTCGCTGAGGAAAAGCGATTCATCTCGAGACCTACAATGGCGCTCGGCCTTCGAGATGGGGGGATTGATTGTAAGGCTAGGGAAGGCGTCCCTCACAATCCCCTCCAGAATAGGATCTCCTCCAGTCAATGCGCGGCGTAGGAAAGCCAACCGAGAGGCACGGATGTGACTCTGCAAGTGTGGCATTCCCAGCCCCCCATGACACGGACGTTTGGTGCAGGCTCGTCTGTCGACCCTGTTCGCGCGTCCCCTCCATAAAATGGAGGATAGCGCTTGCTCGAGCGCCTTCTTCTGGGCCTTACAGAGAGGAAGTACTGACAAGCGATAAAGAATCAGGGGGAAAATGTATGTAACACACACCTCCGCCCTGCCCTTTACGGACAACCTCCGTCGATTCCAAGTCTTACCGGCAGAAACGACCTTTGCTAGTACTTCAGACCAATTTTTCTTCAGCTGGAGGTCGGGTCCAAACCACACTCCAAGAATGCGGACAGGACCGTCCGTCCAACCGAAGCGGCCCGGAAGATCACGCCCCTTCCAGGCACCTAACCGCAAGCCGGAAGACTTGTCGCGGTTTATCTTGGCCCCTGTCACCTTCTCGTACCGATCAAGCGCCTTCTGCACCGCCTCAATATCGTTAAGGGACGACACGAAAGCGGATACGTCATCGGCGTACGCGGAAACCCTGGCTCGAGCCCCTCCAGGAACGGCGATCCCGCGTAGGACCGGACTGCACGCCTCGTCCTTCAGCCGGCGCAGGAGAGGCTCCAACGCCAAAGCATAAAGGAGAGGCGACAGCGGACAACCCTGACGAACCGACCTCGACAGAACAAAAGCGCCCGACAACTTTCCGTTCACCTGTACCACAGCACTGGGGGAGCGATACAGGAGGCTAATCCAGCGGCAGAAGTCGGGTGCGAATCCGGCGGCCTGCAGGACAGTAGCAAGGTAGCGATGGTCGACCCTATCAAATGCCTTGGACTGATCCAAATTGATCAGCGCGGCTTCTTCGTCGTCTTTTACGCCCTCTAGGATCGTGCGGATCAAATGCAGGTTGCTCTGAATTGTTCGGCCCCTCACAGAACAAGTCTGCTCAGGTCCCAACAGAGACTCGGCAACTGACTGCAAACGCTCCTGCAGGATCTTGGCCATAATCTTTAACTCTGTGTTTAGCAGAGTTATGGGCCTATAATCATCTAGTTTCCCCCCAACACCCTTGCCCTTTTTCAACAGAGTGATCACACCCCTGGAAATGCGATTGGGGATGGACCCCGACCGAAACCAGTTGTTGAACACTGCTGTCAAAATCGGAACAAAGATGTGCGACAGCCTCAAGTACAATTCATAAGGCAAACCATCCAGACCGGGCGACTTGCCTCTGCCGACCTTCTTCAGTGCCTCGTAGACTTCGCCCTCCGTGATCTCTCCCTCGCAGCTAGCTGCTTCAGTCGGCTCAAGCCGAGGAAAGTCAGCCAAATAGCTGCGAAACTCCTCCTCACGGAGACCAGGCTCCTTGGTAAAGCGGCTCTCGAAATGCCGCCGAAACGCCTCGCACATGTCGTCAGTCGACCGCAGAGTACGCCCCTCCGGGGTTTTGACTTGACGAATGCAACGATCACCACCTCGACGGACTTCTTCCCGACGCAGATCTGCGCCCAGGTTCACAGCTTCGTTAGATATCTTACTTAACTTATGCCTAATTACCTGACCCATGTAGCGCTCGCTATTCGAACGCTGCAGGGCCTCCCTAGCTAGGGCTATCTCTAGGGGATCCCCCCCAGCCTCCGCCCGGGAAAAATTAGACTTAAGTGTCTTCACCTTGTCAGCTTTATCTAGAGCGAGCCGTTTGCTGAAATCAGTGGTGAAAGACCTAATTCTATCCTTAAGTTTCTCCCACCACCTATTCCCGATAACCGCCCCCACTAGCTCCCGCTGCACTAATTTAATTAGCTGCTCCTGGAAGTCCCGCCTGTCCAGTAAAGACAGATTGAACTTCCAGTAACCAGCCATTCTAGGCCTATGTTCTAACGCCACACGGGCACAAACCAGTTTGTGATCCGTGTAGCCTACCCAGTGGAACGTGGGACAATCTAACAAGTCTATGTCGGCTCTACGAACTAACATTCTGTCAATGTAGCTAACTACCTTGTCAGACGGCCAGCTAAGAGCCCACGTCCACATTTTCCCGCTGGGATGATCGACCCGGTATCTATCGACGAGACCATAATCGCCAATCAGATCGACCAGGCAACGATCGCCCCTTCTCCCTCTAGCGCCCCACCCCCTGTCTAACTTGGGGTCCAGGACGGCATTCCAGTCCCCCATTAGAACTAGGCGTGAAGAATCGACTAGGAACGGCCCCAACCGCCGAAAAAAGGAACCCCGCTCCTCCCAGTCGTTGGGCGCATAAACCGCAACGACCCGAAACGAACCACTTTTCACGGCAATATCGGCCACGATTAACCGGCCCTCGGCATCTGTATGCACAAGGTCCACCTTCGCATCGAGAGTCCGTCTAACTAGCAAAGAAACTCCTCTGGCAAGCCGGTCCCCATATGCTGAATAGACGACAAAGTCGTTAGACAGCACACAGGCATCGGTCGAGCAAACAAAGTGGGTCTCTTCAATCGCGGCAACATCCACGCTGAAGGACAGGAGATCCCGAAGCAGGCGGGCAGCCTTGCTCCGACCTCTCAAGCCCTTCACATTCAAACTGGCTATCTTAATAGACATTTGCTAGGCCTGCAAAAAAGAAAAATTACAGCAAATAACCTAAGTACATACAGGGCGGAAATCTGCAGCTGACAGGACCCCGACGGATTGTCCCAGGCTTCCTGTACCCAATTCCGTCGTCATCCTCCCGCCCGAGACAATCCCGCCGACGTCCGTGGGATAAATTAATTTTACAGCCCTATATAAGGAGGGATGGAGCAATACCGGGACCCTCCCAGAGCAAAATTGTCGCAATTTTTTTAAATTTACATTTTCTAGTTCCAATATTCTCATGTTAGGGAAAGCTGCCTTAGCTTCGTATAGATGGTTCCACACTTCTAGTTGGCCCCCAGTTTCCCTTATACAGGTTATAACTCCTGGGGCCTCGGGGAAGTTTCGGGGATCTTCTACGCTTTTGCCGTCAACTTGCTCCATCTTATATAGGGACCCTAACAGGGCCTTCCTCTGCTTAGCAAGGCCCTTCTTATATTCGTCCCTATCCACCTTGCAGACCTGCTCCGGGCCTGAAAACGCCTTTTTCTTCTTTTTCTTCTTCTCCCTTGATGGATGAGGGGGGGAAGAAGTGGATGTCTGAGGGGGGGTGGAAAGTGGGCTGATGGGAGAAGTGAAGGGGGAGGGGGAAATAATGCGGGTGGGAGAGGAAGAGTGACGTCTGGATCTTTGGGGTTGCTTTATATCTTCAAAAGAGGCGGGGACGGAGATTGCCCTGGTTCTATTCCTCTCTGCCCTACCCCGGTCAGAGTGGCCCTGCGACTGTTCGTCGTCACTTTCCTCCCTTGCTCTTTTGAGGGATGTCTGCCGAGGGGGAGGAATTTCTTCCACCTCCATCTCTATCTCCTGCTGCTTTTTGGGCTGTTTTCGCTGCTGCCTTTCTGGCTGTTGGGGTTTTTGCTGCTGCTGCTTCTTTGGAGATTTTGGGGATTTCTCCGCTCCCTTCTTGGGAGGTTGCACCTCCTTCTCTTGGCTCTTCTTGGGTTGAGGAGTCTCCTGTGTGGCCCGGACATTAGGGGACTTCTTACCCCTCACTACCACCTTCCAGGGTTCCTCCGCCGACTTTGCTGATGATCCCTCGTCTGGGGTCTTCTCCACTGTTGTAGCGGTTACTTCTTTTGTTGCCGCTGTTGTTGTTGCTGCAGATGTTGGTACTATTTGACTCGGTTTTTTGTTTTTTGCAGGGCACTCCTTGGCCATGTGGCCCAAAGTGTCGCAAAACCAACAAAAGGGTCGTCTGCCTTCCACTACCACCAGCATCTTCCTCTGCCTGCACATCAGAGTATTCGGCAGGTTTCTGTAGTTTTCTTGGTTCACGGTGATCTGTATCTCAAGGTCTCCAGTGGCAATACCAATCTTGCTTGTGAGGGCCTTCACTTCATGTACTTCGCCATATAAGGCAAAGAAGGCCCCCATTCTATCCTCTGATACATCCGCTGGAACGCCGTGAACCGTCACCTTGGTCCTGCGAGTACCCATATACTCAGTCTGCAGGCGCAGGTTTTTCGTCAAAAGAACACTTCCTGCCAGCTCCTTCGCCTGTTGCTCCGTAGCCAGCAAGATGTCCCACAAGGCGTTAGTTCTCCTTGCGAGAAGCTTGGGGTTTAATTTTAAAGCCTTTAAGGCTTCTTCCATACTGTCCCTGCTGACTCCAATCAACTTCCGCGTTTTAACGTCCGAAGTCAGCAGAGATATTGTCCTAGTCCGTATATCCTTGAAAGCCTCCTCAATGGTCAGAAATTCAGTTCCCTTGAAGGAGTCTTCAATCCTCTTTCTCAGTTCTTTATAGAAGTTTGGGTCTTTTGTCATCGGCCTATTTTGTGACCAGGCCGTTTTACTAGGTGACACCGGGTCGTCAACCGGTGTTTTGTTGTTAATATCCACCATGGTAGGATTTTAAAGTCCTACCACGGCGAACGAAGATAAGGAAATATATATATTCAAAAACAAATAAAACTGGAAAATAAAACGGGGCAAACAAGGACAATATATAATTCAACAAAAGAGAAAAATGCAAATAAAAAGCGGGGGAGGGTAGCAAAAGAAAACAGAAAAGAAATAAACGGAAAATGTAAAAACTTAAAATATACGCTAAAACAAAAAATTAAAAAAAAGGAAATTCAAAAGAGTTTTGAAACTGAAAAAGTAAAAAACTAAACTTAACTTTCACTCTTCAGTGCTAAAATATCCAAGCGTGTGGGCAACTGGTTCAGTTCGCGACCAGCTGACAGACAAAAATAAAACAGGTTGTAACTTAATACAAGACAATACCACGCACAGTCAGAGACATGATTTATTTGCACAAAAAGTACAAATTGTGGCACAAGGCCGAAAATGGGGAGGGGTAAAGGCTGGTCATTACTTACTATCCTATACCTAGCTAATCAGATTCGCGACCCATTCATACATTACAATTATCTCATTCACCACAAAAACACATCCGTCGCCATTCAAACCTTCATCCACCATAATACCACATCCACACCAGGGGAACCTACAAAAAACGCGCCCCACACCATAAAAATTTGGATGATAATAAAATACATTAAAATTCTAATAATGAAAAGATGAAAGTGGGGAGGGAGATGAACCCAATAACAAACTAAAAATTCAACAAATATTTAAACTAAACATAATTCGTGTTAGTAGGACCCGTCCAACCCTCAAAATAGAGAGGCCGCTGTATTCTGCCGATAAGGCAAAATCAAGAAGCACTCTCGCTAAGGGAGTGGGAAGGAGAAAAATAACACGGGCGTGGGGAAATAAAAGGCTGAGCCAGTCGAGATAAAATTGGGGGGTTAAAAACAAACTGGGGAGGTTGGGAATCTCGACTTGGATCATAACTGAAAAGATAGCCGGGAAACAGGCCGGGAACAACACTTACTCACATTAACTAGGTACACTTAAGCTTGTCTAACCTAACCAAGGGGAGGGTTCCACAGGAAACCACCCCGATGTAACTTTGGTTGACCTAGAAAAGAAAATCAAGGCTAGCCCCGTTCAAACGAACCAAGCTCGCCGCTTTTACCCACCTTTCGCTAAAGACTGTCGAATGCAATCGTTTTCTATCAGTTCTAATCTTCATCTTGAGCTGGTGCTCAAAGAATCGGATCAGATCCTGATAAGAAAGCTGATTGCCTCGCAAGACTTCCTCCATGCGCGTCGTCCATATCACCATTCGGGCCGTGGCTAGCAGCATCAGAAACACCATTCGTTTCACCCCGGAATACGGGGGCGACACATTGTCACACGCGTATGCACGATCAATGGACACGAGTTCTTCGGGAGCGAGACGAGCCGTCAGCTCGCCGACATGGTCCCATAAGGGGCGGACCCGGGGGCAATGGTAGAAGGCGTGCGAAGCCGTTTCTTCTAATCCAAGGCCACACCGTTCACAGTCTGGCAAGTCCGCCAAGCCCCATATGAAAGCCTTGTCGTTGAGAGGCAGCCGATTCCGAGCCAATCGCCAGGTAAGCGAAAACTCAGGGTTACTGAGATAATCCGCCGCTGGCGCCCAAGACCAGTAGGAGCGATACTCCTCCTCCGAACAGTCGAGCGTATCACGTAGAGGATCCTTCGCGCGACCCTCCACTAATCCCCGATAGAAGACCTTCCTAGGCCGTGAAAGGTCACTGGACCGCGGAATAGCCCTCAAGGCTGACCGACACTCGCTGAGGAAAAGCGATTCATCTCGAGACCTACAATGGCGCTCGGCCTTCGAGATGGGGGGATTGATTGTAAGGCTAGGGAAGGCGTCCCTCACAATCCCCTCCAGAATCGGATCTCCTCCAGTCAATGCGCGGCGTAGGAAAGCCAACCGAGAGGCACGGATGTGACTCTGCAAGTGTGGCATTCCCAGCCCCCCATGACACGGACGTTTGGTGCAGGCTCGTCTGTCGACCCTGTTCGCGCGTCCCCTCCATAAAATGGAGGATAGCGCTTGCTCGAGCGCCTTTTTCTGGGCCTTACAGAGAGGAAGTACTGACAAGCGATAAAGAATCAGGGGGAAAATGTATGTAACACACACCTCCGCCCTGCCCTTTACGGACAACCTCCGTCGATTCCAAGTCTTACCGGCAGAAACGACTTTTGCTAGTACTTCAGACCAATTTTTCTTCAGCTGGAGGTCGGGTCCAAACCACACTCCAAGAATGCGGACAGGACCGTCCGTCCAACCGAAGCGGCCCGGAAGATCACGCCCCTTCCAGGCACCTAACCGCAAGCCGGAAGACTTGTCGCGGTTTATCTTGGCCCCTGTCACCTTCTCGTACCGATCAAGCGCCTTCTGCACCGCCTCAATATCGTTAAGGGACGACACGAAAGCGGATACGTCATCGGCGTACGCGGAAACCCTGGCTCGAGCCCCTCCAGGAACGGCGATCCCGCGTAGGGCCGGACTGCACGCCTCGTCCTTCAGCCGGCGCAGGAGAGGCTCCAACGCCAAAGCATAAAGGAGAGGCGACAGCGGACAACCCTGACGAACCGACCTGGACAGAACAAAAGCGCCCGACAACTTTCCGTTCACCTGTACCACAGCACTGGGGGAGCGATACAGGAGGCTAATCCAGCGGCAGAAGTCGGGTGCGAATCCGGCGGCCTGCAGGACAGTAGCAAGGTAGCGATGGTCGACCCTATCAAATGCCTTGGACTGATCCAAATTGATCAGCGCGGCTTCTTCGTCGTCTTTTACGCCGTCTAGGATCGTGCGGATCAAATGCAGGTTGCTCTGAATTGTTCGGCCCCTCACAGAACAAGTCTGCTCAGGTCCCAACAGAGACTCGGCAACTGACTGCAAACGCTCCTGCAGGATCTTGGCCATAATCTTTAACTCTGTGTTTAGCAGAGTTATGGGCCTATAATCATCTAGTTTCCCCCCAACACCCTTGCCCTTTTTCAACAGAGTGATCACACCCCTGGAAATGCGATTGGGGATGGACCCCGACCGAAACCAGTTGTTGAACACTGCTGTCAAAATCGGAACAAAGATGTGCGACAGCCTCAAGTACAATTCATAAGGCAAACCATCCAGACCGGGCGACTTGCCTCTGCCGACCTTCTTCAGTGCCTCGTAGACTTCGCCCTCCGTGATCTCTCCCTCGCAGCTAGCTGCTTCAGTCGGCTCAAGCCGAGGAAAGTCAGCCAAATAGCTGCGAAACTCCTCCTCACGGAGACCAGGCTCCTTGGTAAAGCGGCTCTCGAAATGCCGCCGAAACGCCTCGCACATGTCGTCAGTCGACCGCAGAGTACGCCCCTCCGGGGTTTTGACTTGACGAATGCAACGATCACCACCTCGACGGACTTCTTCCCGACGCAGATCTGCGCCCAGGTTCACAGCTTCGTTAGATATCTTACTTAACTTATGCCTAATTACCTGACCCATGTAGCGCTCGCTATTCGAACGCTGCAGGGCCTCCCTAGCTAGGGCTATCTCTAGGGGATCCCCCCCAGCCTCCGCCCGGGAAAAATTAGACTTAAGTGTCTTCACCTTGTCAGCTTTATCTAGAGCGAGCCGTTTGCTGAAATCAGTGGTGAAAGACCTAATTCTATCCTTAAGTTTCTCCCACCACCTATTCCCGATAACCGCCCCCACTAGCTCCCGCTGCACTAATTTAATTAGCTGCTCCTGGAAGTCCCGCCTGTCCAGTAAAGACAGATTGAACTTCCAGTAACCAGCCATTCTAGGCCTATGTTCTAACGCCACACGGGCACAAACCAGTTTGTGATCCGTGTAGCCTACCCAGTGGAACGTGGGACAATCTAACAAGTCTATGTCGGCTCTACGAACTAACATTCTGTCAATGTAGCTAACTACCTTGTCAGACGGCCAGCTAAGAGCCCACGTCCACATTTTCCCGCTGGGATGATCGACCCGGTATCTATCGACGAGACCATAATCGCCAATCAGATCGACCAGGCAACGATCGCCCCTTCTCCCTCTAGCGCCCCACCCCCTGTCTAACTTGGGGTCCAGGACGGCATTCCAGTCCCCCATTAGAACTAGGCGTGAAGAATCGACTAGGAACGGCCCCAACCGCCGAAAAAAGGAACCCCGCTCCTCCCAGTCGTTGGGCGCATAAACCGCAACGACCCGAAACGAACCACTTTTCACGGCAATATCGGCCACGATTAACCGGCCCTCGGCATCTGTATGCACAAGGTCCACCTTCGCATCGAGAGTCCGTCTAACTAGCAAAGAAACTCCTCTGGCAAGCCGGTCCCCATATGCTGAATAGACGACAAAGTCGTTAGACAGCACACAGGCATCGGTCGAGCAAACAAAGTGGGTCTCTTCAATCGCGGCAACATCCACGCTGAAGGACAGGAGATCCCGAAGCAGGCGGGCAGCCTTGCTCCGACCTCTCAAGCCCTTCACATTCAAACTGGCTATCTTAATAGACATTTGCTAGGCCTGCAAAAAAGAAAAATTACAGCAAATAACCTAAGTACATACAGGGCGGAAATCTGCAGCTGACAGGACCCCGACGGATTGTCCCAGGCTTCCTGTACCCAATTCCGTCGTCATCCTCCCGCCCGAGACAATCCCGCCGACGTCCGTGGGATAAATTAATTTTACAGCCCTATATAAGGAGGGATGGAGCAATACCGGGACCCTCCCAGAGCAAAATTGTCGCAATTTTTTTAAATTTACATTTTCTAGTTCCAAAATTCTCATGTTAGGGAAAGCTGCCTTAGCTTCGTATAGATGGTTCCACACTTCTAGTTGGCCCCCAGTTTCCCTTATACAGGTTATAACTCCTGGGGCCTCGGGGAAGTTTCGGGGATCTTCTACGCTTTTGCCGTCAACTTGCTCCATCTTATATAGGGACCCTAACAGAGCCTTCCTCTGCTTAGCAAGGCCCTTCTTATATTCGTCCCTATCCACCTTGCAGACCTGCTCCGGGCCTGAAAACGCCTTTTTCTTCTTTTTCTTCTTCTCCCTTGATGGATGAGGGGGGGAAGAAGTGGATGTCTGAGGGGGGGTGGAAAGTGGGCTGATGGGAGAAGTGAAGGGGGAGGGGGAAATAATGCGGGTGGGAGAGGAAGAGTGACGTCTGGATCTTTGGGGTTGCTTTATATCTTCAAAAGAGGCGGGGACGGAGATTGCCCTGGTTCTATCCCTGACTCTCTCTGCCCTACCCCGGTCAGAGTGGCCCTGCGACTGTTCGTCGTCACTTTCCTCCCTTGCTCTTTTAAGGGATGTCTGCCGAGGGGGAGGAATTTCTTCCACCTCCATCTCTATCTCCTGCTGCTTTTTGGGCTGTTTTCGCTGCTGCTGCTGCATTTCTGGCTGTTGGGTTTTTTGCTGCTGCTGCTTCTTTGGAGATTTTGGGGATTTCTCCGCTCCCTTCTTGGGAGGTTGCACCTCCTTCTCTTGGCTCTTCTTGGGTTGAGGAGTCTCCTGTGTGGCCCGGACATTAGGGGACTTCTTACCCCTCACTACCACCTTCCAGGGTTCCTCCGCCGACTTTGCTGATGATCCCTCGTCTGGGGTCTTCTCCACTGTTGTAGCGGTTACTTCTTTTGTTGCCGCTGTTGTTGTTGCTGCAGATGTTGGTACTATTTGACTCGGTTTTTTGTTTTTTGCAGGGCACTCCTTGGCCATGTGGCCCAAAGTGTCGCAAAACCAACAAAAGGGTCGTCTGCCTTCCACTACCACCAGCATCTTCCTCTGCCTGCACATCAGAGTATTCGGCAGGTTTCTGTAGTTTTCTTGGTTCACGGTGATCTGTATCTCAAGGTCTCCAGTGGCAATACCAATCTTGCTTGTGAGGGCCTTCACTTCATGTACTTCGCCATATAAGGCAAAGAAGGCCCCCATTCTATCCTCTGATACATCCGCTGGAACGCCGTGAACCGTCACCTTGGTCCTGCGAGTACCCATATACTCAGTCTGCAGGCGCAGGTTTTTCGTCAAAAGAACACTTCCTGCCAGCTCCTTCGCCTGTTGCTCCGTAGCCAGCAAGATGTCCCACAAGGCGTTAGTTCTCCTTGCGAGAAGCTTGGGGTTTAATTTTAAAGCCTTTAAGGCTTCTTCCATACTGTCCCTGCTGACTCCAATCAACTTCCGCGTTTTAACGTCCGAAGTCAGCAGAGATATTGTCCTAGTCCGTATATCCTTGAAAGCCTCCTCAATGGTCAGAAATTCAGTTCCCTTGAAGGAGTCTTCAATCCTCTTTCTCAGTTCTTTATAGAAGTTTGGGTCTTTTGTCATCGGCCTATTTTGTGACCAGGCCGTTTTACTAGGTGACACCGGGTCGTCAACCGGTGTTTTGTTGTTAATATCCACCATGGTAGGATTTTAAAGTCCTACCACGGCGAACGAAGATAAGGAAATATATATATTCAAAAACAAATAAAACTGGAAAATAAAACGGGGCAAACAAGGACAATATATAATTCAACAAAAGAGAAAAATGCAAATAAAAAGCGGGGGAGGGTAGCAAAAGAAAACAGAAAAGAAATAAACGGAAAATGTAAAAACTTAAAATATACGCTAAAACAAAAAATTAAAAAAAAGGAAATTCAAAAGAGTTTTGAAACTGAAAAAGTAAAAAACTAAACTTAACTTTCACTCTTCAGTGCTAAAATATCCAAGCGTGTGGGCAACTGGTTCAGTTCGCGACCAGCTGACAGACAAAAATAAAACAGGTTGTAACTTAATACAAGACAATACCACGCACAGTCAGAGACTGCCTCTCAACTCATTCCTCTCTTCGGGAGGCGCAGTATTTATAGAGTCAGGAAGAGTCCATTATCGTTATAGGTAAGTTCCCATAACAGTTTTCCATAAATTTGTTGTTGCTGCATGTGATCTCCAACTGATATTCTGGATTTATCGAAGTAGATTTGTCATGCTCCTTCCAGTTGACTTTCAAGACGAACAAGTTATGTCCAAGTTTCTGATTCATACAACAGTATAGATTCAATCAATGTTCGAAAGGTTTCGACTTTTAAATGCGTTGGAAGATTCGTTCTTGTGAAGTTTGTTACGCGCATACCATGCAAGAGCTTTGCGGATGTTGAAGTCATTTTGAGAATCTATTATGTGAGATCACAGATATTTGAACTATATTCCTTAGTGACACCAGCTCGAACCTTTACAGCTACAAGCAGCATGACATGTTTACATTGGCAAATCATCCCCGTCTATTCATGTTCATTTGATGAGCAATTTCGACTCAGGCAGTTTATTCTACAGAATTGTTACTCTGTGAACTAAATTCCCCAGAGGATGCTTTTCCCTGACAGATACAATCTTGCCCTCTTCACAACCAGGGCCAAACGATATCTATCCATCACTTTATTATAATATTCACTTCTTAGTTCCTTTTTACCCGTCCCTTAAAACAATCTCACTCAGTAAAGACGAAAAATAGATGAACTGATAGTGTGAATTAGTCTCTATTACTCTTTATTGAAAATTTTTTGTTACCAGCGATTTTATAGGTATCGAAAAGCAACATAGAATTCTTTGCTTTTAACCTCAGAGAACACAAGGTTGTATCTTCTCTTACATATAATAAAATAAAAGTTAGCGGTTTTCAGCAGGAAAACCGATTTTTGAAAATTTTGAAACCTGTTTTTAACAAAGATATATATATATACATATATATATATTTATCAATTTACCGCAGGCAAGGTGATAATGCCACTAAGATGCAAGGGTTACTGGAAGTAAAAGAGAATGAAAAAAATTAAATCAAACCAGAAACCCAATCGTAAACAGGAATGGACAGATAAACCGCTACCGCTGTTCAAAAGATCGCTGAGGGTCGCGAACCCGAGAGGTGAAGCTATCTACTTCTACTGAGGAAAAAAGTAAATTAAAATAAATAAATAAATAAAATTTAAATGAGTTTAACCGATATTAGGAGTATCGAGGTGAAGTAGATTTTAGAAGGTACTGGATACCGTAGGCCTTTAAAAAAAGAAACAATGGATGACCTCTACTCCTGTACAAAACAACGGAGAGGAGGGTAAACCCGACGATCGGTGAACCTGTCTACTCCTATTGAGGACAAAATAAAATTAAAATAACAGAATAAATAGTAAATAAAATTTCACAGTTTATGCCGGGAATTTAGAATTATATATTTGAAGTAGGTTTTAGAAGGAACTGAAAACCAAATCCTAAAGAAAAAATAGGGAAGAAACCCCTACCGCTGTTCAAAAGACATGGTACAACTGGATTGGTCTAGAGGTTAATAATCGCTAAAAACACTAAAATCTTGCTCTCTTCACAACCAGGGCCAAACGATATCTATCCATCACTTTATTATAATATTCATTTCTTAGTTCCTTTTTACCCTTCCCTTAAAACAATCTCACTCAGTAAAGACGAAAAGATAATGTCCAAGTTTCTGGTCCATGCAGACTGCTTCAATCAATGTTCGAAAGGTTTGCACTTTTAAAGATGATGGAAGGTCCGAGCGCCAAATCTTGTGAAGTTTGTTACGCGCAGTCCATGCAAGAGCCTTGCGGATGTTGAAGTATTTTTGGAAATATATTGTGCGAGATCCAATATATTTGAAGTCCTCACCTCTTGATGGATGTATTATTGAGTGACTTCAACTCAGTTCAGGGGACGTGGTGTTGTATTGTGTCATGCGTTGTAGTAGAGACTTATCTGGTTAGCTGCTTGCTCGCGTGATTGCAGGAAGGATTCTGCAACTTTGATACATTATGTTCCTTTCTTAATTTGTCAAGAGACTTTTCAGTTTTCACTATACAATATTTTAGATTAGATTATGCACGTAAAAACATTTATTTCAGTTCTCTTTATACCTTGCTTAGTTTATGGGAGGAGTAATCTGCTATTTCAATGCACTTTTGTATGTCTGCTGCTGGGAAAATCTGTTCATTGTATCATGCCAAAAAATCTTTCTCCGTCTTGCACATTTATATATATACTATTCATCCTTGCAATGAATAATTCTGTCATATCTGCTATAGTACTACGGCTGTATATCTCGAGATCTTTGACAAAATCCAAAGAATGGTCTGTAAAGTAATTGATCCCGACCCGACATTTGTAGAAAAGACATGGAGACGCAGGTGAGAATGTGAATCAACTCATGATGTCAAGCCGGTTTTTAATATTTTTAATATTCTTAACGATGTCTTCTTCATTGTCCTTGAAGTATAAATTAAGTGAGTTTCCACCCGCATATTTCTATATGTTAAATGTATATACGGATAGATATGGTCCCTAAGGTTTTTTAATTAATTTTTTAAATTTTTAGCTTGTACATTTTGATTTATATATAGATATGTATATGTGAATATATATATATATATATATATATATATATATATATATATATATATATATATATACACATATATATGTGTGTGTATGTATATGGATATATATGTGTATATATATGTGTGTATATATGTGTATATATGCGTATATGGATGGATGTATATGTAGGTAGATGTGTAGGTAGATGTGATTATATGTGTGTGCGTGCATGTTTAAGTATGTATGTATATACACACACACATATATATATTTATATATCTGTATATGGGTGTATATGTACGTATGTATGTCTAGTTAGACGGATAGATAGAGGGATACATTGTTTATTTGGTTAGATGGGTGTGTGTAGGTATTTGTATGGAGATGCGTAAGGTTTTATGTATATATTGTTTATGTACACATATGCGTATGTATGTATATATGTATGTAAATGTGTATATATGTAAGAGTGGATGTGTGTGGATATATGTGTATATGTATGTATGTGTGTGTATATATTTATATGTATGTGTATGTGTGTGTATATGTATATATATATATGTATATGTGTATATATGTGTATATATGTATATACGTATGTGTATATGTATATATATATATGTATGGGTATGTGTATACACGCCTATATGTATGTATGTACGTGAAAATATTAATATTTCTTGTGTATGTGTGTATACGTATGTGTTTTAACATAGAAATTTAGGTCCTTGCTAGTTTAGATAATCGTTATTTTTATATGTTTATATTAGATTTGTAACCTGTAGTCGATATTACCTTTGTCAAATTTTCTTGATTACACTGCGGTTCTTTTATAAAGGCCCTTCGGTTTTAGTTCCCCCAACCCACCTCCTCCCAACCCCTTTTTCTTTTCCTCTCCGTCTCTCATCCTCCGAGCTTTACGAATTTATCGTCTATTGTGTGTGTATGTCACCAAGAAATGTATACACTCTTCCGATGTATCTTTAAAGTATCAGACATTTGAAAATATGCATATTTTTCTCGCTTAAACCGTCTTTGCCTCCTATTTTTAAAACTTCTCTGTTAAATTTTAGTCCCCACTTCATCTTTAGATTTTCCTATTCTACTCTGGTCTGTTACCCCTCCCTATATCTTTAATTTACTTATGCATTCGTCCCACACTCTCATACATACACTCTCACTAAATTTTATTTTTTTTATTTCCAGAGTTGTTTTTTCTGTTTTCTTTTTGAATTTGTAGATCTGATGAATTGGATTGTATTTACGATTCCAATGGAATAAATCTTGACAATATAATATTAGTGTTTACGCCTTTTTATTATATTCTTACTCTGTCCTGGACATTGAGTTCTACCTGGATTCTATCTTGGAATTATTTTTTATAAATATATGTATGTGTATGTATGTATATATGTATGTACAAATATTTATATTTTAGATATATGATTGCATATGTATGTGTATAATACCACTAATATTATCTTTCTCTCCATATATATATATATATATATATATATATATATATGTATATATGTATATATATATGTATATATTTAGAGAGAGAGAGAGAGAGAGAGCACATTGTTTAGAATGATCGCGTTCTGACCACGATATATATATATATATATATATATATATATATATATATATATATATATATATACACACGAGGGTCATACAATAAATAA
The DNA here is from genome assembly GCA_964036315.1 of Acanthosepion esculentum. Lineage (NCBI taxonomy): Eukaryota > Metazoa > Mollusca > Cephalopoda > Sepiida > Sepiidae > Acanthosepion > Acanthosepion esculentum. Next base: position 6,678,073 of record OZ038515.1, read on the forward strand.
GGTGAATTTTTCGGTATAAGGACTTCTAATCCGGTTAGAAGCTTACTATGTTTTATTTTTTTTTTGTTTTACTTCTTTTTCATATGGATTTAATTTCTTTTGCAGATTAAAAAAAAAACTTTGAGAGTTTTGGCGATTAACAAAGATGGCCGACCAAGAAGCATGCTCCAGGATTGAACAGCGGTCAGTTATCAAGTTTTTGGTTGCTGAAGGGTTAAATCCAGTTGAAATTCATAGGAGAATGTAAACTGTGTATGGTGCCACATGTTTCAGCCAGAAAAATGTCTACAAGTGGGCTAAATTGTTTAAAGAAGGACGGAGCAGTGTTGAGGATGAAGACAGGCCTGGGAGTCCTACAGAAGTGAGGTCTACTGAGGTGATCGAATCAGTCAATGACCTCATTCAGTCTGACAGAAGGGTGACAGTGGATGACATTGCAAGGACTTTGAGCTTATCTGTTGGGACAAACGCAGGGGTCATCAGTCAGAAGGAGTCATCTTGCATCATGACAACTCAAGGCCTCACACAGCAGCCCAAACGGTGCAGACCATCAACGAGCTGGCCTGGGAACTGCTCCCTCACCGCCCTTACAGCCCAGACCTTGCCCCTTCAGACTTTCACCTGTTTGGTCCCTTGAAAGCGTTCAGGAGAGGCACGAAGTTTAAAAGTGTTGTGTGCGACTTGCTGAGACATCAGTCCAAAGGTTTTTTACGCTGAGGGAATACGGAAGTTTGTGCACAGATGGGAAAAGTGTGTGACAGTGCTGGGAGACTACATTGAAAAAAAGAAAAGAAAAAGTAAGCTTCTATCTTTATTAGAAGTCCTTATACCGAAAAATTAACCTTATTTATTGAATGACCCTCGTATATATATATGACCAGTCTTTTGACATTATATTTATTAAGTATACATACATACCTAAGTAAGTACAGTCATTATCCGTTCTCTCTCTCTCTCTCTCTCTCTCTCTCTCTCTCTCTCTACACACACATACACACACACACACACACACACACACACACACACACATATATATATATATATATATATATATATATATATATATATATATATATATATATATATATTGATTCGGTGTTTCCAAAATAGATTCCAATAACCAACAAATACTATTCTTAAAAAGTGCTCAATATAGAATAGAGCAAATAGAATTATTTATTCGAAAATTATAACATAAATATGTTATAAAATCACTACAAAAATTGCCATTTTCTTTTAACCCTTCTGGTGTCTTATTAAGTGATGGTGTTGAATATCGATTTTTTATGATTCCATATTCAACACCATCACTTCATAAGACATCAGAAGTGTTGAAACAAAATGGCTGTTTTTGTAGTGATTTTATAACATATTTATCTCATAATTTTCGAATAAATAATTATATATATATATATATACTACTCCACAGTGCCTTCTCTCTATATATCTCTTTCTCTGCTTCTCTCTCTTTCTCTCATTATATATATAAATACATACATACATGCATATATATATATATATATATATATATATATATATATATATTGGATAGGCATATACATGCATAGTACGCATATATACATATATATATATATATATATATATATATATATATATATATATGTATGTATGTATGTATATTGAATAGATTGAATAACTGTATGCTATGAATGCTTATGTTTATCCAATAGGGATATGATTTGCTACTTATGCATGCAAACCATTTACTGGATTCTTTTTTGGCATTATTAATTCTCGCGCTGTGTCAGTCGCTTGTCATATATCATGATAGTTTTAAATTATTTATTTAAACATAATTTTCCACATACACGCATAGACTCACACACGTACACGCTCATACACACACATACATATACATTATTGCAGGATCATATATACATATATATATATATATATATATATATATATATATATATATATATATATATATATATATATATATATATATATATACTTGCACAGTTGTATTCAGAAAACAGTGGTTCTTCCCATCACACATTATTGTTATGGAAACAGCTAAGCAACTTCTAATTATCGAGTATGTTCTTATTTAAAAATGGTAGACAATGATTGTGATGAAGGACCTTGCGTCGTTCTAAAAACCTGGTATAGCCACCCTTGGAGGCACGGTCCAATACGTGGGTTTAAGCAAAACGCGATGAAACATAAATACTCCAGCGGTAGAAAAAGCGGATGACGAATACAAATCTCATCAGTTGGACCATCAGATGAAGAGGGTCACACCTGACGGATATGATACAAACGGCGCCATTCGAAATTATTTAAGAATCAAGAATTACTTAAGATAGGTACCTCCACAAAATGTAACCAAAATGGGCATAGCATGACAAGAACGGCCTTAAATTTGCTGGATTTTTTTTATCTGCTTAAGTACATAAATCATTTTTAAGGAGAAGTGCCAAAGTATTTTTTGATTATTTAAAAAAAAAATTTTCCTCATTTTTAGCATGTCCGAAATTTTAGTTATAAATCTTGTTTTTGTCAGCGAAATTACTAAAAAAACTCGATATCAGCCATTTTTTTAAATTTTGCAAACTAACTTAAAATCCTACTAAAAATTCGTCCAAACATTAATTATACGTTTTTCAAAATTTATTTGACGAAAATTAGCAAATTTAAAGATAATTTAATATATTTGAAAAAAAACTTTTGCTTGTTTTCTTCGAAGAAAAATGTTGTTTAAAATAAAACAGAGACGATCTTAACATCGTTGACTATTGACAAGTGACGAAGGATAGCTCTCATCACATATCGACAGCTCACGTGAGATTCGAGTTATCATACGGAAGGACATAATTGACGTAACGTTTTTTTATGTGAACCATCTTATGTAGTACCTAACGTAATTATTAAGGTAAAAAAAAACTATCAGCATTCAAATTTCTTTTATTTGTTTCTTTTATTACTGTAGCTTACACCATAAGTTTGTTGATACTATCTGTAGAATTTATAAATACTATAAATAAATTAAAATACAAGTAAAAATTATAAATACTATAAGTAAATTAAAATCCAAGTGCTGCACAGCTCTTTGAGGGCAACTATAGCCCCCTAAAGTCAATAGAGATCGACTATGATAAAACATTTCCATCCCAAGTAAAAATCATCACAAACATATCAAAAGTTATTTTGTTACACTACAGCCTATTTGCTCTGAAAAAAAATATTGAAAAATGACTTTTGTCATCATCTGAACAAAACAACAAGGAAACTTTTGTGTTTTGTCAAAAGTTTCCTTGTTGTTTTGTTCAGTTGAAACTAGGTATTTCCTGAAAGCAAAGAATGCTCTTTCATTTCTAAGTGAAATCGCTTGGTGTAAATGATTATAAAAAAAATTTCCGGGGATAAAATATGAAAAAAATAGTTAAAATTGGTATAACTGATCACTGGAAACCAGGATTTTTTATATGTGTTTTTATTTTTATTTTTATTTCTATTTTTTTTTAATCAGCGATAAGGAATGCTCTGTTGAAATTAAGCCAAAATTGACTTAGACATTGCTGGGTCAAAGGCCAGCCAGCCGACAATACCAAACTGTCATCACCTTGTAAAAGATCCCTTTTTTTCAATCTGTTTGAACAATGGCTTGATGTATTTTTGTTTTTAGCACCTTTTGAGCAGGGTGATGACAACAACATTTAAGGAATGATTATGAGCGGCAGACAGAATGGACCGAGAACTGAGAAATGCTCAACATGTGTTTCGCACGAAGAATTTGCAATAATGAAATCGACGTTCAGCGGAGAACGTTTACACTCAAGCCACGTGTCGTTTTATTGCTTGTGACCTTCTGTACTTTTTAATTACAGCCATTTTAATGATTTTTATGAACACAAAATTACAATTCTTATTTACTGCGGATCTTCTGATTAGTCAAAACGATACAATTTACAAAGCGCTAAAAATGGTCTATCTCATATGTACACTTACGAAACCTGATGCGGCTTTTAACTAATTTTGTAATATTTTAACAACTTAAATGTAAAAATCTGTTATAATTAAAGAAATAACAAGTAACTGTATTAAAAACTCATTTTTCATCAAAAAATCTTTTTGCTTTCAGGAAATATTGTCCATATTCATACAAAAAACAACTAAAAGCAAATAAAAGCATTTGAAATTAAATAATATATTTGTTTTATTGAGTTTTGTATGTTACAATTCAGAGCTGATTTTCAGGTAGTGCAGGTCTAATTAAAAAAAGAAACATGATTTACATTCCTCAAAGTCTTGTGCTTTTAACTATTGTAATCATTAAACCTGATGCTATGGAATTTCTAGCGTATTCATAAAATTATTTGTTGGGGGGTTAAAAATATCAAAATATATTTCTGACATGATGTTAATACAAAAAATAACTTATTTATAATTATCTCGATTATCTGTGAATAGATTTTGAAACTTTCATTAATATCCGACAATTATTTTTATTTTTGCAAGATTTTCAAAATTAATGTGTGTCATACAAAAAAAAAATACTTGCTAAAAATTGTCTACGTTATTTTACTAGTTCCGGTGAGACAAAGAGAAACATATTTTTTTTATTCAAAATTTAGAATGTTCTAAAAAGAAAGAAATTTGATTTTTAAATAATTAAAAATAACTTTGCTCTTTCTTCTTCATAATAACATAAGCATTTAGACGATACAATTTTGTTTTCGTAATGTTTGGCGTCTTTTTCACCATGCTATGTCAATTTCGTTTCGTGGAGTTACCTAACTTAAGAGTCTGTTGCAGTTTCATAAATGGATTCTGCATGTCTTATTTATATGTGTCGTAGAGGAAGGTCATACGATTAAGTGTGTTAGTCACTTTCTTGCAAATTGAGATTAATCTTAAACAATGACACACCATCGGCTCTTTTTTTCTACTGTGATTTTCCTTCACCCACAACCAAATCTTAAACAAAGTCACACCATCGACTTTTTTTTTCTATTCTGTGATTATCTTCAACCCAAAACCAAATCTTTATTTACTTTCCTGAAAAAATCCAAAGGTATAATAAAAGATTACTAGAGAGAATCTCTTGTCCTGTTTTCATTACAATTTATTCAATTAAGAATCTTACTACTCGTCTACTTGACAAGTGGAAATGTACAGCTTTTATAGCTTGGATTATCAAAGGGGAGATAATCCATATATCACAACAGATATATCTGCTATTTAATCGGGCGTGACCTGGCATCTATTCTTCAATCACTTTCGCGGTGCCGTAACGTATCTACTCTGTGTTTTCTTTTTTTTTTCTTTCTGAATACAATCACAGCGAATGTTCCAATGAGCTTTCAGTTTTGGTACCTTCATAAATTTAAGCAACAAGGTCAGATAATTTATCGCTGAAATTGCAAAGGTCGCTGCCATTGTTTCTTCACCGGTACTGCTCAAATTGAAATATCTAACCGTATTTTTTCGTCCTGGGCATGACGATAAACTACATCCGCGTCTTAGGTATGACGATAAACTACGTCCAACAGCAAGGCCTCTGATCAGATGGTTTGGAGGAGCGTGCAACCACCTCTTAATTGCTGGTGTTTCGAGGTCCGCCCTGACTCGGGGTGGTAGCACTTGTTAGGGTCCCATCTATGGGCAAAGAGTTAACCCACAAACTGCGGCCAAAACATTATGAAAGTGTAAAAATAGGTGTTAATACCAGAAATAATTTGTGAAAAATTATTACAAGCAATAAATTATTATCAGCAATATGTTTTAGGCAAAAAAACAAAAAAAATACGATCAATATTATTTTGTAAAAAATATTATCAGAAATAGATGTCTCAAAAGGAAATATTAATAGCAATACATGTGTAAAAAAATGTTACCAGCAATAAAAATGTTCTCGTCATAAAATAACTCATTGAGGTTGATACGCCATAAAACAAACCAAACCAATATATCCTGAGTTAAATAAAAATATTAGCAGCAATAAAAATATTCTCGGCATTAACTAACCCACTGAGGTTGATATGCCGTAAAACAAAACAAGACAAAAAACAATATATTCTGAGTTGGATAAAAAATATTACCTGCAATAAAAATATGTTTGGCGTTAACTAACCCATTCAGGTTGATATACCGTAAAAGAAAACAAACCAAACCAATATATTCTGAGTTAGATAAAAAAAAATATTAGCAGCACTAAAAATGTTGTCCGTATGAAATAAACCATTGTGGTTGATATGCCGAAAAAGAAAACAAACCAAACCAATATACTCTGAGTTAGATAAAATTATTACCAGCAATAAAAATGTACTCGGCATTAAATAACCCATTGAGGTTGATATGCCTTAAAAGAAAAAAAACAAACCAATATATTCTGAGTTAGATAAAAATATTAAAAGCAATAAAAATATTCATGGCATTAAATAACCCATTGAGGTTGATATACCGTAAAAAAAAGCAGCCAACCAACTCATCAAAAGAACACATTCTGATGCTGGATGGTTTGACCAGGATGTCCTACTATTCGCGTTAGCACAAATGTCGGTGATCGTGGGGATAAGTTAGGGAACTGTACAAGACATAATGCTTGATGACTTGGTATACCGGCCAATTTGTGAGCGTTGGTTGTCCATGCAAGCAAGCTTTGAAAATGCGACTTCGGGAACAACCCAAAAGCTTTCTTTCTTCAGGAGGGATGAAAAGGTTCGGTGAATAATAGCAGTATTACATCAACGTGAAGTGAAACTATGTCGAAACCTGGAGTAAAATTTTGTTTTTTCTTCAGTGGAGATAAATGTGTTACATGGAAATTGCATCTACACTTTGCTTTTCCCTCATGCATTATATATGTATATATATATATATATATATATATATATATATATATATATATATATATATATATATGAAGAAATATAGTCTGAAAGTGTGCTATATTTATGGGATAAAATGCTCAATATCAGAGATAGAGCGTGTGTAAATATAAAAGTGAACATAGAAGTCAACACGTAGAGGCGACAGTCTGTTTCATGCTAGATACAATCGTCAAGACATGACGTGGCCTGACGATTGTATCTAGCATGGAACCGACTTTGGTTTCTAAGTGCTGACTTCTATGTTCACTTATATATATATATATATATATATATATATATATATATATATATATATATATATATATATTTACATATATATATACATATATATATGTGTATATATATATATATATATATGTATATATATATATATATATATGTATATATATATATATATACATATATATATATATATATATATATATATATATATACATATATATATATATATATATATATATACATATATATATATATATATATATATATATATATATATATATGGGAAATTGTGCTCAATATTAGAGACAGAACGTGAGTAAATATAAAAGTGAACATTGAAGTCAACACTCAATGTTTCCTTCCATAATCTTTCTTACATTCATATATATATATATATATATATAATATATATATATATATATATATATATATATATATATATATATATATATATATACTACATATAATAATATAAGGAAAAGAAAATATTATTAACGATCGAGAAGAACAAATGAACATGAACTGAGAGTTTTGAAGGCTTTAAAGCAAAAAGAACTTGTGCAACGGAAGAAAACAGACCAACAGAGGACCCAAGTGTGTGTATGCATTGATCAGCGGCGACCGAAAAATCACGCTAGCACCAAGTGATACCAATCCTGGGCATCAGCTATGGGTCTGTATGAGTTATACTGCATGATCAGCCGTGGTATCGTAACATTTGTGCGTTTGCGTGAGGAACTCCATTAAATGATATCAGGTTGCGTCACCATGGACGACTATGTCGAAAAGTGGCATACGCATTTGTTCTACATCAGTGGAAATAAAGGCTTTGTAGGGAAATTGTTTTTATTTTTTATTAACTCTCGTGTATACATACACACACACACATATATATATATATATATATATATATATATATACTTTTTAATTAAACGAAAAGATATTATTTTACTATGCTTGCGTCATATTTCGATTCTTGAACAAAGAGGAATTAAATCAATTGGCTCGAAGAAATCATTGCCAACAGAATATTTCATTTCAACAAAAACAAACGATTGACTGATTCGTTTTACGGCTTCTCAAACCTTTGTGCATTACAACAACAACAACAAAATTAAATCCCTTAATTACACCCTTGTGTAAATTAATTGAAACAAAACGAATAATTCCGTTAGTATTTAATTTTTTCGCAAATGGAACATGACCCAATGCACAATTTAATACTTCGTATGTGCATTCGACAAAGTCGTTCCTTGCAGTTTAACCACAGATTCTAGATTGGATTTAAATCAGGAGAGTTTCCGGGCCATTCTATAGTACTTTGATTTGCTTACTGGTAAGGCTTGGATTAACGTCTGTCACAGACGATGGACGTAGGACAACTAATCTACAGTCGAACCAATAGTGTCTGGGGGTGATGAAAATCTGATGCAATCACAGATGACGTAATATTTTCCAAGGCCAAACAAATTCCATCATACACCCCGAAAATAGATTCATATTACTGCAAACTACTGCAAATAATTTAATCAGAGGAAAAAACAGAATACGATTACACACTGTCACTCCAGTGGGTCTAAAACTGACTGTAGGGTGAAAGAGAAGGAAACTAAAGCAGTTGTTTCAATTCATTTTCCCAAGGGTGTATGTAAGTAAGAATGTTTTGCCGATTTTGCATTTCCTTATAATATAAGAGCTTTTACCAAATGTTTACGCGGCTGAGTGGTTAGAACTTCCGTTTTCAGAACATGAAAACCGTGTTCGAATCTCACCACGGTTGTTTTGTTAGGAATGTAAATTATTGAAGTTATCGGCTTGGGGATGGTGCCATCTTTGGAAAATACCTGAAAAGCATATCACAGATTGACTCAAACCTTTTGAGTAAAATTGTTTAGTCGGAACTATTTGGCAGAAGCCAATGCTTGTCCTATCAAGATGTCACAAGTCATCGTGACCGAGTGTTTGAGCATACTGGCCTTGTCCAGACTGCTGATCTGGACACATAATGTGCTCTCTCCCAGAAACTGTAACTAAGGTCCGCTCAGCATAGTTTCTCTAAAGGCCACAGGTGGGCTCAGTTGGTGTTGAACAAACACAAATGTGCCTCGGATACATGCTGCCAGTCAATATATGGTTAATCATTGTGATATGGCAGTGATGAAATATTTTAACTTTGAAACTTCGAGTGAAAAGAAAATTGGGTTCTTGCCTTTTTTTTTGGGGGGGGGGGTACTAAATTGTTCACCCTGTAATACGTAATTTTTGGATATGCTTTTTTATTGTTTGCAACCATTACCCCTAGTTATAAAATCTTAGTAACAGAAAAAAACCTGGTAAAAAAAATGTTGTTTTTTTTTCACCCTGAGGCGAATTCAATATAATTTTCAAGCAACTGAAAATATTAATACCAATGGGAATAAAATCGAAAACGAAAAATAATGCCTTAAGGTTTAAATTATTGTTTGGTTTCACTACGCCAATTGTAGCTAATTGCAAAACATTTTAGCGTGTTCATACATTTGCCATTAAAATTAAGCAAAGTCCCCTTCTGAGTACGTTCCCATAATGTCCCACATGCATCGAAATTCATAGCTCTTATTTGGATCAATGCCTGACATATCCAAAAAGACATGCATCGCGAACACTAAAAAAAATTCTGTCACCAACCACTTGTAAGGCTCCATATTTCTTATGACCTTCCTTGTCTATAAAATAAACACGTCGGCAGATATATGCAAAACTTTAGAAGAGATTAGCCCAGAATTCGATTATACACGGCTGGAACCAGACCAAACTAATCTTTTGAAATTTTGTCATGAGGCGGTGCTTTGTGGAGACGACATGTCACATGGCTCTCGTTGCTCTGTCGTTATTTCTATTGAAAGTGCCACAGAAGAGACCAACTATATTTCTTAGTTTCCCCAGTTCAAACCATCACGGTTAAATCCCGTCATACGACGCATATTGTAGCGAACTACCTTCATTCCCTTTTGTATTCCTTCTTTGAAATTGCGAGAAGAAGCTGCTCGTGGTTCGTCTCATACAGCTCCTTTCCACGATAAACTGATTTATTGAACCGATCGAAAGAAGATGCTTCTCCACATATCCTTATGAAAGGCGCTTCTTACCCTGTCACCATCTACCTCGAGCTGTTCTTGTTTTTTTTTTGTACAGGGTGAAAATCATTGTAAATGATTAATAACATCTAAAGCTTGTTTGCGTGAATTTCCAACGACTGCTGAACGGACTAGACCCAAACGAAGCAGACATTTCAAAATTTGCAACTTAGTCACTTGGTCAGATATTTTGCAGCCCACTGATTTTTCGTATGTAGTTAGCGATTATAAAAAATAAGAAAAACAAAAAAAAATAACATTTTCACAGTTTTCCAATATCTTCTGGCGGAACCCACAGTAAATATTTTTTCGAATGTTATAACGGTAAATCGATGCTCAATAGCATCATCGTTCAGACATAAATCTAATATATATCGGTCAACAACCACAACCGGTGTAACTTAAATTTATTTAACCTCACACAAAACATACCCCAATCAACATACGGACAACCACCAGATATAGATAATAATGCCCACTAAATGGTCATGTGCGCACACGCAACCGATTTGCCCATAAACAAACTAGAATTATGTTATACATACACGCTTAAATTATACTCACATAATCTGCTTGACCGGTTATGTACACGGCTTATTGATGCACAAACGTTGACTCGACCCTAACACACGTATAGTACCCAGCATTCTATGTGATAAATACAAAAGGAAGGCAACTGAAAAGATACAATGACATTATAATAATAATAATAATAATAATAATAATAATAATAATAAGAAGAAGAAGAAGAAGAAGAAGAAGAAGAAGAAGAAGAAGAAGAAGAAGAAGAAGAAGAAGAAGAAGCATGACAGAGTGGGCCAATATCTGCACTGGAAAATTTGCAACTCCTATGGGAAGGAAACAGGAAGAAACTGGTACGAACACCACCCTGATCCGGTTACGGAGATAGGACCTGTTACAATTCTATGGGACTACACAATACACACTGACAGAACAATCAAAGCCAACCGCCCAGACATTGTTATTAAAGACCACAAATAAAATAAGTGCCTTCTTATTGATATGGCAGTCCCTGCAGACTGCAATGTATCTTTGAAGATATTCGAAAAGCTGTCAAAATACAAGCCTTAAAATAGAAATCTCAAAAATGTGGCACATGGGAACATCAACAATCCCTGTTGTAGTTGGAGCCCTTGGACTGGTTGGAAAAGATTCCAGTAGGCTGATTGAAGGGATCCCTGGAAGTCCATGCCTCAAAGAGATACAAAAAATTGTTCTGACAAGTACAGCTCACACTTTACGAAGGGCTTTATCTATGTAATTATTATTTTTATTTTTTTTGCAGTGGAAAGTGTCATGATGCCATTTCTAACCTTAGGTCCCTGGGCGGGACCCGGAAAGAAATGTGTAAACTCCAATATCAAAGGAAATAATAATAATAATAATAATAATAATAATAATAATAATAATAATAATAATAATAATAATAATGATGATGATGATGATGATGTTTTTAGAGATAACAATAATGTTATTAGAGACCACAAACAAAAAAGTGCCTCATTATTGTTATGCCGGCCCTGCAGGCTGCAATGTATCATTGAAGATCATCAAAAAGCTATCCAGATAAAGGGACCTCGAAATCGATATCTTAAAATGTGGCACATGGGAACCAACAATCCGATTGGTTGGAAAAGATTCCAGTAGACTAAGTGAAGTGATTCCCGGAAGTTCATGCCTTAAAGAAATACAAAAAAATTGTTCTCACGAGTACAGACCGCATCTTACGAAGGCCTTTATATATGTAACATATATTTGTGTATTTATTTTATTTTTTTATTTTTTTAATTGATCAATGGAAAATGACTTGATGCCATTTATAATAATAGGTCTCTCGTTCGGAACCGGAAAGAAATGTGGACACACCAGAAATCAAAAGGAAATAATAATAATAATAATAATAATAAAAAAAAAAAAAAAAAAAAAAAAAAAAAAAAATATGTGGCACATGGGAACATCAACAATTCCTGTTGTAGTTGGAGCCCTTGGACTGGTTGGAAAAGATTCCAGTAGGCTGATTGAAGGGATCCCTGGAAGTCCATGCCTCAAAGAGATACAAAAAATTGTTCTGACAAGTACAGCCCACACTTTACGAAGGGCTTTATCTATATGGATTTCGTTAATCGGACTGACTTCCTCATCTTGGTTGCTTTCCTCACAACGTTTCGGCCGTCTGATCCTCCGGCCTTCTTCAGGTGCATCTCGAACTCGGGAACCGTCGGTCTGGAATTTCGAACCCAACCCTTTATTGTTACGGGGGTACCATGTTCTCGTTCCATTAAGGCCATCGCTGCTGCTACTACTGCTTGACGCCATCGTTGCTGCTGCTGTGCTTCTATTATCGCAGCAGCGATGGCCTTAATGGAACGAGAACATGGTACCCCCGTAACAATAAAGGGTTGGGTTCGAAATTCCAGACCGACGGTTCCCGAGTTCGAGATGCACCTGAAGAAGGCCGGAGGATCAGACGGCCGAAACGTTGTGAGGAAAGCAACCAAGATGAGGAAGTCAGTCCGATTAACGAAATCCATAGTGAAAACCCCTCATCCCAAAAAAAAATATAGACAATTGCTTTATCTATGTAATTTTTTTTTTTTTTTTTTTTTTTTCAGTGGAAAGTGTCATGATGCCATTTCTAACCTTAGGTCCCTAGGCGGGACC
>OZ038515.1:6693449-6695949 GCA_964036315.1 Acanthosepion esculentum
TTTTATTTTAAACATACATAGTTTATAAATAATAAAATGTACTGTGTTTTATTCTATAAGTGCTGGAAGCAGTCTACTTCATTTGTGTAGCCTATTATTTGAAAACATACATTTTAGAGAAGTATGGGAAGAAGAAAAAGAAGAGGAAGATCATTGGTATTATTATTATTAGTAGTGGTAGTTGTTGCAGTCAAGAAAAAACAGTATAGAGAACGTGATCGAGAGTGATCAAATCAAGATGTTGTTGGATTTCAACAACCAAACAGGCGTCTTCTTGAGTGCAATGACCCGGACATCGCCGTTGTTGACACAGAGGCAATTAAATGTCTACTCACTGACATGGCTGTCATTGGAGATCATTATGTCAAAGTCAAGAAACAAGAGAGCTCAAGAAATACACCGAACTCCGGATTGGAGTCGCTAGGATTTGGCACATTCAAACCAATAATTTATCAGTTAACATAAGATATAGAGATCACTAAATTAAAGTCCTAAATCGAGAAACAAAGGAATAAACCCTAGTGTCCTGTCGCTTCAGAAGTCTGCTTTGCCCTGCACTTTAAAGTGACATAAAACAAATAGTTTAGAATAAATCTCATGGAAACATTCCTGCCATATTGATCATTCACCGTGATTGGTACGTAAGGATTTCTCATATTTAATTATTATTATTTGCTACTTGAAAACGGTTTTGCTCGTGAAGTTTGATAACATAGTAACCAGTATTGAAAATATATTTGAATGAATACAGTTTTATTACAGTATGGTGATGAATAGATCGCGCGGCAAGATCAAGCCAGAGATAGGACGAAAACAGTGCGGGTTCGTTAATGACACCAGAATAAGAAACGCGATATTGATGCTCAGAATATTATCGGAAACAGCGTTACAAATGTAGAAGGACGTGTCTCATAGATTATGCAAAGGCCTTCGACAAAGTAAATACAAGGATCTGCTGGAACTGCCCAACAAACTTGATATATTCGGGAAAGATATCAGAATAATCAAGAACCGATACTGGCAGCAAACATCATGCATGCGCATAGAGAACGAGTTCAGTGAATATACAAAAATAGAAAAGGGCGTAAGGAAAGGATGCGTCTTCTCACTCGACCTGTTCAACCTATACAGCAAGGCAATCCTGAGAGAAATGGAAATCCTACCGTAAGTTAGCAATGGTAGCCACAATCTGAACAACATTAGATACGCAGATGACACAGTACTGATAGCAGACATGGAAAAGAAATTACAAAATCTCCTAGAGAAGGTGGCGATCGAGAGTGTGAAGAAGGGACTAAGCATAAACTACAAGAAAAACACAATGCATGGTCATCAGTAAAAGAATGAGGCCGAAATTCGATTTAGAGATCGGGAACATTAGAATCAAGCAGACGCGGGAGTTTAAATACCTGGGAAGCGTTCTGAAAGGGGACGTTAAACATGATCGGGGAAATATCCCCTTGGGAGTCGCTTCTACAGAGAAGTGATTCACGGAAACAAGCTCTTTGAGTGGAAATTACTTCTCACCGATGGAATATGGTGGGAATGAGGATAATTTGCTATAATTGGAATGGCGCTATCTAGTCGTGAAAGGTTAAACCTGGCAGAACCAAGGACTACAGTTCTCCCGGGAACTTTCCGTGAAAGTAACGATCTATCAGTGAGAGAGTGCCTCATCCCGCCTGTAAGAGAGAGGCTGAAGGGTGGAAAATAACGTGTCACCCACAAGGACTCTTTTGAACTTTATGGAGACTGGAAAGTGCGAACTGTGCAACCCCCCCATACAAATATGACAACAATACTTCATTTTCGGCATGATCTGTAAAGGTAGAGGAGTCGGTTGTTTAAAATCGTAGTACAACCAAACAAATAATCTCATAAACATCCCACTTGTAACACAAGAAGAATCCAGAATGCATACAAGTTTACACTTACGAGCAATTACAATTTGTTGCCATCAGTATTTAAGCGAGAAAACATGCGTTTAAACTCTTGCAATATCAAACTTGTTTTCTGTTATAAAATGCTAAGAGGAAAGCTTTAAAATATGCGAAAAGAAGAACGGAAACAGAACAAATAATGCCCGTCTGTTTTAATAAATTTGTGCGAAGACCGTTCAAAAAGTATGCGACTATATTTGTTTCCCGCCAAATCTAACACCGCGTGGTCAAAATACCTTGCGTGAGAGGTGAATGCATTATTGCATATGTGTGAATAGTTCGACATTGGGAGGTTAGGTTTTTTCTCGGCTAGTACACCTAGAGTGCAGACGTGTCGTGGTCGCTCGTCGAATTCTCGTTTTAAGGCAAGACAACTGAAAGAATCGAGCAGAGATATATCATCTAACAAGTTATCAATATATATATATATATATATATATATATATATATATATATATATATATATATATATATAAATATATATATATATATATATATATATAATATCTGGATAAAATAAATGAAACAAAATTGGGTGTTTTTTTATGAAAGTATTTATT
>OZ038515.1:6698449-6723449 GCA_964036315.1 Acanthosepion esculentum
CTTCATTAGAATTATAGCATAATACGACTCCTTCTATTTTAGAGTGATTTTGGGGATATAAAGGTCGTCTTATACGCAGAAATATACGATATATATATATATATATATTTTTTTTTTTTTTTTAAGCGTATCACCCCGAGCAAGGCCGGTGGCCACTATCACGCAAGGGGTTACAGAAGGGTTGGAGGAAGAGCAGATAGGAGTGGTAAAGGAAGGGATGTGGAGAAAGAGAAGGACGGAGGGCCGATCGAGGTGGGGAGGTTACGGGAGATATAGAGCGAGAGCAGATAGGAATGGAAGATGTCAGGAAGTTGATAGATCAAGGCAACTGGAGATGACGATTGACGCTACACTTAAACCGTTGGAGATTGTATTTGTCAGGGAAACAGTAATAGGGAAGGGAGTTCCATAGGCGAGATGTGCGTGACATGAAGCTATTGGAGTAGAAAAGACGTCTACACCTAACAGTTTCAACGGTGAAGGGGTGGGAACGGGATGCCAGCCTCGTAGGACGCTTGAATTCACGAGGCTTAGGGACAAGTGAAAGCAACTCCTCAGAGCAATTACCGTGGAAGTACTTGTAGAAAAGGCAGAGTGATGCAACATTGCGAGAGAGCGACTGCAGATGAGATGACAGATCAGGGCCAATCACATTGCATATCCGTCTCTGGATCTTATCAAGAACCCCGAGGCAACACGCAGGGGCCCCAGACCATAAATGGCAGCAATACTCCATGCAAGGTCGAATGGTAGACTTATAGACCTGGAGGATCGATTCAGGGGAGAAGAATTTCCTGGCTCGGCACAGGGAACCAACTTTTCTAGCGGTGGATGATGCAATTGACTCGATGTATTTGTTCCATCTCAGATCAGCGGACAGCGTGAGACCGAGCAGCCGCAGAGAGGAACTCTCGAGAAGTTGGTCCTCAGACATTCTGATGGGATGCAGGGATGGGTCCTTGTGGTGGTTAATGGAGAGCAATTTTGTTTTAGAGGCATTAAAGTTGACCATCCATTTCTCTCCCCAGTCCACAACCGATTGGAGGTCCTTTTCAATTTGAGCTGCCAGGTTAATTTTGTCCGCCTCAGTAGATTTGTGGTTGAGGCAGGAGTAAATAGTAGTGTCGTCAGCGTAGATACCGACTTGGGAGTCTATATATATATATAGAAGTGAACATAGAAGTCAACAATTAGAGGCGACAGTCTATTTCATGCTAGATACAATCGTCAGGCCACGAGTGCTGTTATTTTTCTCAGCTATTTATATATACGGGTCATTGGTGCATTGTGGGTAGTCTATTTAGGCAGATATTTTACCGGAAGTCGTTTATTTGTTTATTTGTGTCAAATTATTTCGCTTGTTTTTATTTAATAATATTATATCTATATCTATATATATATATATATATATATATATATATATATGTATGTATGTGTATGCATATATATATATATATATATATAGAGAGAGAGAGAGAGAGAGAGAGAGCGAGAGAAATAGAGAGAGAGAAAGAGAAATGCGTAGATTTCGGCAGCTTGTATTCATTGACACAAGTTTTGTTGAATATTTTAGACATGTTTTGTCTACTTATTTTCAATAGGATCCTTTCATATTCACCGATGAGCTTTTTGGTGTCATTATTAAAGGCGGATTGAAAATCGCCGTGTTGATGCACATTTCTTTTATTTCCGAGTACTTTCGACATAACACCATGTCATCATCACGGTATTGTTTATTACAGAATAAATATTATGGTGTTCATTTTTGTGAAAGACAAAAATTGTTGGCATCATCTAAAAATTAAAACATTTTACTATCGTACTTCAATAATGACACCAAAAAGTAGCGATCTCCGGTGTTTTCGCAGGAAAACAGATAGCGTAATGAAAAATGCCACAAACTTAACAAAAATAATTTTTTTTTCGTCAAAATACTTATGTTATTATTAACATGAAAACCAAAGTATTTTTTAATTATTTAAAAATTTTTTTTAATATATTCTAACACGTTCGAAATTTTGGTTAAAAGTCTTCTTTTGTTTACGTCATCGCGATGTCAGAGACAATAACATAGTTTTTTTTTGCGCTTTTTATCCGTTGAAAACACATTGATTTGAAAATTCTTGTAAAAAATCAAGTAATTGTCCGATTTTAATGAAATTTTCAGGACATATTCACAAATGAATGAAATTATTTTTGAAATATTTTTTCTTTGAAAAGTTTGGTAAAAAATATTTTTTTTTTAAATATGTTACCCCCCACTTACTTAATTTCATGAAATTTCGCCCAAAACCTTTCGGTTCCCTGAAAAATTTTTTTTTTTTTTAAAAATGTCTTTGGAGATGATAAATCACTAACTTTTTTTTTTCAAGATTGAGCTATCTGACTGAAAATTTGCTCTGAATTGAAAAATAATGAATCCAATAAAACTATGATATTACTTAATTAGAAAAGTTTTTAATTGCTTTTATAAATAAGTAATATTAAGGACATTATTGTATGAAGAAATAAAATTTTTCTGATGAATAATTAAGTTTTACAAGAACTTTTCCATTTTTTAAGAAATTTTAATTAAGTAATTTAATAGTTTAAATATCGTTTAAAAGCTCTGTATTAGGCTGTTTCCTCGAGGTGGTGTAGTAATTAAGTGGAAACAAATTTTACGATTCCAAAATTGCAAAGTTTAATAAGTTTAGTTGCACTATTTTAATTCTTAATTATTTTTATGTTGTATTTTTTTAATTAATACGTTCAATATCTCCATGTATGGTAGACTGAAATTGCCATTATTATGAAAAGGTCACGTAACGTAGGAGTTCTGTCCCTTTACGTGGCCTTTTGATAACATTTCGCTTCTTAGTTGCTTTTCAACAGGTTGTATTTTCTGTTCAGCTCTAAAACTTAAAAGTCTACAATTTAAAGTTAGTTTTTCTTTTTTCATTTACTATTTGAAGAAATTTTTTAATTTTATGTATTTCCATTAGTTTGAGAAATTATTCTCAAGAGAATAATTTTTAAAAATATATAAATTAGGTAGGTATCTCTACTATTTCAGCATAAATTTAGATTTAATTAATTTAAAAGCTTAATGATTAAATTCATTATTTCCATTAATTAAAATTTCTGGTGTATTTCAGATAGAAACTACATTGGATTGGAAAGTCACATTTAATTTTGATTTTTTAAATAATAATTAAATTACCATTTCATAAATTATTAAGTTACTTCTATCATGGTATTTTATTTTATTTTAAAAAAAAATTTTTTGCATCTTCGAAAGGTAAATAAAAGTCAATAAAAATTGCGGAAAATATGTTCATTTCTAACAATTACTAGGTAGCTAAAACCCCACCAAAAAGCGTTAACTCAAATTTCTAAAAATTATGTCATTTATGGTCATCCGTAGTAGCTGTCATCGCTTCGTCATTCAACAATCCATCAATCGTTAGATCAAATGAACACGACCGATCGTTAATAATTGGTTGTATAGTACTTTTTTATGCTATAAGTAAGTAATATTTCTTTTAAATCAGATTAATTTAACTTTAAATTTTCTAATTTTACTAAAGTAATGTGTCAGAAATTTTTAAAAATATTTTTAAAATCGATAAACTTGTGTTTGTTTACAAATTTCTTAAAATTAAGAAAATGGCCGCTTTTAAGAAAATTTAAGAATTTGAAATTAAATTTCACATTCCAATGTATATAATTTTTATCTGAAAAACACCAGAATTGTTTAGTTAATGGAAATAATAAATTTAATCATTAAACTTTCAATTAAAGTTTAAATGTAATCTTCAAGAATGTTTTTTCATTTAAAAAAAATCATTTTAAACTTATTTATCGAAAATGTATGCCGAAATAGTGGACATCCCTACCAAAAAGCTTATCCGCGAAAGGATCCTATGTAGGCAAAACATCTCTAAATTATTCAATGAAAAATCTCTCTCTCTCTTTCTCTCTCTCTCTCTCTCTCTCTCTCTATATATATATATATATATATATATATATATATATATATATATATATATATATAGGTAACTATACTCGTGTAACTTGGTTACTGAAATAAGCCTCTCTCTTGTATCGTTATCGTTATTGGGTGGTACACAGAACCCTGGCAATTAAAAATCGGCCTGAGCAGAATATCATCTTTATGAATTTTAGGGAGACCGTATATGTGAGTCAGCTTGGTGTAACGCTGCGATAACTGCCTATATGTCTTAGGAAACGCTGTGATAAATATGGCAACAAAAATGAGGAAAATAGTCTGAATAATGTAAATAGTGTACATAATACCTCATCTCAGATATATAGACAGATAATAAATTTAATATTTTGGAAAAATAATAATTTCAATTCTATCTATCTATCTATCTATCTATCTATCTATCTACTAAGGAATCTATTAAGGAATCAGCACGAAAATCTCCTGAGCCGACCAAGCATAGAAATGAATACAATATGGGAACCAGTAATGAGGAATGCCAGAAGAAAAAAAACATAATGACAACAAAAATTGCAATATGAGCTCTGGTAAAAAACGATACTGAAGACATTAGGTTTATAATACCCAGAAATTCATACACAGATGTCCTAACGGACACAGGGCACAGTGGATATAGTCGTCATTTAGATCCAGTGACAGGACCCAAAGAGTGTGAGTTCAATACCTGGTTAAGGCGGTGGAGAAGTTGGAGGGAGCAAATAACAGGTGATTACTGATAACTGATATCCATTTGACAGTCTAACCCAGTAAGGGAAATATAGGGTTCAGTTCGATATTCCAACCACCTGAAGAAGGCCGGAGCGTACAACGGCGGAAATGTTGTGATAAATATGGCAAGAAAGATGAGGACAATAGTCCGAATAATGTAAATAGTCTATTAAGTTTAGCTATTCTAATGTTTAATCTTGATGAGCAACAAGTGACTTAGTATTTTTGTTTGTTTTGTTTTCATATTTATTTATTTATTTATTTTTACCTTTCTCTGCAAATCCTCAGCTGAAAAAGTGGTGACTAACGAATCGGCATCAGTCACAAGCCCTTAAGAATTAGCCCGAGTGATATATTGTGGTAACATAAATACACAACGAAACGATACAACACAATTCGAAACAACTTCAAGTACTATGACGACTGATAAAAAAAGAAAAAGAAATAATGATAGCGAAACTGTTTAGTTTTTGACTGCAACTCAATTCCATGACTCACTCCGTCAATTTAAACACATCGATGAGTGCTTTATATATTAATGAAAAACTGAGTGCTTTCTTTGTAAACTTCATTTTACGATGCAGGAAAATTTCACAAGTTCATTCATTTTTTTTTATGCTTACTGTAATTACTTTTTCATCTTAATTTACAGTCGTAATGTTCTTTTATATAAGAGAGTTTAATTAACTGACAGGTAATTAGGATAGCTACTATTTACAAACAATGTCGACATAGCTTTTGAGAAACTCCTATTCAATATTTTTTTTTCCCAAGAATTTTCTTCTCGTGACTGTGCGGATATATATATATATATATATATATATATATATATATATATGTGTGTGTGTGTGTGTGTGTCTGTGTGTGCGCGCGTGTATGTGAGTGAGTGTGTGTGTGTGCGTGTATGTGAGTGAGTGTATATATATATATATATATATATATATATATATATACATATATGTAGGTGTGTAAGCGTATTTTATTTATTTGCAGTCAGTGAGTACAATTCTCCTTAAGAATACAGTGAAGATAATGTATTGCCTATCCTTTTCTCTCTATTTATCTTTATCAGACTGCAACTTATCTATCTATAGAAATTTCTGGTACTTAGGAAAATGACAATGCTATATATATATATATATATATATATATATATATATATATATATATATGTAAGTATGTATGTATGCATGTAACTATGTATGTTTATGTATATATATATATATAAATATATATATATATATATATATATATATATATATATATATATATATATATATATATATATATATATATATATCTTAGAATTGGACATAGTCCGACAATTTATTTAAAGACATTTATATTATAAAAAGAACGTTAAACATAATATAAATGTCTTTAAATAAATAAATAAATATATATATATATATATATATATATATATATATATATATATATATATATATATATATATATATATATATATATACCATAATGAAACAATTTATATAAAATAATTAGCAATGTTAATGTGATTAATGGCGAAATCATTTCGCTAACAAGACTTAATGAGACATTAACTTATTTTCCTTGAATAAAATGATCCTTGTATTCGAGTTTTTGGCAGATGGAAAACACATGCCAAGTACTTTCGACAATTTCAAATTATAATGTTCAGGGCGTAATTTTCCCATACATAGGCAAACACTCAGATGAAATATCTGTAAAACGAAAGATGCTTTTTTAGATTCTGCTACTTATTGATATTTAAATATGCTTTGTAGCGTGCGATGCCGCTACGCTAGTGTTCGTTTTCAAATCGATCAACTGAGAACTTTGTTTGAATTTTGAAAATTTATAAATACACAAAATTATATATATATATATATATATATATATATATATATATATATATATATATATATATATATATATATATATGTTCATAAACTGGTATAACAACATTAAACATCTACAGCAGTTCACCCCCTTCCAGTCTTCATCCTGGTTTGGTTATATTACTCTCTCCCTAGCAACCATCTCTGTCTCGCTATTTTATTCTCTGTCTGTCTCTCTCTTTATATGTACATAGAAAGTCCATACAAAAGCGCATATATATATATATATATATATATATATATATATATATATATATATATATATATATATATATATATATATATATATATATATATCTTCAATCGGTGAAAATTTAGCAACTCCAGTAACATATTTGTTAACAATTATAAATGTGAGGCAGTCATTTTTTTTTTAATATATTTTACACATATAAACACATTGTGGTTTATTTGGATCCGGAATCTATTTTGAATCGTAAGAATAATTCTATTTTTGTGGGAATAATAATAATCTTATTTGATAAAAGTATTCCCGTTTAACCCACAGCAGTGGGGATGCTTTCATAGGTTTTGCAAGGGTATTTGTTATTCACAAAAAGAAATTGCTTAACATATACGACTTTGGTTACTTGTTCACGTAAACTTTGTGATTATTTTGTTTTCCTTTGACTCGCAAGAAAAATGATATTCACTTCTATAGCAAAAGATTCAATAAAATATTTTTTATAGTCAATTCTACCTGTTTGTTTGAAAACTGTTCTTCAACTGTTTTTTTTTTTCGTTTAATATTATTTTTAAACAATCCCGTTTATTCGCATGGCGATGCCATCATCGTTCCCTCTTCTGGGTTTTCACGCCAACCTTCCGGGAGATCTGCAGCGGAAATTAAATGTTAAATGTAATTTTCCTGTTAGAAATGCTGAACAGAGTATCGCTAAGAGAAACTACTTCAATCACAATTTGGAAACCAATCCCCGACCCCCTTTCAAATCTAATCTGCTTTTTTATCGACTTTCTATTATGCTAGCTTGTCATTGTAGCAGCTACCTCACATTCTATGCCCCCGTTAAATATATAATCACAATTGTTTGGTTGTTGTACACTTAAAAGAAAAACGTCACTAATATATTCTACTCAACACGGCGACTGTTCTACCCACCGCCACCAGGTCTTTTTTTTTTTCAAATGAACATAGAAGAATTCAAGTTGATCCATTTAGAAACATTTTATTGGAATTCGTTAGTTATTTAAAATCTTCTCTAAAGAACACGTTAACTTGAACAACAACAAAAAAACTAAAAATACCTTTTTATTCTTTTAAAAGCACAACCGAAGATTACCTCAAACATATTGAAAAATATCTATGAGTTTAAAAATAAATTTTACTATAATTCCTGAACAGATCTTTATGAAATCATATAGACAGCAAATATAGCTGAAATAAATCCTATCCTATCTAACGTTAGATGTGCATGTATTTAAAAGTAAAATATCATTGGCGTTCTGTTTAACTGGATTAAGTGACAAATAATGATTAATAAGAAACTATTTCCATTTATCATTTTCTTTAGCTGTAATTACATTTTTACTTTACGCAAGTTAGTCTTCCATTTCTTATTTTCTATTTTTCGTGCTGAGAATCGGTGCTCTACGCCGGGTGACGTAATTATCACGCCAATAATTTTCCGAACCATCACTATTTCCGAGGAATCCGGCATCAATGTCTCTGATCGGGAGATTGGTGCTTTTGGGGAGCGTGGAACCAACTCTTAATAACTGTCGTTCCCAGGTCCAGCCTGACCAGAGTTGGTAGCACCCGTTACAGTCACACTTATGGGCAAATAGTGAACATCCAAAACAGACAGAAAACACTATGAAAGTATAAATCTTACGTTTATAGTAAAAATACCAACAATATATTTTATTTTAAAAATTTTCCAACAATACCTATTTGCATTAAGAATTGCAAACAATGCATTTTATCTGTAGTTGATGGCATACAATTGCGCTCAAAATATTTAGATTTCGGTATTCAATAATCCATACTGACATGCCGCGAAACAAAATCAACCAATCAACTATTGCCTAGGTGAAAGCTTTGTTTCATTAATTTGTGGCTATAGTAATTGTGAGTTCAATCCACGAAACAGGTAGTCAGACTCATGCTCCGGGGAATCGATAACTGCGCAGTACTAAAAAAAAAAAAGAGAGAAAGGAAAAAACAAACAAGATGAAATATCCCTAGAAATGGGTAACTGAATGAGAGATATATAAACTGTAGATTAAGTAAACAATTTAGTTTGACATTCGCTGAAGGTTGTTCAAACACAACATTTCTTGAAAAAGGACAGAGAGCACAAGGACCGAAACACTGAGGCAGAAACCGAAAGTTCGAAATAATAATAATGTTTAGTTCAATTCAAGCTGTTATATTTTTTTAAAAGTCCCGGCACTTCGTATTTAATGTTAGATATTTGATGTGGACCCGAAGTAGTGGCCACGGAAGGAAAACACGGAGCACGGGTTAGAGGTAAGAAAGATATATTAAACAGAAAAGTTACAAAGAATAGTGTAAGAGTAAGCAGAGCTTACTATCCAGTGGTGTCCGATATTGGTATCGTACGCGGCTGCGCATTACTGGTGCTACGATATTTAACAACCCCCCAACACGGGTCGAATGTGGCACAAGGCCGGTTCAATGTGGGCTTACCGAGCCCGTAGGCTCGGCCAAAATTATGCCCATTTACAACCCGTATACACGAGTTTAGGGACTGTCTACCTCCCCGGACGAAACTTTGCCCTGCGGCAAAGCCTCATCCGAGTTCATCTCTGCCAAATGGAGAGTTCGACAGCAGAGCACCATTACTGGTGCTACTCCCATGATACTACCATTCACATAATAATATAGTACTGGGAGATTCCATGATGTAGGAAAGTATCGGTCTCGCAACAATATTGTGATCAATTTTTAATTGAGTCAGAGTTTATTATCAAATCATGAAATAAAAGTTACTTTAACGGCCAATCTTCTAGATCCGTGTGCATTAATGCAGAGGTCCTCAGGGCTCTATCCTTGTTCCTACGTTGTTCAAAATTTTCATCAACGATCTTTCTGATGACATCAATTCTCAAATTGACATCTATGCCGACGACACAATTATTCACTCCTACTTTAATAGTAAGTCTTATCAGATAGATCTTTTCATATTGTTAGCTGGAGCAAGAAATTGTTTTGTTAATTTTAAGGCTTCCAAAGCTAAATTACTCTCCGTTAATCTTCTGAGAGAACCCTTTCTACCTTCCACCAGTACGGCTGATGCTAACCCCCAAGAGAGCGACTCATTGCGTTTTTTGGCCAGACGTTTTCTACTGACATACAGTGGAAACATTGCGTTGAAGTATTGCTAGATCTACTTGTTAAGACAGTTGGTTCAAAGCAAAGGTTGTTACACGAGATGAGTTCAATGCATAAGTTGGTAGGTAGTGCGAGCTTGTTCGGTTGGCGTCGCGGACAGGCAATTTTACGCGTATCGATGGACCGCTCCTTGAGCTCTCGTCTCCGTCGTCTCCGTGCGTGTTTTATTTGCTTTTTCTCGCATTCACTGATCGTTCAACTTATCTCTTCCTCGCCGTCACGGATCTCTTGAACGTAAATGCCGTCTTAGCCGTTTGCGCCGTCGCCGTCATCGTCGCCGTCGTCTTCGCCTTGGCCGGCAGTCCTTCGGAGGAGAAAGCTTATCCGCACGATCTTCCCTGGACGCCGCCTTCTCTCTATGGGAACCCTTGTTCGGACACTCTCCTCCCGGACAAACCACTTGGCTCGCTCCTTCGCCTCATCTGCCTGTTTTAGATCTAACCCTTTATCGTTCGCCGTATGTCGTGGAGGGCCATCGTGTCTCGGCAGGCAGATGTGAGGGTACAGTGGCCGAATCTATCCTACATATTTATAAGTCTGCCTTTCGTCCATGCTCTGGATATTATGACCACATATGGTACAGTGCACCTGCTGTATATTTAGAGATTCTTGATAAAATACGAAGAAGAATCTAAAATGTCATTGGCATCTCAGCTTCAGTTCCCTTCCTATTGCCGTTGTTGTATACTGTACCTATGAACACTAATGGAGGTTTTCCAATCCTCATAAATACGTTGGACATTATTTGAATGTCTTTCTTTAAAGAAAGACATTCAAATGACCAACACAAAAACAGAGAATGTCTCATATAGAGAATATTCAACATTGAAAAACATAAAGGAAAAAAATTAATTATTTTTAATAATTATTTTTAATAATATGTGGAAATCTCCACCCTTTACCTGAAGACGGCCGTGAGACCAGAAACATGTGTTGTAAAACTATGTAAAACTATGAAAAATAAAGAATAATATTTTTTTAAAAACCCACATTACAACCAAAAAGGTTTGCGTTACCTCTCTTCTTTTTAATATACACACTTTTCTCTCGTTGGAACCATTATAACCTCTTCATTTTATATATATATATATATATATATATATATATATATATATATATATATATATATATATATAACTCTGTTCATCACTATATATATATATATATATATATATATATAGAGAGAGAGAGAGAGAGAGAGAAAGAGAGAGAAAGAGAGAAAGAAAGAGAGTGATCAACAGAGTTTGGAGGCTGATCTCTCATCCCATCTAGCTCTAGCATCTCGCTGTCGGGAGGGGGGTTACATTCAGTGCCTCGAAAACCAACCTAGTTACATTCTCTCATCACTGATCGACCCCGAATTACAACCAATCAGAATGCTGGAAATTATTCTCAGAGATGAAGAGGTAACGCGAGGCAGCAGAAATCTGGTTCTGCGAAAGGATTCTGAGACAACCGTGGACTAAACATATGAGAGACGACAAAGTTTATGATTAAATCTGGGAGAATGTGACACTCACAGAACATGTTGAGGTCAACGAATTTCAGAGGAAAGCAAGGAATATATTAGTTAACGAACTTGAACAAATGTTTGGCCCAATAATGTGTTTTTCAGAGACAACAAAAAAGTTATCACACTAGAGCCAGAAAGGACGGAGGATTTTCGGGAGGCGTGATCCTGAATGGACACGGCATATAGTAGAAGAAATATGCGTAAGGCGTGAAGTTATTTCTTGAGCTACGGTTAAAAAAAAATAGTCTAGTTGGATCACATTGTTTACCGAGCATACTGAGATGCCAAAATGAAACAAGTACAAAACTGTTCATATTTAAGTGTTTTATTCAGGGCAGAAAGTGTCATACCAAATTCGAAGTCGCATTGGGATAGCGTAAGTTAACTTTCAAAAGCTAAGCAAAGTATAAAGAAACATGAAAACAAGGGTAGAAACAAAAAATGGACATATTAACTGCAAGGGGTACAGGAAAACGTAATAGGCTTATAACAAACGTAACAAGAATAACTGATTCGATTTGATTTATTTCGCATCATATCAACGCCTTATGGATCATTTAATGCCGACATTTAATTTCCATGAGAGATTTTAAGTAATAAAATATGATATGTTATTCTACTTTCACAATTGAATACATGGTAGATGATGCTCAGCTATTGTACATATAGTTGTTTGTGCGAACATAATTACTAGAGGCATTGATATCTGTGTTTTTGTTGTAGTTTGTTGAAGTTATATTTTGGAATACGGGTTGATACATTTAAGTATTTCTAGGATATTATATGGGCTAATGTCATCAAAGAGTTTTTTAATGCTGTTTGTTTGGTTGGACTTGTTTACCGATATATCTAACTCTGTGGGATATATCATGCCTAAATGGGAATATTTGGAACGATTTTAACCTTTCAACTATATATATTTTTAAGATAATTTATCCCTACAAATACAGATAATATGTATTGTTGATATTTTTACTATAAATAAGTAATGTTGGCAACCTTTCATATATATAAAACTATATTGATGGTATTTTTACTATAAATAAGTAATGTTGGTAACCATATATATATAAAACTATATTGCTGGTATTTTTACTATAAATAAGTAATGTTGGTAACCTTTTATATATATAAAACTATATTGCTGGTATTTTGACTATAAATAAGTAATGCTGGTAACCTTTTATATATATAAAACTATATTACTGGTATTTTTACTATAAATAAGTAATGTTGGTAACCTTTTATATATATATATACAACTATATTGCTGGTATTTTTACTATAAATAAGTGTTGAGTCTTGACTCAATGTTGAACCTCGCCTATTGCATGGAATAATAATGCAACACAAAAATGTACTTGGAACAAGAATGTATTATAACAAGAAAGTGTACACAATAAGTACATATAGTATTTCTGTATATTTCTGGGAAGACGTTCCTGGAGAATGTGTTGACTAGTCGCAGTCGATCAGAGTCTCTAGTTGGATCTCGTGATTCCACTCCCGTCTTCCGGTATCAACCATTATTTATATAGTTGGTAGTCACCTATGCAGATTAGGTGGATCCCACCACAACAATAAGTAATGTTGGTAACCTTTTATATATATAAAACTATATTGCTGGTATTTTTACCATAAATAAGTAATGTTGGTAACCTTTTATATATATAAAACTATATTGCTGGTATTTTTACTATAAAATGTATTTTTATACTCTCTTAATATTTTGTGGTTCACTAATTGCCCATAGTTGAGACCCTAACAGATGACACCATCCCGGGTCAGAGTGGAACTGGGAACAACAACAATTAAGGGGTGGTTCCACGCTCCTCAGTCCTCCAATCACCCGATCAGAGGCCTATCGTCATATCCAGGAGTTGTTGATAGAATATGGAAGAGGAGAGACAACAAAAAGTCTAGACTTGCAAAGAGCTACAAAATACGAACAATTTTTGAGAGCCATGGCCCTTACGTCCACTGGGCCATATGTCCTTGAGGGCATTTGTGTATCAATTTCTGGGGCATATAAACCTAATGTCTCAGCAACCTTTTTTACCAGTGCCCATATTGCAGTATAATCTCTGGTATAAAGAAACAAGAATAATATCGAAAAATAAAATAAAAAATAAATTGCAATTTGTGCTAATCGTTCTGGGTAAGACGATAATCTACATCCGACAGCAAGGCCTTTGGTCAGAAGGTTTTGAGGAGCGCGGAACCACCTCTTAATTACTGGTGTTCCCAGGTCCACCTTGACTTGGGGTGACAGCACCTGCCATGGTCCCATTTAGGGGCAAACAGTAAAACCCCCAAAGGGGTTAAAACACTATGAAAGTATGAAAATAGGGTCAGTCTATATTTCTGAGATGAGGTATTATGTACGGTATTTACATTAGTCGGACTATTGTCCTCATCTTTGTCGCCATATTTGTCACAACGTTTCGGCCGTTGTACGCTCCGGCCTTCTTCAGGTGGTTGGAATTTCGAATTTCATGTAAAAACATGCAATGATAACAGCAAAATTGTAATATGAGCACTGGTAAAAAACGGTTGCTGAAAACATTAGGTTTATAATACCCATAAATTCATACCCAGATGTTCTCAAGGACACATGGCACAGTGGATAAAGGCGTTGGTTAGACCCAAAGAGTGTGAGTTCAATCCCCGGTTAAGGCAGTGGAGAACTTCCAGAGGGAAAATTAGCAGGAGATAACTGATAACTGACATCCATCAAAACATGGCACGTGGAACTAGAACAGTCTACCCCAGTGATCGAAATAAAGGGTTCAGTTCGAAATTCCAATCACCTGAAGAAGGCCGGAGCGTACAACGGCCGAAACGTTGTGACAAATATGGCGACAAAGATGAGGACAATAGTCCGACTAATGTAAATACTGTATGAAAATAGGTTTTAATACCAGCAATGCATATTTGAAAAAAAATATTACCATCAATACATTTTGGAAAAAAAAATAGTAACAATATATTTTTGAAAAAACATTACCAATATATTTTTTTAAAAATTATTACAAGCAATAATAATCTTGTCGGCATTAAATCGCCGATTGATGTTGATATGTCGTAAAAGAAAACAAAGACTTCATGTGTCACATCCTCCAATCCGTACTTTCCGCCTTATGTATCATAGAAACATCAATTGTCTCTTTCTGATTCTAAATGTAAGTGTCCTTTTTTATTTCCATTTTGCTTAAAACTTCCTCATTGCTTACACAATCTGTACATTTTTTAAAAGCAATATATTTTTGAAAAAAGAATATTACGAGCAATAAAAATCTTACCGGCATTAAATAAACCATTGATGTTGCTATACCGTAAAAGAAAACAAACGAAACCAAACCGATTGTGGTACCGTTTATTCGGTCAATGAATGTCATTTTTCCTTGTAAGGAAGGGGTTATTATTACCATTACTATGGATGTTTTTATATCGTGTAAACTTCTTCTTCTTCTTCTTCTTCTTCTTCTTCTTCTTCTTCTTCTTCTTCTTCTTCTTCTTCTTCTTCTTCTTCTTCTTCAGTCCTTATGTGTATATATGTCAATATATAATACTGAAAATTATACATGTATGTACTGTTTTAATACTATTCTGTTTCAACTCTTTTTTATGAAGATATTCTAATTCTTCTTCTACTGGAGTGACCGCTTGGGCATTCCATTTTCTGTTAGGTTTGATTTGGGGCTGTTGTAATAGATAACGGCCCGGAATTGGAAATCCAAGAGTTCCAAATCCAGCCGAGTTCATTATATTTAGTTGCGCACAAATACCCATGGGAAAGGAAGGAATCCACGTAGTCTACCCCGCCACTACGGGTTAATTAGTAGGACTTGTAACAGCAAAAATAGTTATTATTATTGACTAGAATCGAAAAATTATTTCTGGCATTAAATAAACTGCAAAAGATTGATAAACCGTAAAAACAAGTTCTTCTTCTTCTTCTTCTTCTTCTTCTTCTTCTTCTTCTTCTTCTTCTTCTTCTTCTTCTTCTTCTTCTCCTACTACTACTACTACTTCTTGCTACTCATCCTTTTCCTCCTACTGCTTTTAAATTTCAAAATTATGTTCTGATTCTACTTTCTATAATTCATTTTTCATCTCTCCTTTATTACGGATTCCTGATTCACTATACCTGCTTTTATTTTCCTACCGTCCTCGCAATTACCCCTATACTTTAATTAATTTCGTATTCCTATATGCCCCTTCTCCTTCACTCGCTTACATTCCTTCTTCCACCTTCTCGCATTTTTTATTATCATGTCTTGTCTTTTAGTTTTCTTTTCCTATTCCCCCACATCTTAAGCTCAATATTATCCCCCTCCCCATATTGGCCATCACGTACAAGTAAATTCAATCGCATGTGATATTCGCAGTTAAATTCAAGTTTCCGTGTTTACTTCTACGATTTTGCCATATTCGCTTGCCCACCAACCAATCAGATGTCCCCAACCCTATCATCTGTTAATCAGCGTCTGCTAGAAATGTCATCCATTCCTTGAACGACTTTTTCACTCTCTCCATTCTACCGATGCTTCACCTGTCAATTTGTCACATTTATATCCCATTTCCTTTTAGCATCTGTTGTTTAAAATCTGACATCCTGGTTTTTTTTTTATCATTTCTTCCTTCTGCAAGTGACAATTGTTTCTTTTTCGACTGTTTTAAAATATTTTATAAAATCTCACCCATTAATCATGCAGATAAGAAAAACATAGGTACACATGGAAACACGTGCCCGCCATAAGACGTAGTACCACAAGGTTTTTCTATAACACCGCTTTTTTTTTTTTCAAATATCTTCACTCTTCGGCAATGTAAATTGTTTTAAAAAGAGAAGTTTAAAATTGGAATAAAAGATCAAATGATCAAAGTCAATTTAACCATTATTTTTTTCCATGAAAATTTCAAACAAAAATATTAAACACAAAATTTATTTATTAAATTGTTTATTTACAATAATAATTTAATACATACAGCATTCTAAAAACGAATACAATCAGAACTCATGCAAGAGTTATTTTTTATCAATATGTAAATAAATAAATGTGAAAACATTTTTTATTCATACATTTATAATCGTTTACTAAATTATTAAAATATATATAGATATATATATATATATATATATATATATATATATATATATATATATATATATATATATATATTAGAATTGGACATTGTCCGACAATTTATTTAAAGACATTTATATTATGTTTAACGTTCTTTTTATAGATACAAGTATTTAAGCAAATGCTCTGTTTTATAATAAACAGTATTAAAATACTATTAATACTGTTTATTATAAAACAGAGCATTTGCTTAAATACATGTATCTATAAAAAGAACGTTAAACATAATATAAATGTCTTTAAATATATATATATATATATATATATATATATATATATATATATATATATATATATATATATTTTAAGCTTATCACACCAAGCAAGGCTGGAAGCCACTAGCACGCAAGTGGTTACAGAAGGTTTGGAAGAAGAGCAGATAGGAGTGGTAAAGGAGAAGATGTGGAGAAAGATAGTGGATCGATCAAGGCAAGGGGGTTACAGAAGAGTTGGAGCGAGAGCAGATAGGAATGAAAGGTAAAAGTGGATAGATCAAGGCAACTGGAGATGTCGATTGACGTTACACTTAAATAGTTGGAGATTGTATTTGTCCGGGAAACAGAAATAATGAAGAGAGTTCCACAGGCGAGATGTGCGAGACATGAAGCTTTTGGAGTAGAAGATACGTCTACATCTAACAGTTTCAACGGTGAAGGAGTGGGAACGGGATACCAGCCTCGTAGGACGTTTAAATTCATGAGGCTTAGGAACCAGCGAAAGCAGATCCTCGGAGCAATTTCCGTGAAAGTATTTGTAAAAAAGACAGAGCGAGGCAACGTCGCGTCTGTGAGAGAGCGACTGCAGACGAGATTACAGATCAGGGCCGATTACATTGCATATCCGTCTCTGGATCTTATCAAGAACCCTGAGGCAAACAGCAGGGGCTCCAAGACCATATATGACAGCAATACTCCATGCAAGGGCGAATGGTTGATTTATAGATTTGGAGGATCGATTCCGGGGAGAAAAATTTCCTGGCTCGGCACAGGCAGCCAACATTCCTTGCGGTGGATGATGCAATTGACTCGATGGACAAATAATAATAAATATTATTTACCATTTTATCAAGTTTGAATCACATGTAAGTGCTGATATTTTGTCAAGATTTTGAAAAGATATTGCAAAAATAAATAGTATCAATAATCAGTCTAATAAATCGTATGTATTGTTGTGAATATGGATTATCTCCCCTTTGATAATCCAAGCTATAAAAGCTGTACATTTCCGCTTGTCAAGTAGACGAGTAGTAAGATTCTTAATTGAATAAATTGTAATGAAATCAGGACAAGAGGCTCTGTCTAGTAATCTTTTATTCAATTAAGAATCTTACTACTCGTCTACTTGACAAGCGGAAATGTACAGGTTTTATAGCTTGGATTATCAAAGATGAGATAATCCATATTCACAATATGTATTATGTGTTGTTATCCCACCCCAATTTGTATTGGACCGTCGCCGAGTGGTTAGAACGTTCGCATTCTCATCATGGAACCAGGGTTCGAATCTTAACATGGTCGATTTCTTTTTGCAAGGAGACTTTCTGATGTTTTCTTGAGGGGTCGAACCCAGCGTGTAGAAAATCATACCACGGGTTAACCCAACCCTTGTTATTGATATTGGATAGAGGAGACACTTCGGGGTCGTCGATAGTCACAAGTCATCCTGGCCGAGGGCTTGAGGGTGCTGGCTTGTTAAAAATTATGTTCTCACAAAATATCAATCAGTTTTTATTTTGACCTTTGAAGAAATATTTTATGATTTTAAATAGCCTTTAAGATCGCGACTTTAATATGGATTTCATGCGTGATGGCAGACCATTGATCACGCTAGATAAAAAAACATTTTCCCAGAAACTGTAACTAAGGTCTGCTCAGCATAGGTGGACTCTGTGGGTGTTGGATAAATAAAAAAGCGCTTGAGCAAGAGCTTGCAATAGGCATTGGCTAGCCGTCCAAGTAGACGGGTATAATCGAATATGAGTGGCCAGTTATACTTTCCAAAAAACAGAGAAAATGTATGAATTTACTTCCATAGGTTTTTAAACAATTGTAATCGTCGCATTATAAAACAGTAAACATTGCCTAAGATTAAATACATAAAACGGTGTCATAGGAAAAATCGTTCTTTAAACCACTCCGTCTTATTTCTGTCAGGTTTATAAATGTTTGAGCAAAAAAATTAAATTTCGCTTGGGAATTATTCATTTGTTCTATTAACTTACCAAATATGAATCAGTTTTTATTTTGACCTTTAAAGATTTATTTAATGTTTTTAAATAAGCCGGTCAGATCCAGACTTGAATATGTATTTCATGCATGGTGGCAGGTCGTTGATCACGCTAGATAACAGCCTTATTCCCAGAAACTCTAACTAAGGTCTGCTCAGTATAGCTGAGTTCTGTGGGTGTTGAATAAATACAAATGCGCCTGAGCAAGCGCTTGCAATAGGGATTGAGTAGCCGCCTAATCGACGGGAATCATCGAATATCAGTGGCCATCGATACATTTCTCTAAGCAAAGAAAATATATAAATTTACTTCCATATGTTTAGGTTTATTACAATTTTAATCGTCGCATTTTAAAACAATAAACATTACTGAAGATTAAATAAATAAAAGCGATGTCATGGGACCAAACCGCCCTTTTAGTCTCTCCGTTTTATTTCGGTCTGTTTTATCCATGTTTGATGAAAAATATTAAATTTCGCTTGGGAATTATTCACTCATTCTGTGTACTATCCAAATATGAATTATTTTTTATTTTTACATTTAAATAGTTATTTTGCGTTTTGAAAGAGCCCGGTCAGATCGAGACTTTAATATAGATGTCACGCATGGCGGCAGACACGTTCGGAAATAGCTAAATTGGCACTTGTAAACAACCGCTTCCTAGGATCAACAGTGAAAGAAAAAAAAAAGAAGATATGAAAGAGTAAAGCCTGAGTGTTTGTCAATGATCAGGCTTTTTGAAACTTGTGGACAGGTGCTAGAGAATCAGAAATAAACAACTGTGACAAAGATACCACAGATACCACATCAATTGTGAAGTAAAAACTTAAATGTACAGCACATGCAACTCGAAGAGAAAATAATGCACTAATCAATATATTAACATTACACAACAATTCAAATAGACGGTTTTGGGAGGAAAACCACATCAATAATGTAATGAGCGATAATAGCTATTGGACTTGAGAAACATATATATATATATATATATATATATATATATATATATATATATATATATATATATATATATATATATATGACCTGAACAAAATAAATTATGAAATCTCCACAATCATTCTTAAAAGCCCATAATCTATAGCAGAAGCCATTGGTTTATGCAAATGACTTCCCATACTTAATATTCTCGTTTTTACTCTCGCGTGGTCATGTGTGACGTCACGAGATACGACGCGTTTTTCGGTTACTTGGCTCGTAAATAAGAGTTTGTCGTTACTTTGAGCTTATTCAAACAGCAACGGCGGGCCGTTATTGTGGTTTCGTATATGTGTTGTTTTGATTTATTAAAATTGTCATCTTTGATAATGGCTTATATAAGCAGAAAGCTTAGATTGGATTCAAACATGTATCAATATGGTGTTTTCCTTTCGTCTTTCAACAATAATGTGATTAAGCTTATCAGACAATACGAAAGGAACTTAAAATAAATAGACAAATCTTGTCTATATTATATATAATGAAACATGCATTAATATATATATATATATATATATATATATATATATATACACACACACATAGATATATATATACACACACACATATATATAAACACACGCACACATATATATATAAATACACACACACTCACACACACACACACACATATATATATATATATACACACAGACACACACACACACACACACATATATATATATATATATATATATATATATATATATATATATATATATATATACTGGACTCTCCCGTGGAATTAGACGAATGAGGGTGAGCAGATCAGTTCCTAGGAACCGAAAGCCCGACACCAGCATATGAGATTTGATTATAGTGGTGAAGGTTTTGTGCGGAAACATCACATACAGAAACCTTATATACTACGTGCCAAAAGATCCCCAAATAACCCTCCGCAGGTTTTGAATTCAGAGTTGTCCTTCTCCTAGACTATATATATATATATATATATATATATATGTGTGTGTGTGTGTGTGTGTGTGTGTGCATGTACATAAAGTAATGTGCAAAAGTAAGTAAACTCCTAAGATAAATCTTTAAAATAAATGTCTCCTTTTCCAAATAATGTATAAATCTTAAATAAACTATATATTCGTTCAGAAATAAAAACCTTTATTAAATGAATTACAACCACTTTCAAAGGTTTTTATCAAGATGGAATAAAATAATAATTAAAAATTAAAATGTTCAAAAGAAAGGAAACCCTTACATTTACAAACTATATTTTTCTTTTACATGGTTGCCAGTGCAAATAATTTTTTTTGTGAACACGTAAAAATCAAAATGACACGTTTTCATTTTTTGGTAAGATGTGTATACTAGTGTCAAACAATAAAACTCATTATGGATGCAAAAGTATCCAGTTAGAGACTAAATTTAAAAACGTATATATACAAAGATCAAAAGAAATTCCTGAAGATTTACAACATCGCATAGTCGAAACCTATCATGATGGAGAAGTCAACAAATAGTTATCAAAACAATATGGATTGCACTTCTCCACCGTGCAACAAATTATTTATAAATGGAACGCCTTTGGTATGACGTCATCACAATCAAGATTTAGGAGTGCGTGAAAAATAACAGCAAGAGCCATAGAAATCTCCATCGGCAAGCCCCGCTGTGATCTTTGTGATTCTCCAAAGCTCAGTGACCAGTGTCGGAATGAATTTGCATGCATCTACAGTGCAATGAAATCTGAACAGTTTTGCATTATGTGCAAAGAATATCAGCTCATCCAGTAATATATTTTGCCTCTGTTTTTGCAAGAAATCATGACCACCTTCAGTTTGATCGATTTTTTTGCCAAATCCGGGTGGGAGACTGGAGATCGGAAAGTTGGTCTTGTTCTACCTTGGTGAATTTGCAACATGTGTGTACAATTTCATCGAAATTTATCAATAGATGTAGATGTGCTTAAAGAGCACACACGCGCATACACAAGGACAGGCACACAGACAGACATCTTCTGTTTTCTAGATATAGGTATAAACACTTAATCATTTAATTTAAATGCAATTCCAATGGCATGTGGTGTATCGTCGAGTATTTTAATAGTGTTCAGTATCCTGCAGATAGAGCTATATATGATGTAAATCTTTCTTTTTTCCATACCTAACTAAAAAAGTGACAAGCATATGCGTAACTAACATTTTCAGGGTGAGAGAACGGATCGTCAGTCGTTTAAAATTATAGCAGTTGCATTTTGGCCCCTATCTTTGGGATTAAACGGTGACTACCACACATTCCATATAGAGTCGACCGTACTAGTCGCCACCTATGAAATAAAAACAGTTGGTTGAATATTCATCGACTGAAATTAAATTAAATTAGTACATATACAATATATTTTTGTTATTATTATTAGTTTTTCTGTCGAAATCAGGAACTAAAGAGCTCACCAAAAATGTCTGCATGCCTCAGTGACTTAAGTGCCATACGTGATACACGGTTGAGCGATCATGATCCATGAGTGACTTGGCACAAGTTTTTCCCGCAGTAGGTTGCCATTTCTTTCAGCGGTAGACTGATTGTTTGCCAACCAGGGCTATAGAACATTGTATGTCCTACTGTTCAACCCATACCTTGATATAGAAGAGATGGAGTCATACCTTTCCCAAGGGTATTTGTGCGTAAGTGAATATAACGAACTCGACTGGAATTCGAACTTGGCTCTTCAATTTCTCATTCGGTGCTGGTATCCAATTCTATGCCTACGGCCTTTTATTGACAAGGCGGTCCTGCTTGCGGAGGCTTATGTCCAGAAGTTAAGAAATGTGGAGCCCGATCAGTAACTAGATGGGTGACCGTTTGTGAATAACAGATGCTGTAAGCTTGTATACGCCGGTTTTGTAAGACATAACGGCTAGGATTACTTTTAATGGCAGAGAGGAGTTCTAATTTCAGTCGGGTTCGTTATATTTACTTACGCAGCCAATTCCTTTTGGAAAGGTATGAATCCCCCTCTTCACCACCAACAGCTATGTTTTAATTACTAGAAATTATATCAGTAAATCATTAAATTCTTAAAAATCTTTAATTTTTGAAGATTGTAATTGGCAGGGAAGCAAGAAATCTGCAAGGAGTTCCACAGGTGAGAAATGTAAAAAAGAAGGAAGATACTTAGAATATAAATGGCGTTTGCATCTAACAAATTCAACAGTAAATCGGCGATACCTAGGTAACAATCTAGCAGCACGCTTAAATTCAATTCGAGGCATCCAGAAAAAAAGCTCATCAGAATAGTTGGTACGAAAATATTTACGGAATTGACAGAGGAAAGTCACGTCAGGTCGATGAGAAAGTGACTGAATTCGAGATCACTGATCAGAATCGATTACATTACATACCCTCTAAATTTTGTCAAGTATCCCGAGATATACAGCAGGAGCAGTGGGAGCAAAAGTACGGTGGAGTAGTAGATAGCGGCTCGGATTGAGGAATTGGAGAGCCGAGTCCCACTAAATTCACTTACGTGCTCATACCCTTGGGAAAGTTATGAATCCTCTTCTTCTCCTCTCCCACAGGTATGGGTAAATAGCAGTGCAGTCTGGGTTCTATAGCCGTGGATGGCAACTGCTCTACCGCAGAAAGAAATGGCAACCTACTGCGGGGAAAGAATCTGCCTCGTCAGTCATGTATCAAAAGATACATGATTGTCTAAGCGTGTATCACTCATGGCACATAACTGACTGTTCATTTAATCAAGCCCACTATGGGTAAATAGCAGGACAGACCGGGTTCTATAGACTTGGATGGCAACTCTTCTACTGCAAAAAGAAATGGCAACATACTGCGGGAAAAATTTCCTCGTCAGTCATGTATCGAAAGATACACGATTGCCTAAGCGTGTATCACTGACTGATTCAATGCACGGACGAATGGTAGATTTATAAATGTGCAAGAGGGATTCTGATGAGAAACATTTTCTGGCACGACACACTGGACCAACTTTCCTAGCAGTATATATATCAATAAATTCGATATAGTCACTCCACTTCATCTCAGTGGTAAACGTGAGTCCAAGAAGGCGTAAACTGTTGCTATCCCAGAATTAGTATCAGGCATGCTGATGGCATGCAAAAAAAGCATTCTTTTTGGCGATTAAATGAAAGCGGTTTTTTTTTTGAAAGCATTGGAATTTACAAATCATGACTTGGCCCAGTTAACGAGGTTTATTTTTTCAAAGTTGCCAGGTTTACTTTACAGGTGTCAATAGTTGTGTAATCCATATAAATACCTTGCTGTTCAATAGTATAGTGGAGTTTCTTGTTATCATTTGGGGATATCGTATCGAAGTGACTATATGTAAAGACTAAATGAAACATTCATTTCATATATCTTAATATGAGGGTCATTCAATAAATAAGGTGAATTTTTCTGTATAAGGACTCCTAATACAGATAGAAGCTTACTTTTATCTTTTTTTTTTCAACGTAGTCTCCCGGTACTGTCACACACTTTTCCCATCTGTGCACAAGCTTCCGTATTCCCTCAGCGTAAAAATATTTGGACTGATGTCTCAGCCAGTCGCTCACAACACTGTTGACTTCATCGTCACTTTTAGACTTCGTGCCTCTCGTGAACGCTTTCAAGGGACCAAACAGGTGAAAGTCTGAAGGGGCAAGGTCTGGGCTGTAAGGGAGTTGAGGGAGCAGTTCCCAGCCCAGCTCGTTGATGGTCTGCACCGTTTGGGCTGCTGTGTGAGGCCTTGCGTTGTCATGATGCAAGATGACTCCTTCTGACTGATGACTCTTGTATTTGTCCCAACAGATAAGCTCAAAGTCCTTGCAATGTCATCCACTGTCACCCTTCTGTCAGACTGAATGACGTCACCTCAGGAGAACTCACTTCTGTAGGCCTCCCAGGCCTGTGTCCATCCTCAATACTCCTCCGTTTTTCTTTAAACAATTTAGCCCACTTGTAGACATTCTTTTGGCTGAAACATGTGGCACCATACACAGTTGACATTCTGCTATGAATTTCAACTGGTTTGCACCCTTCAGCAACCAAAAACTTGATAACTGACCGCTGTTCAATCCTGGAGCATGCTTCTTGGTCGGCCATCTTTGTTAATCGCCAAAACTCTCAAAGATTTTTTTTAATCTGCAAAAGAAATTAAATCCATGTGAAAAAGA